>JAEBUP010000049.1:0-418829 GCA_023014405.1 Amanita molliuscula
GGTTTCTTCTGGGGTGTCATCCGTTCCGATGTGATCTGGTCGTCGAGATAGGGTATCTGCTTCAAACATCTTAGTTCCAGGGACGTGCTCTATTTGGAGGTCGAACTCACTTAGGAAGGAGGACCATCTGGCTTGTCTGGGGGTAAGGCGTTGTGGGGTTCGGTAGAAGGGTTAGATTCTTGTGATCGCAATGAACGATAGTGGTGTGAGGTGATCCATGGAGAAGATGTCGCCATGCCGCAAGTCCTTTGACGATTGCCAGTAGTTCCCTGTCATAAATTTGATAGTTTTGCTCTGTCGTGGTCAGGGCATGCGAGATTGAAGCCGCAGGGGTGTAGAAGTCCTGCTTCGTCGGCTTGTTTTAGCACTGCTCCTGTTGCTTTATTCGAGGCATCGGTTTGCAGGATAAATGGCCGGGGGTGACATCTGGCATTCGGAGTACAGGGGCTGTTGTAAAGCATTCTTTCAGTTGTTGATGCTGTCTGTCGTTCTGGTGTCCAAAGGAACGTTTCATCCTTTTTTGTGAGATCAATGAGTGGTCGAGCAAGGGTTGCAAAATTTCCAATGAATCGTCAGTAGAAATTTCCAAACCCTAAGAAGGATCGTACTTGCTTGACCGTTGTCGGCGTTGGCCAATCTGCTATTCCTGCCAGTTTGATTGGGTCCATTGTTATCTCTCCAGGTCAAATGATCATTCCGAGGAATTCGATTTCCTGAGTACAGAACTTGCATTTTTCGAGTTTGAGAAATAAATCGTTTTCTTTCAGTCATTTTAGGACACGTTTTGTTCGGTTTACTAAGTCTTCAGGTGTTGTCCCACATATCAAAATGTCGTCCATGTAAATGATTAACCATCCTTCATTGATCATGTCCTGGAAGTATTCGTTCATCATTGTCCGGAAGGTGGATGGGGAATTGCATAAGCCGAAGAACATGACTGTTGGTTCGTATAGTCCCTTGTTCGTTATGAAGGCTGCTTTCCACTCATCTCCCTTTTTTATTTGAACGTTGTTGTATCCCCATCGGAGATCAAGTTTTGTGAAATATTGAGCACTGGATAACTTGGTCATTAGATCAGGGATTAACGGTAGTGGGTATGCATTTTTTATTGTCCATTCATTCAGATATCAGTAGTCTTGACATGGCCGGAGTGCTCCACTTTCCTTTTTTGCGACGAAGAAAAATGGCGAGGCTTGTGGGGATTTGGATGGTCTAATATATCCTTTGGCTAGCTGTTCGGTGATCCATTCGTCAAGAGATGATTGTTCCTTCATCGATAGCAGGTAGATTTTGCTGATTTTTGGGGTAAATCCGGTTTTGAGGTCGATTGCATGATCCCATGTGCGTCTGATCGGGAATCGTTCTGAAGGCGTTTTTTCGAAGGTAGATTTCCATTCTTGGTACTTGCTTGGTAGAGTCGTTATGGTTTCTTTTCGTAGTGTGTGCTCTAGCACCTGTGATGCCGAAGTTTTGACCCTGATCCAGTATTCTTCGATTTCCTGATCCAAATTCTTTTCTGTTTGTTTTATTGGTTGGTAATCGAGCTGAAGGGTTCGTTCCTTCCAGTTTATTGCCGGGTTGTATTTTTCTAACCAGGGAAGTCCGAGTATAAGTTTTTGATCTCCTAGTTTGGTGATTAGGAAGTTCGTTTCGGTTTGTAGATCTCCGATGTGGTAGGGGATCTTGACTTTATGTGTGATCATTCCATTTAAATTTACTGTTCCATCAGCGTTCTTAACTCGTATTGGTCGAATTAGTGGTTTCTTGCTCATGTTTTTTGTTATAGTTTCGTCAATGAAGTTTCCTTCTGCTCCACAGTCAACGAGGGCAGATATTTCAGCGGGTAATTCGGGCGATTGGACAGTTATTGAGAGTCGTTGATTATTATTCGATCTTACTATTACAGAGTCGAGTGCTAACTGTCCATAATCGTTCTTGGAGGTTCCAACTGCTTTCTGGTTCCTCTGCTTTAAAAACCCTCAGTTTCAAGATCGGTGAGGAGAGTTTCTCGTTCCTCCGTGCTGAGCGCTGCAATCATAGTGCGAATTTTCTTGGCATCATTATCTTCGGTGATTGTTCTGGTGAATCATCCTGAAGGGGGCGGGTTCCTGGCGGCATCCTTTTTTGGGCAGTTTCGAGATAAGTGACCAATGGTTCCACATCTAAAACACTTCCCAGAACACATATATTCTTCCTCGTTGTCCATCCGTGAGACGTCCAGCTGGCATGGCGTTGATTGTTTTTAGATCCTCCTGTTTTATTGAATTGACGCCCTGTATCAGTTTTCCCTAGCGCTTTCATCATTTCCCATGCTGCGTTGAGTTGTTCTGCTTTCTTGTAGGCGTCCGTGATAGTTTTAAAATCACCTTGTCCTTCAAGAATCTTGGCAGCAATGTGGTTGGTAGGCCTCGGACGAATGCCTGGAGTTGGGCGGTAATTCCGGTTAGTCCAGAGGATCCTATGAGCATTCTAAATTTTCGGACATAGATCGGGACAGTGATTTCTCCTCCAACTCGTAATTTAGTGAGCTCATTCAGTGCTCTGACTGCTGTGTTGACTTCTCCCCAATCGTTAATGAATCGTTTGATGAAGGTGTCATAGTTTTCCCAAGTGAGTTTGTCTTTTTCATCTAACTGATCGCGGATTATTTCCTTCCAGTCATCCAGTTCCTTTCCTAGGCATTGGAGGACGTATCTGATTTTCTTTTCATGTTTCCCTTCATAGTTATGGGTGTTTATTGCGAAGAAATCGCTAAACCAGTTGATGAATGATTTAGCTTTGGTCCGATCTCCTGTGAAAATTTGTGCTGAGACTGGTTTGATGTCTCCCCTGGGGGCATCGGTGGTTTCAACGTTGGTTGCCATTTGTTTTGTGTCGGTTTCGGTGTCTGTTTCAGGTCTCGGGTTTTCTAGCTCGTGTTTGATTTGTTTTTGTTCTAGGAAGGCGTTCCACCCTGCTATGGATGCTTCAGGGAGAGAGTAGTATGGATCGGTACCATCGAAATCAAATTCCTCGTTACAGTATTCTTCCCACCAAAGGGTTTCTTTGGGTCTTTCGAAATATAGTTCTAGTTCTTCTTCTGGTTCCTTTTGTTCGTTTCTCCACTCGACCCAAAGTTTTCCGGGGTAGTGAGTGTTCGTCTCCTTCAATGTAATCCCCTTCAAAGTATTCGTTAGGTACTGGGGTGTTTCTGTTCTTTCCTACTCCTCGAAATTCCCAACGCTTGTTTAGTGTTGAGAAAAAGAGCTCCTGTTGTTCTAGATAGTATGTTCCTTTAAAGAGAAAGGAATCATTCGGTGGTCTCTGGTTAGAGAGTCTGGTCTCGGGTCGTTTCGGATCTATGTTGTCTAGCTAGTGACGATGCACTAAGCGGTTCAGTGAGTTCCAACTTGTGTTAGGATCGATGCCCTTAGTTCGTTATTGAGTCAGTAGTGACGACTAGAGTCTTGGTCTAATCCCAGTCACTAGACAAGAATGCTGTTCGACGTTATGTTAGACGACGACGAAGGCAGCTCAATCGATGAAGAGGATGAGAGCGAGAGGTTGTTCAGTAAAGGACAATACTCGATTAAGTTGGAACTAGAGAACTACGGTACATACGAGGGTTTATATACTGTCTGGAGAACAATGAGGAAATATAAAAGGAAGTAAAACAAAGGGCGATTCAGGAGGATGAAACAGGTATCAAAGTATAGCAACGAAGTGAAGAAAGTTTATTGTAATAGGTAAGTATAAGAAAAAGACGTTGTAACAACTATGCCTCCTCATCAGGCTCCAAGAAAGGCAGGAAAATCAGTGGCAAAAGATACTACTGGTATTGGTTCAATCTATAAGGCTCTGTACACTGTAATCCATGTCACATCATGATATATATAGAGCAATTTAATGCCCATGCATCCTCTGCACCCTCTGCAGTGCAAAACACACCTACTACTCCAGGTGAATATTATTACTGTTCTTTGTTTTGCATATTTCTGACATGGTGCACAAAGATAAGCTGCCTGCTTCTCAGCAGGCTCCTTTTGTTGAATTCAATGGTAAGCAGTATCTCAAGCTGGGGATCACAATACTACTTACCACCAATTACTGATAAATTTGACTTTCAAATCCAATTAATTGCAACAGAAGAAGTTGAGGTATTTGATGGTAGGGAACAGGGCAATGATGGAGATGGAATAGTCCACAGTAAGTGCCACTGGACAGTTTACAGAGCAACTAAAAGTCAAGTTAAAAGGGAGAATTCCTAAACCATCAAAGCGTGCTCTTGGAGTAAGTGTTTGGTGCAAAACTTAAATTGATTCTATCAAACTGAAATTTTCAGGTTGACCCCTTGGAACCAATGACTCCCATTCCTGCCAGGAAGAGAAAGGCTGTTCCAATAACACCTGCTCAGGTGTTGTTTACACCATGTAGACCAGATGAACCAGATGGATCTGAATCTGGTGATGAGGATATTTCACCATCTAAGCTAGCCTCTCAGGTAGAGGAGCTTTCCATGGATCCCTCTGCAGAGCCAGGCAAGAGAAGGGAATCAAGAGTAGCAAGAGATGTCTGGGAATTTTTTGAGAAGACTGGAAGTGGAACAGGTGCGATGAGCAGTTGCAAGTTATGCATGTGAATATTATCATAATTTAAACTTGTTCTCACAATTAACTTTGTTTCTCAGTACTGCTTGTGCAGCTGATCAAGATCATCCAGTTGCCAAAATTTGTGGTTCAACTAGTGTTTACAACCTCAGGAATCATTTAGTCAGGGTGCACTTGGAAGAGTGGAGCAAGCTGTGTGATGATAAGAATATCCCCATCACTAATCCTGCAGCATTGCAGGAAATTAGGAAGTTTAAGGGACAAGATGATGATGATAAGGAGGGTAGTCAGCTTCTTTCATATTCTAAGGAGGCATTTTCCAATGCCTTGGTTGAATTTGTTGTTGCTGATGATGTGGTAAGTAATAATGTTTATAATGCCTTGCAGCCTTTCTGATTGTGAAAGGCCATGAACATTGTGGAGTCTCCAAGGCTCAAGAAGATATTTTTGCTCCTTAGGAAGGAGCTGAGGGAGTCTGATATCCCTGGAAGAAGTACTATTCATATCATGAACAACTTTTCACATCAACTTAAAACTCTAGAAGATGATATGAGGGCAAGTTTGGAATTGTTAACACCTTAATTTGGCTAACTACTTAGAAGAGATCAGTGGGAAAAGTCTCCTTCACCACTGATACATGGTCAGATCCAAACTTGACCTCCTCTATGGCCATAACTGCACATTGGGTTGAGGGTATTGAAGTTAAGACAATGGCAGGGACCCAGAGGAAGTTGGAATTGAGGGCTGACCTTATTGGTTTCCACAGAATCCCAGGTAGACACACTGGCAAGCTCCTTGCCCAGTGTTTTCTCTTTATCCTTGACAGATTGAAGATAACCCAAAAGGTATGGGCTTCAAGTTCAAATTGTACTTCTTGCTCATTCATATGTTGATAGATTGGTTTAGTAACTTGTGATAATGCAAGCAATAGTGATACTAAGATGACTGCACTCCTGTATACACTTCACAGGAGGGGGATTAAATTTGATGCTATTAAAAACAGGATTAGGTATGATTTTTCACTGTGCTGATGCTCTTATTTAAATTTTTCTAGATGTTTCCCTCACATTGTCAACTTGGCCTGCAAGTCAGCTTTGGGTGCCATAACTGACATGAAATATATTGAGGGAGAGGCAGAATATGTACCAGGGTTTGGTTCAAGGGACTGTATTGCAACAGTCTGCTCACTCATCAATGCAGTAATTCATCCCTAATGAATTTACACCTATTACTGATTGGACCATTCAGATTTGTAACAGCAATGTGAAAAAGCAGAGATTTTCACAATATGTGCTGGAATCCTTCAAACAGGACTATGAGCTTATTCAAGATGTCTCAACAAGATGGTCTTCAACCCTCCTGATGATTGAGAGGGTCTTGAAATTGAAAGAGGTAGGTCTGAGAATAATATAACTAAGCTTTCATTAAGATTGCATAGGCAGTTATTGAAATAACATATGACAATGACTTTCCTGGCTTAGAAAAGTTCCAAATGAATGAATATGAGTGGGAATTACTGGAGGACTACCAGAAAATTCTTGAGGTATCAGTTTGTGTGTTCAGAAGAATATGTGGCTAATGTAGAATAAAGATCCCTCATGCCTTCCAAGATATACTTGGGACTGTAAAGACTCCTACTCTTCCATACACTATCACATCTTTTTCAGCATTGATTGAGAGATGGACAGAACTGGCAGAAGAGAACTACTCTTGGAAGAATATCATCACCCCAGGCTTGGACAAGTTGGAGAAGTATGAAGGAGAGCTGACAAAAACACCAGCTGATGTCCTTGCAATGGGTAATCTGCACATTTTGTGTTTTATCATTGAATTGACATAAGTCCTAGTCATTGATCCTGCAACAAACTGGATTATTTTTTAGCATTATCAGAGAATGAGTACAGGTCAGCCAAGGAATTATTTTTGGAAGCAGTAAGCTGGTCATTTTATCCCATTTTAAACTCCATCTCATTTCATGACAGTTAAAGGAATACAAAAATTCAGGGACTCCACAGACTGAGCCTCAGCCCAAGCCTGCAGCTAAACAATCCAAGCCAACTGCAGCTCAAAACACCTAAGGATGTGAGTTTGGAAATGGAAGTGGAGCAATACCTAAGTGCTTTTGGTGGTGAGACCAAAGATATCTTGCAATTTTGGCAGGTGCCTAAACTCTACACCTGTGTTATATTATCTGACTTGCATATAGACTCATCAAGGACAATATCCACATATCTTCCAGCTTGCCATGGATATCATACCTATCCAGGCTACAAGTGTGCCATGTGAGAGAGCTTTCTCATCTGGGAAAGAAACCATGGCACCTAGGAGAAGTAGGATTTCCAATTGTCTGATGGAGGCACTTCAAGTCCTTAAGTTCTCAATTTGCAAAGGCCCTGCCCTGAGCTCCACAGAAGGAATGGCTTGGGATGATGAGCTAAGGGAATTTGAGTACATGGGTAGGGTGGCACTGTCAGGACTGTCCTAGACAATAACCTAAGCGACTTAAAGTGGGACTGGTTAAGTCAAAGATGATTCTGGTTGCTCAGTAGCTATGTCTAGCGACAATAGACTATCTAGAGACTTAAGAGTCTCGCTACGTTAACTACTGCCCTTTTATACTCTTCCCCTGGTCTGTGCGCAGACAGCGCGCAGCTAAAGTCCCTCACTAGGGATCAATGCGCAGCAGCTAAGTCTGCGCCCATCTAACCGTCTATGGAGAGTTCCTTCCACACCCAACTCCTGGGTTGTCCATATGCGGCCTTCCTATTGTTCAGGTCTTCGGCCGATTCCCATGCTCGCCGTACCGTTGACTCGGTTCTCCTTGGCGTTCCCATGTCGCCCCTCAGGCGCCGTGCCGCTCATGATTCCTTTCATGGCGTAGGCCCATCATCGGGCCGTATCTCCTGTTGGCACTCGGTCTATTCCTATAGCCGATGCTGACCTAATCTCCTTCCCTATAGGGCTTTGTAGTTCTCGTAGGAGCTCCTCCTAAGTCCCGTTGCGTAGTCTTGTTCGTAGACGTTTGAGCTTGATAAAATAGATAAAATGAAAAGGAAAATATCCCTCAACTCCTCATGAACGTATCTTCGTATTTGTCATTGATGTCGTTACTGTAAATGTTGAAATAGGAGGAATGCTTATAACATCACCCCCCCCTCAAGGCCTCGCGTCCCGAGAGGCTGACGTGGCGGAGTCCACATATCTCGGGTCCTCCTTCATTCTAGCGTAAAATGCGGCCAAGCGCGCTTGTTGTTCACTGGGCGACAGCCCAGTTTGTTCTGAGTCGACGTCTTCTACGTCTTCAATAGTGGTTTTATAACTGACCACTGTTTTTGTTTGGCGTCTTGCGCCCTGTATCCTCCTCTGTCGGTCTTCTTCCGACTTGCTGCTTTCCTTTGCAGCCATTTCCTTGTCCTTCTTTTTTAAGATTTTCTTGGCAAGTACTGCCATATCTTTTTCTTGAGCTCTACGTTCCTCCTCTAGCTCCTCCTTCTCCGTCTTCTGTGGGAAATTAAGCACGGGTTTAGACCGCCCGCCGCGCTCCAGATCTCTGGAGAACGTCCCATCGGTGTCATCTGGCAATTCTATTATTGCCGCACGTTCGCCCTTCCAGTTTCGCCATCGGCGTTCCATATTCGCTAGGTATTTAGGCCCAAAACGGCCATCGTCCCATCCAAACAGCCTTTGTCGGTCCTTCCAATGTACTCCCTTTTTATGTCGAGGAGCACTAATAGGTTGCTTTGCAGTGGTAGGTCCTTTTTCTACGACTGTGTATTGGATATACCTTTTCCCGTCTCGTAGATTTTTAACGAGTTTTGGAGCATCCGGGTTTGCCTTATGGAATTTTTTAACAATGGCGGGTGCGTTGACAACATTTTTGACCGGTTCCCAAGTGGCTTCCTCCACCGGGTAATTTTTCCATTTTACGAGGTATTCCAGCCTCGTTCCTCCTCTGCCGCTGATTCGGCTCTCCAGTACTTCCTCTACTTCGTATTCTCCCTCCTGCGATTCTTCTACCATCTGCGCGTCCTTGCGCGCTGCTGCTTTTGCCTGCTGTTTTGGGAATACCAGTTCCCGGTATGGTTTCAACAAGACTTCGTTGAATACATTGTAGACCTTCCAGGAGGCCAGAATCTTTAGCTTATAAGCAGATTCTCCCACTTTAGCGATTATTTCGAGTGGACCAACGAATTTCCCATCTAATTTCTTTGTAGCTCGAATAGTTGGGAGGTTCTCCGTACTGAGATAAACCTTATCCCCTGGTTTATATTCTCTTGCTTCTTTTCGATGGGTGTCGTACCGTTCTTTCATTATTTGCGCTGCCTTTTCCAGTGCTATTTTCGCTTTAGCATGGACGTCCTCTAATTCCTTCGCTAACTGTTCAACTGCGACTGCTTTGGGTGCATAGGTGGGGTCGAGACCTTTATTTGGATGTCGTCCGTAGTTCATGTAGAACGGGGTGAATCCTGTAGCTGAATGGACTCGATCATTATGGCAAAACTGAGCCACCGATAACCAATCCGACCAATTGTCTTGTCGGTTGTTGACGAAAATTGTTAAGAACTCCTTTAATTCCTGGTTTACTCTTTCTGTCTGTCCATCCGTCTGTGGGTGATAAGCCGTTGACTTGTTGGCTTTGATTCCCAACATCCCGTACACATCCGTCATGAATTTTGAGGCAAATTGTGGTCCTCTGTCACTAATCACTTTTCTGGGAAGACCGTGCTCTCTGAACACATTGTCTCGGAATAGTGTCGCTGTTCCTTGCGAAGTGATATCCGATGTCGTTGGTAAAAAATAGGATTTCTTCGTGAATCGATCCACAATGACTAATACCATGTTGTTGCCTTTTGATTCTGGCAACGGTCCGACGAAGTCGACGGAAATGATCTCCCATGGCTCTGTGGGGATTTCGTTAGGTCTTAAAGGTGCAGCTCTGGTAGTCCTGTCCGGTTTGGCTTTTTGGCATGTCTCACAACCAGGAATGTATCGTTCGATGTCCTTTCGCATGTTCGGCCACCAAAAGTTCCTGGTGAGTGACTCTAATGTCTTGGCTACTCCAGAATGCCCCCAGGAGTGATGAATAGCGATCACATCTTCCCGTAATGCCGGTACCGCTGGTACATAAACGCGTCCCTGCCATGTAACTAATCCTTTGTCGATTTTGTATTCTCCACCAGTGTTTTCCAATCCTTTTACTACCTGAGGTTCCCATTGTCGGCGAGGGACTTCTCTTATGTCTTTTATGATAGTACCCATTGCTCGGTCATCGTCGAAGACTCGAACGAATAGATGTTCCTTAAGTAGGATGACACCTTCGTTGTCATTTTCCCCTTTACTATGCCCTGCTCGTCGGGATAATAGGTCTGCCTTGGTGTTTGATTTGCCACTCCGGTGTTTTATCACAAAATTGTAATCCTGTAGATCTGTGACCCATCTTGCCTGTCGTCTATTTAAGTTCTGTGCTTTTCGGAAATACGTGAGATTTTGGTGATCTGTTAGAACCTCGATGATTTGCTTGGCTCCTTTGAGATAATGCGCCCATTCATAGAATGCGTGCATTACTGCGAACATCTCTTTATCGTATATTTCATAATTGCGCTCTGCATCATTGAGCGACTTTGAAATGAAGGCGACTGGTTTCCATAATCCGTCTTCCCCTTGTTGAGATAGGATCCCTCCTATGGCGAAGTCTGAGGCATCTACCTCTACTCGGAATTGTCCTTCTTCGTTTGGAATTCGGAGTACCACCTCTTCTGCTATAGTTTTCTTAAGCATGTCGAATGCTTCATCCTGGAGCTGCGTCCACAGCCATTCTTCTTTTCCGGTGAGCCATGTCAACGGCTTTGCTAGTTTGGCGAAATCTTTTACGAATCTTCGATAGAAATTGACGAAGCCTAGGAACTGTTGGACTTCTTTTTTACATATTGGTTTCGGCCACTCCGATACCGCTTTAACCTTTGCAGGGTCCATTCGAACAGTGTCTTTTCCGATGATTACTCCTAGGAAGTCGATTCCATCTCTGTCGAAAAAGCATTTTTCCGGTTTCAGTGAAAGTTTATGTTCTCCCAGTTTATCGAGTATTCTGTTGACATGTTTCATATGTTCTTCTTGGTTTTTTGAGAATACCAAGATATCATCCATGTAAATGACTACCCATCCTTCTGCAATTTCGACTCTGAATATGTCGTTCATCATGGTTTGAAAGGTAGCAGGGGAGTTGGTTAGACCAAAGAACATTACAAGTGGCTCAAACAATCCTCGATTAGTTCTGAAAGCGGCTTTCCACTCATCTCCCTCCTTTATTCGAACATTGTTGTAACCCCAATGTATGTCCATTTTTGAGAATACTTTGGCCTGTGATAATTGGTCCACTAGTTCTCCGATTAAAGGTAGGGGATAACGGTTTTTGACCGTCATTTCATTTAATTTCCTGTAGTCCTGCACAGGTCTGAGCTTTCCGTCCTTTTTCTTTACAAAGAAGAAAGGCGACGCCATGGGTGATTTACTAGCTTGAATTCGTCCAGAATCCAAGTTTTCTTTTAGGAACTCGTCTAGTTGTTGCTGTTCATCCCGATTCAACGGGTAAATTTTGCAGTCTACTGGAGTCGAACCGGGTATGAGTTCTATTGCGTGGTCCCATCGTCGTCTTGGTGGAAGTTCGTCGAAAGTTTCTTTCTCGAATACCTTTCGGTGTTTTAAGTAATGGTGAGGAACTGCTTCTTCTAGAGTTCGTTTCTTTTCTTTCTCCGCTTGTTCTGCGGCTATCTTTGTTGCCGTAGAAGCAAAGGCTCGGACTTTTAATTCTGGTTCTCCCACATGAACTGCTAGAAGGCGTTCTCCTTCTTTTAACTGATAAGACATCTCCACCTCGTCCTCTGGTTCTTGTACAGTCGATGGTTTCCAACACGTTCCTGGACACTGGTTGAACTCTAGGGATTTCTTTTTCCAATTTATAGTTGGATTATGATGTTCCAACCAATCGTGTCCCAGGAATAGGTCCGTTTTGCTTAGTGTAGCGACAGCACAGTCCATTATTTCTTCGTGAGACCCGATTTTTAATTTGAATTGGACGAAATATTCTACACTTCCCGATCCATTCCGGGTTCCGTCTGCATTGTACACTGGAATTGGACGTAGCAACTTTTTTCGGTTCATTTTATGTTTGGCGACAAATTCTTCGCTGATACATGAAGCAGTGCACCCTGAGTCCAATAACATAGTAATGTTGGCAGATTGATATGTGTCCATGGTGGTAAGTACTCCTTTTAGATCTAACTCTTGCTTCCCAATTCCTTGTACGACTTTTTCCCTTAAGTGTACAAGGTTCCATAGGGCATCAGTTTCGGATAAGGCATTCAACTGTTGAACCAGTTGTCCGTTTACTTCGTTCACCTGTTTATCATCTACCCACTGATGTAGACATTCAATTGCTGTTTGTTCATTTTGTTGCCAGATTCGTCTCAGAACCCACTGCGGTGTCCATGTTTTCAATCTTTTTTCGGGTTTTGCGCTCATTTCTAGGTTTCTTATTTGATGTATGTTCCCTCTGCATTCATAAAGTAGTTCATGCAAATTGATTTGCGAATCATTAGGTACTAGTACACTTCTATAAGAAACCTGTTTACAAGCCAGTGAGGCAGAGCATGTGTCTACTGGCTGTCTCCAAAATCCGATACTTCTTCAATCTTGGCGCATCCTTCTAGGGTCGTTTCCCCATTATCTATCATCCTCACTACTCGTTTACCCTTGTCTTCTTTTGACTTCTTCGTCCAGCATCTTTCTGCTGTATGTCCCTTTTTCCCACATTTCCTGCATTCCAGAATGGGCTTCATTCCTCGAGGTAGCGGACAACGTCGACTATAATGTCCTTCCTTTTCACAGTTGTAGCACCAGGGCACATTTCCTTTCTTTTTGTCCACATCCATTGCATTCAGGTCTTTACTTGTTGATGCAAATGGAGCAGGTGCTTTGTACTGATATTGAGGTCGTGGATAAGCGCTTGGGGTTTGCTCCCTGTACTCCTTTTTTGGGAAACCATATGCTTCGTTGGCTTTTCGGTAAGCTCGTGCCAATGCGGTAACCCTGGTTTGGATTTGTTGAAGCGTGGCGTTGTCTGGAAGTCCTCCATATCGAATAAGGTCTCGTCCTAGGGCTGGATTTAGATTGCTCTGAAATTGCGAAATTAACGCTTGATCATTCCAGTCCGTTAAGGAGGTGAGGGAATTGAATTTGATGATGTAATCCTCTACTATCATGGTTCCCTGTCGCAACTTCAATAATGCTTCGATCGCTTTTTCTTTAGTCTCGGTAGACATAAAGAAGTCGTGCATTTGGTTTTTGAAGTCGGTCCAGTCTGTGAATGGAAACTGGTTTTGTAGTGGTCGTCTGACCCATGCTCGATCATCGTCTGTAGATTCCCCAGCGTTTAATTGTGCCCAATCAAGTTGCGAGTTCCATCCGCTATGGTCGATTTTGTCCTGATATTCCTGAAGCGCGTCTTGATGCGCTTTTAGTTTCACACCACTCCAGTCTGCAGCTCGGTCTCCTTTCCTGCCCTTCATGCGGTAGAGGCATATGGGAATCTTTCTTTTTACATCTGTTTCCCTTGCCAGCATGAAATAGGTTTCCATTTGCCTTAACCATCCGTCGACTGTTCGTGGATCCCCTTGATAATAATCAGGCATCTCTGCTTTAGTCAAGGGGCCTGGTTCTGGTCGAGAGCTTCGTTGGTACTCATTGATTATTGCAACCAGGGCTTGGCCGGCATTAGTTATTGCTCTCTGCCTGTCCTGTTCTTGCCTGTGGATTTCATTTTCTCGAGCTGCTACGGCTGCTGCGGGTTGTGTTTCTGGGAGCGGTTCTATGGTTTCTGAGTCCATCCAGGTATTTCTCCATCCCAGTATGGCATGATAGGCGTGAGTGATCATATCCACGGTTAGTCGGAATGTTCCTACACTGACTCGGTGTGATCCGTATCCTTGCCACATCATTGCTTTCATCCATGGCCAACCACCAGGTTCCCCAGATACTCGCACACAATGCCACATTCGATTGCATCCTTTGGTGCGCCTCCAGTATATAGGTCGGTCCTCGTCCATGAGTTCCAGATCCCATCCATAGATTTCCCGAATAGTTGGATATGCGGGCCATTTGTACTCGTTCCAATATTTCTTTTTTACCAACCACAAGTAACAGTAACCAGGAAGTTTCGGGTGTAGGTGAGCTAGTTGTCGTTCCGTTAAGCCAGGACGACCGTTTCGTAAACAGGGATCTATTTCCACCAAAGCTGCCGCTGCGTCTGATTGCGCTGGTTGCTCTGGTGCTCCCAAGTCACTTCCTTCTCCTAGGCTTACGATTTCCCCTTCTTCTTGAGGTGTTACTTTTTCTGCTCCGACCTTGTAATGTCCCATGCCTTCTCGGTTGAGGCATTCGACATGAAACCATCCTCTGCAGTTGCTGTTATATTTTTCGATATGGAGGGTGGTTTCTTTTCCATAGGTACGTCGGATGATTGTAGTAACTTCGTCCTCTCGTAGTCCTTTGTCCCAATTACATATTTCTTGTAATTGAGGGTAAGCCAGCCATTGAAACTCATTCCAGAATTCTTTTTTGATTAATACCAGATAACAATATCCTGGTATGTCTGGATGGAGGTTACTGTCTTTCCAGGCCGTTTTCGGGTAGGGGTATGGGAGCCAGGATTCCTTTTCCACAACTCTTCTCCATTCCTCGATCTGTCTTTGTTTATGGGCCTTGTTTGCCCCTTGAGGATACTCTTCCTCTGATAGCCAATCTGCGGTTGTGGGAACTCCTCCACTCCAGTGGGCTGCATCCCCTCCTGCGGTGATTACTTTGGCTTTGTTTTCTTTTCCTGCCAATGCTGCCACTGCGTATGACCGTGCTGGTTGCATTGCAGGTTTTGGTTGAGTTTCTGCCGGGTATGTTCATCCGGCTGCCTGGTTTACTGCCTCTTGAACAGTTATTGTGGATCGAAGGTCAACCCTTTTAATGGCTGTGGTGGCGAGCGGGCGATTTTTCAATCGTCGTTTGGATTTAGACTGTCCTCCAAATCGTACGGTCCACGTGTAATGGGATACTTTGTGGAGGTCAACCAACTCGTCCCACGTGTATTCTATATCGTCTCGTCGGACGGCTGATTCCTCGATAATGTGACATCGCCCTGGCCGGATACTATCTTGGATTGCGAAAACTACTGTTTCATCTCGCAGTTCTGGTTCCCAAGATAAGATGTCGTATAATGTGGGCCAGGCAGGCCAATTGAACTTGTCGTAGTACTCGGCCTTAAATAGATACATGTAACAGTATCCATTTTGTCTCCATTGATCAGGCGCGATGGGTCCTCGTGCCATTGGTCCGGGTAAGTACGCTTTGACGTGGGCACGCCATTGTAACAACCTGGCTTTATGATCATTCCAGGTGTCTTCTCCGATTTCGGACAAAAAGTTATCGAGGCCGATTGGAAGTTTTACGAGTGGTTCCGTTAGAAGACGCTCTGGCATGGTAGGAAGTATTCGGCCCGGCGGTTTAGTGATAAGTAAGGGATCATATCTAATCCCTCGTCGCCGTTCCTCTTCTTCTTTTTCCTGTTTCCACTTAGCGTAGCGGGTGGCCCGTATGTTTCCATTGATTGTGTGCATCCATGCGTTCCAGTCCTCATGACTCATAACCATTCCTTCATGTTCGTATAATTCTTGAACATGATGGGCATGGTTCAACCGTTCCAAAGCTACTTTGTATTTTCTGATTGCCTTGTCGCCGTTGTTTATGAGCATTAACCATTGGTTGTATTTTGACGACATTAATGCAAGCCAGATGGGGTTGGAGGTGTCTCCCCGATATTCATCCTCCAACAGTTGTATGAGGGTTTGGTATTCCCTCTCCGCCTTGCGCATTGCGCGTTCCGCACGTAGTACGGCTTTGCTAGCCGCTCGCTCTGCCAGAAGGGCCTCCCATGCTTCCTTCTGTTCCGTAATTTGTCGAGCCTCCTGCTCCCTGAGTATTTTTTGTGCTTCCGCGCGTTCTCTCTTTCGTTCTTCTTTGCGGTAACGCCAGTAGAGTCTGACGTGATTATTGTGTCGACGAACAATAGCATCGCCGATGAATGCCGGAGTCCTTACTAGGATGGTTTCGATGTTTTGGGCCCAGTCCGCCTCGAAGATTTGCCCAATCTCCGAGAGTGTCGCCTGAGCGTGTGGGAGGATGTATTGAAAGTAGTTTGTCATTTTTGACGAAGGGAGGTGTAATAGTTTTTTCCTGTAAGAAATATCTTCAATCAAGATCAGGCCCTCCACTGACTCTTGATCCGTTCGTTCGGCAATCCGCGCCTGTCGATGACGTCCCTTGGGAAACAAGGGAGATAGTGTCTGCAGCATCGTGGGTCCGCAAGCTACTAATTGGGCACACCCGGCACTTCACCTCACTATCTTTGTGCCTAGTTATCACCCCGAAATCAGGTAGGGGTGCTAGTACAGGGAGTATGTGAGGAATTTGAGATCAGCCTTGATATGTGACACCAAATAGATTGTTTCGCTCATTCCTGAGCTTTTCCGCAACTGCAGTGTACGTTACCCCGAGCGTGTCTATGGTCTCCTGCCTACACTGCTCTCGGGCGAACTCGTACTCTCGTCTGCAACTGTTTTGTAGACAGGCCCAACGGGCGTATTGAGGATCTCTCGTTCGAGACCCGTTGACAGTGTGTTTGTTGGAGTCGATGTCGCCAACGGTCCCGGGATAATCGGGTTACAACCGTCAAAGATGAAACTAGGCCTTTGATTGTCTGAGCAGCTACGAGCGACGTGCTCGGTGCTTTGACAGTACAAAGGGGTAGAGAGTAAAGTCTCTAGATTATGTCAGGACTGTCCTAGACAATAACCTAAGCGACTTAAAGTGGGACTGGTTAAGTCAAAGATGATTCTGGTTGCTCAGTAGCTATGTCTAGCGACAATAGACTATCTAGAGACTTAAGAGTCTCGCTACGTTAACTACTGCCCTTTTATACTCTTCCCCTGGTCTGTGCGCAGACAGCGCACAGCTAAAGTCCCTCACTAGGGATCAATGCACAGCAGCTAAGTCTGCGCCCATCTAACCGTCTATGGAGAGTTCCTTCCACACCCAACTCCTGGGTTGTCCATATGCGGCCTTCCTATTGTTCAGGTCTTCGGCCGATTCCCATGCTCGCCGTACCGTTGACTCGGTTCTCCTTGGCGTTCCCATGTCGCCCCTCAGGCGCCATGCCGCTCATGATTCCTTTCATGGCGTAGGCCCATCATCGGGCCGTATCTCCTGTCGGCACTCAGTCTATTCCTATAGCCGATGCTGACCTAATCTCCTTCCCTATAGGGCTTTGTAGTTCTCGTAGGAGCTCCTCCTAAGTCCCGTTGCGTAGTCTTGTTCGTAGACGTTTGAGCTTGATAAAATAGATAAAATGAAAAGGAAAATATCCCTCAACTCCTCATGAACATATCTTCGTATTTGTCATTGATGTCGTTACTGTAAATGTTGAAATAGGAGGAATGCTTATAACAGGCACCATCTGAAGATGCTGAGACATATGGCAGGAATTTACATGTGGAAGGGCTGGATGAAGATGGGCTTGATAGGCTCATTGAGGAAGATATGAAAGCCATGGAGAATGAGTCCAGAGAAGTTAAGGATAATATGGAGGATTGATGATATAACTTGTAATTGTATCCCTGTTGAAGCATAAATTGTAAAATAGTGAAATAGTTTTTCATTCAGGTCACTGATGCCAATACATGTACTATCAACCCTACTACACTTAGTCACAGACTACAGTACAACAGAGTCAATACAAAGGATAATGCAAACAAGCATGTCTGCAGAGGGCTGGTTGATGTGGTGTGGGTGGACTGGGGATCAGATGGAAGGGTGGAAGCAGGCACACTCACCTTGTCACATGGCTGGGTCCATGAGCAGCATGGGGTCAGGATTGGGAGTGGTAGTGGAGCTGCACAGTAGCATGGGTGGAGTGTAGTGCAGGTGGAAGATAGCAGCAGGCACATTTGATGAGGACATGGGCATGGTAGTGAAGGCAGTAGCACAGATGGAGGATAGGCAGTGGGCACATTTGGTTGGGGGCATGAGTGGGCACAGGTCAACAGTAGACAGTGGCATTGGTTGACAAATGGTGGGCACAGGCAGAAGGCAGGTGCACAGCAGGCAATGGTTGACCCTTGAGGGTAGGGATGTGCACAGGTAACCCACAGGTTCCCCGGTGCTTACCCATACCCATACCCGTGAACCCATGGGTTAAAGGCCTACAGGTCAGTGGTTACAGGTACAGGTCATGGGTCACAACACAAATTTACCACTACTACTAGGTTGAAAACCACTGATCACCCGAGAACAACAATGTATCCTGTCAAATGGTTAATGCTCTCAAATATAGTGATAAAATAGCTTTAAAACGCACCTGGAATCAAGAGAAACGGTTGAGATATGAAGGAGATATGATATTATCTTATTTACCTTGCAGTCTAACAACCATCAGCCAGATTTCGAGAGAACGACAAGATCGCGCATTGAATGGTTGACGCCCAAGGGTAATACTTGAATGGCTTTCTAACGCACCTGGAATGAAGGGAAACGGTTGAGATATGATTGAGATATGATATCATCTTACTCACCCCTGACCTAACAACCACCAGGTAGATTCTCAGAGAACGACAAGATCGCGCATCGAACGGTCGATGTGCCCAAGGGGAAGACTTAAATGGCTTTCTAACGCACCTTGAATGAAGGGAAACGGTTGAGATATGATTGAGATATGATATCATCTTACTCACCCATAGCCTAACAACCACTGGGTAGATTCTCAGAGAACGACAAAATCGCGCATCGAATTGTTGATGCTCCCAAGGGTAAGACTTAAATGGCTTTCTAACGCACCTGGAATGAAGGGAAATGGCTAAGAAATGATTGAGATATGATATCATGACATGTTTTGAGGGTGGGGAGTGCAATCAAAAGTAGACGTGGGCACAGTTTTCATGGTGAAGGCAGAAAAGGCAAAGCCAGCGAGCACAGATGCAGAGAACGCAGGGAGAGCGAATGGTGGACGAAGGGAAGGCAGGGCGAGCGAGTGGTGAAGGCAGAGAGGGTTGGATGGGAGGGTGTGACATAGCTGCCATGCTGGGTCGGCTTAGCTGCCTGGAGCCGGCTCTGAGCCTCTCACAAGCCGATCAGATCGGCTTTGGCTCCTAGCATTAGCCGAACAATCGGCTTAGGCAAAGCCAAGTAGCTGAAGCTGGGCTTAGTCAGCCATTGGCAATACTAAATCCGTAGCAGTAGTGCTCGGGGAATTTGGTTGGGCTAATTAGCTGATGGCTAACTAGCCCTGGTAAATTAGTGTAAATTACATTTTAGCAAAAAATGCCATGTCAATTGGGGTAAATTAGCTGTAGTCAGTGCTAACCAAAAATGTGTTGCCAGGTTCAAACTGTTGTGGTACCTCATTCCTCTCTAAAAAATCTGCATTCACAACTGACCATGGAGCAGATTAATAAGCTACACTCCTATCTTCATGGACTGCCAACATCTTTACCACCTGATGCTGAGTGGGTCCAAGATGCTGGCAAAGAGGCCACCAGCAATCAAGAACTAGAGATAATCCTAGGCTCATAAGCAAAAGGATTGATCCTGCCAGAACATGGCCAGGGTGTTGTCACACTTGCAAATGTCCTCGAGAAGTTCATGGAGAGTTTTCCAGATTTGGTGTTGCCTACTCTCTGGCTAACAGATGTAATGAGGGCTGCAGAGAGCACGATTGTGGGTGCTGGTCTATCAGTATGGATTATTAGTATCATCAATTAGGCTTTGTATTGATAATAGGTTGTGTTGCAGTTACCACCTGTCAAAGACTTGGATATGGTCCAAACCCCAAGAATAGAGCCCAATGCCCCACAAAAGCCAAGAAAAGCAAAGAAGACCAAGAAGGTTTCAAAAGATGGGCCAAAGCATGGAGAGGGAGGAAAGTGGGAGACAAAGGATCTGTCAGATTATGAAGATCCAGCCTACTCTTCTGCTGAAGAGGACTGAGATGATAGGAAGGGTGGTATCAGGACCCTTCCTCTCCTTCCTTCAGTTTCTAAGCCATGCTACAAGTTGAAACCAGCTGCAGATGATGTCAAGAAAGACAAGAAGTTTGCATGTTGCATTGCCAGCAAAGCCTGCAAAACAAAGTGGGCTTGGCCTCAACCTCATCAGGGTATCCTTGGCCATGCAGCAGGTTGTCGATATTTGCCTTCATGTTTGCAAGATGCAGCTGCTGCACACCTGGCTACACAAGCCAAGGGTCCTCCAGCAGTCATTCCACAGACTCATGGTCGAGATAGTATTACCAATATGTCAGATGACAAACACCAAATGCAGCCAGGTCCAAAACATGCCAAAACATCTGTTGGAAGGAAGGGGACACTGGACATCTTTGTCAAGGGTGGGAGGAAGCAGGCCATAAAGAAACTAAAAGAGGAAACTGATAATGCATTGTTGCTGTTCCTTGTTTGCAACATGCTCCCACCACATGTCATCAATTCATGGGAATTTAAATCCTTGATCAAAGCCTTGAATACAGACTATGTGCCACCTAGCACAACTACTTTCACAGACAAGCTGGTTCCCAATGAAGCTGCCAAAGTGAATTCTGCTGTTATCACACATCTAAGGACCTGCTGGAACTTGACAATCATATATGATGGTGGGAAAATACAACAACCAAAGGGGTTCTATTCTGTCCATGTCACAACAGTGGATGGTGATGAGTATTGCCTTGCCATGGATGATGCTTCTGGGCTCAGTCATACTGCAAAATATATCCTTGAATTACTTGAAAATGTGAGTCATTCATCTTGATGAAGGACATTCTCATGACATCGGACTAGGTTATCAGGCTCATTGGAGCTCAGTGTTTCTCTGGAGCATTGTCCAATAACACTGGCAATACTCACAAAGCTCAGTGGTTGCTCTGTGCACAGTATCCTCATATTTTGAACATGCAAGATGCATGTCATTTGATTGACAAGCCAATCAAGGAAATTTGCAACTTACTTTTCTTTAAAGATATCAGTCAAACTTGTCATGGCATAGATACTCTGTTGATAGGCTCTATATAGACCATTCAAACCTTGCAAGGTACACTCACTTTCATGAGTCATTCAACATACACCTTGGAACATTTTAATTATGAACACCTGTCACTTAATATAGGCTGTGGGTTGGAAAGCATTGGGGATACCCAGTTTGGGACTACAGTGCTGCACAAGATAGTGGATAACCCAATACTCGAAATCTACATCAATGTAAGTAGTCTGATGATACTACAGTCTACTAATGGTCAAATTACTGAGGATCAACCAGGGTTTAAACAACTTCTTTAGATCATCAAGTGTTCTAAGCATTGAGCTTGAGCTTGAGCTCACAAAACTCAATGCTACTATTGGACCTTTTGCTAAAGCAATCTGATGTCTTGAATCCCCCAATACTAATCCTGGTGATGTCTACTTGTATTGGTTAGCCATTGTAGCACAGCTTGCACACCTCTTCAGCCATAATTGCATTGGCTTACCAACTCAGACTATGGAAGATATATGTGCTATCACCAATAGACATTTTGACCAGATGATTAACAAGTCACCAAATGATGTTTACATTTCTGCATTTTTCCTAAATCCACATGAGTTTTCAGGAGCCTGCTTAGAGCTCCTCATTGACCAGACATCATGATTTAGATCATTGTGGTGCCCAAATATTCAAGAACATCAATCTGTTATCAATTCCAGCTGTCATTGTTCAACCCCCAGTGCCATCCTTGTTGACAGACACTTCCAGCATTTCTCAATCAGCTCTGAATAAAGTGCCAGAAAACAAGATCATGATCCAGGTTGGCCTTCCCTTGCAAAAGATGTTGAAGAATGAATATGGTGATGCATATACTGGTTCATATCCTGACCCAGTTGCTGCCATGCAACAGTGAAACCCCCTTTTGGCAGGGATCAAGCCCATGGATGCTCTGTTATGCTTGAAAAAGGAGTTAAAAGAGTACACAAACACACAAGAGCCATTTAATTGCCACTTCTGGGATGGTGAGACCATCTTGTCATGGTGGAGAGCAGTCCAGAAATATGAGTTTGGCCATGTTCTCAGTGTTAGTCTGTTTATGCAGTGTCCCACAATATCAACTGTTCTAACTTACAACCTTTCAGGCTCTCAGTATCAAAATATATTCTGTCTGTGCAGTCTCCATGGTTGATGAGGGAATGACCTCTGTTGTCACAACCATCAACACTGCCAAACAGAGCTCACAAAATGTGCAGATTGTCTGTAACCATGTACAAATCCGGACATTTCACCAAGCTAATGATCCAGATGTGCAAAAGGGACTGCATTCTCAATCATTTACCTACTGATGAGAATTTCAACAGAAAAAACCCAAGAAAGTAAAGTTCATTGTCAAATGGCATGATATGCAGAAAACTATTCACAGTGCAGAGGACCTGGCATTTGTGTCAAAATCAGCCTTAGTCTTGAAAGAATGACCCACTGTCTTGGAAGATGGATATATTGATTGTGAGGCTGATCATGATTCTGATTTGGAAGGAAGAAACCTGGGGGTATATGATGATGGCTTACATTGGCTTGATGACCCCCCACCAACAATTGATAATGTGGAGCAACATACCTTCACCATTGAAGAGATGGTTGATGTTGGCTCACCATACATTCTTGATCTTCTTGATTCCACACCAGCAACAGTTCGGTTTCAAGCTGGACCCCAGCCCAGAGCTGCAGCCAGGAATTTCAGTGCTGAAAGAGAAAGATTGGAGCATCTGGTGATAGAGATTTGCTGTTTACTTAGTGGTAAATTAACCCAAATGTGTAATTGACAGGGTTAATTAGCACTAATTAGCCCATGTGAAATCTCTGTTAATTAGCTCTAATATCCTAGGGTAAATTAGACAAACCCAAGCATCAGAGCTAATTTACCAGTGAATTAGACCTTTGTGTGAAATTCCCCGAGCACTAGTAGCAGAATGGGAAGGAAGGAGAAGGGGGGTCTGGACAGTAGTAGGAGACAAGATGGGAATGGAGATTAGGAGGGAGTTGAGGCCGAGACAAGGAAACAGCACAGGACACCAAGCTCAAACTCACAATGCTCACTGGTATGAGCATCACCATGTAGTTAAGCATTCAGTATATATATTGTGTATGTACTACAGGAATAATAATTCCTTTCCTCCTCTTCCTCTCATGCCCTCTATATTCTCAACAATTCTGACAATGAGACAGACACTGTTGAAGCTCAAGCTGTTTGTCCAAAGAAGAGACTGGTTGCCAAGGATGCATCAGGTGCATATGTTGAGTGGTCATTCATCTTCCCTCTACATGTAATTGATGGGTTCTGTTGAGAATATAGAGAGCACAGGTGGCAAAGGAGGAAAGGAATTTTTGTATTAGTAGAGTACATACAAATATATACTACTTGCTTAACAACATGGCGATGCTCATACCAGCGAGCATTGTGAGTCCAAGCTTGGCATCCTGTGCCATTTCCTTGTCACAACCTCAACTCCTCCCTAATCTCCATTCCCATCCCATCTCCTACTGCCCAGACTCCCCTTCTCCTTCCTTCCCATTCTGCTACATGTTCTGTCAGGCAATTCGTCGTTCCCAACACTCCCCCTCGAATTGGCTTCTAAAATGGGCTGCAGTGTTCCCATAGGTAGTGATGTCAATGGCTATAGCCGGTTTTTTTAAACAATTGCTATATCTAATTGTAGAAATTACCTAAAAATATGAGATAATTTGAGCAGATAGTTCAACAAAAACGACAATGGGTCCTCTGCCAACACTAAGTGACATATGAGGCCAATGTGGAGAAATTTGACTTTAGCTGATTGCTTAGCTGCTATGGCTTAGCTGCTAAGCAATCAGCTAAAGTCAAATTTCTCAACACCAGCTTTGCAGAATGCTTAGTGTTGGCAGAGGACCCATTGTCTTTTTTGTTGAACTATCTGCTCAAATTATCTCATATTTTTAGGTGATTTCTACAACTAGATATAGCAATTGTTTAAAAAAACCAGCTATAGCCATTGACATCACTACCCATAGGCATCCCATTGTAGTGTCTCATTGTCCAGCCCTTGTATCTAAATGTTTGAGTCTGATAAAATAGAGAGAAAAAAAAGAAAAATAGATTCCAACTCCCTGAGTCCATCTCCACATAAGTCATATCAATGTCATTACTGCAAAATGGGTTTTGCTCATAACATCTCCCTCTCCTCAAGGCTGATGTTGCCACATCTACATAGCATGGATCTTTCATCATTTTTTCATAAAAGTGGTCCAACTGCTTGTCCCTCTCCTCAGGTGTCAAGCCTGTCTTCTCTGAGTCCTCATTCTCGACTTCCTCCACTGTGGTTTTGAATTTAACCACCTGTCTTGGGCACATTGCACCCACTATCCGCTGTCTGTGGCCTTCCTCAGATTCACTGCTCTCCTTAGCAGCTTCCACCATTTCCTGCTTTTTCAGGATTTTCTTAGTGAGACATGCAGTGTCCTGCTCCTGAGCCTTCCACTCCTCCTCCAGTTCCTCTGTTTCCTTCGGTGGGAAATTAAGCATGGGTACAACCCACCTGCCATGCTCCAGATTTCTGGAGAACATCCCATCAGTGTCATCAGGCAGCTCCTGTACTGCTGCCCAGCTTCCCTTCCACCTGCATCATCTGCACTCCATGTTTTTGGGGTACTCATACTCAGTTTCCCATATTGATGACACAGCAGTCCTTTGGTAAAGATGTTGGCTAGGTTGTTGGTTGTATTGACATAGCAGATATGTAGGCAGCCCTTCTGTATGTTATGAGCAAAACCCATTTTGCAGTAATGACATCAATATGACTTATGTGGAGATGGACTCAGGGAGTTGGAATCTATTTTTCTTTTCTTTTTCTCTATTTTATCAGACTCAAACATTTAGATACAAGGGCTGGACAACAAGACACTATGATGGAATGCCTATGCGAACACTGCAGCCCGTATTAGGAAGGTGGTTAGGTCAGCATCAGCTATGGGATATACCAAGTGCCGACTTGGACAACAGCCTGATGATGAGCCTAGACTGTAATGGATTCACAGACTCAACAGCACCTGAGGGGTGACATGGGAATGCCTGAAGGTACCAAGGGAATGGTACTGGCATTCATGGGAGCAGCTGAGGTGCCAGAACAATAGCACAGCCATATAGGTGGGAAGGCAGTGTGTCAGTGTGGGAGGAATACTCCAGAGATGGTTACATGGGCACAGGTTAGCTGCTGTGCATTGATCCCTATTGTGAGGGACTTTAGCTGCACACTGAATGCGCACAGACCATTGGCTAGGGTATATAAGGGCTGTAGTATAGTGTAGGCAGTCCCTAAGACTCTAGATAGTTTGTGTCCTAGACACTTCTTCTTGAGCAATCTCTTTCTTGTCTCTGGCTGAACAAGCCTCACCTCTAAGGTTTTGGGTTGTGTTTAGGGTCATCCTAACACTGTACATGGTCACATGCAAATTGAAGAGGTGTGTCAATGTGTTTGGTGCACACATGGAATTATGGGTGATGCGCAATCATGATGGCAGCTTGATTGTCACTAAAAATAGTAGGTGTCAGTACCAAGATGCCTAATTTGGTAAGTAGTGCCTGAAGCCATAGTATTTGTTTGGCAATATGCATAATAGCAACATATTTGGCCTCAGCAGTCAATAGGGCAACTGAGCCTTGTTGTTTGGAACTCCACACAATTGCTCCCCCTGCAATGGTGATCATGTAGCTGTTGACAGATTTGTGGCTGGCCTGAGATGCCCAATCTGCATCACAGTAAATAGCAGGGTTGTCTCTACCCCCTTTACTACCTTTATAACATAATTTCATGTTACTGGTCCCCTTTAAGTAATGGAATACATGCTCGACAGCAGTCCAATGGCACAGCTTAGGGTTGTGAGTGAATTGACCTAATTGCTGGGCTGCAAAAGTGATATCACTGCATGTCATAAGCAACAGATATAATAGTGTGCCTATCAGGGTGGCATATGCATAGGTAGTAGCATTCAGCTGAGGGTCCTGATCCTCTCTGTCTTCATAGTCAAGGCTGATGTTAGGGTCAAGCAGTGTCAACACAGGGTTGCAATCCTGAAGACCTAGCTTCACAAGAGTCTTCTCAATATAGTGGGCTTGAGAAAGTGTCAGGCAGCAGGTGTCTTGGTCATACGAGATGTGAATGCCAAGTAGATATTTTGGCATGCCAAGAGGTTTGATTTCAAATTTCTTTTTGAGATCAACTTCTATTTGGTCAGTGCCTTTCATAGAGTCTGAGATGCTGGCGATGTTGTCTACCCATAGCAATAGGATCGCAAATCCATTTCTGTCATGCTTGATGTAGACACAGTAGTTGGCTTGTTGTTGTTGGTATAAAACATTGGTTAGCACTTCTGTAAATGTCACATTCCATACATTACCAGCTTGTTTTAATCCATAGATGGATTTGTAGAGTTGGCAGACTCGGCCACTCCCATCATTGAATCCCGGGGGTTGCTGCATATATATTTCCTTGTCCAGGGTTCTGTTCAGGTACACATTTTTGATGTCGAATTGCTGCAGGTGCCAACTGTTTTTAGCCATTAGTGCTAATAAGGCCCTGAGGCTCTCATAGCACATACTGGTGCAAAGGTGTTGTTGTCATCATAGTCCAGTCCAGGCTTCTGTGTAAAACCTTGGGCAATGAGTTGTGCCTTGTAGCATATGATGTTTCCATGTTCATCTATCTTTTTTGTGTACACCCATTTACTTCCTACAGCCTTTCTCCCCTCCAGTAATTCCTCTAGTTTCCAAGTCCCCATCTTCTCCATCATCCCCAACTCCTCTTTCATAGCCTTCAACCATTCCTCCCTTTCTTCACCTCCCAGCAACTCCTCGACATTCTTTGGCAGGTCATCTGATTTGGTGAAATATGTGCACTCAATTACTTCATTGATGACATCAGTGATTTGATCAGAAACTTGATGTGATTGATCAGCAGGTTTCTGAGCATTCAGGTTGTCAATGAGCTTGTAGTCCAAGTTCTTCTTGGCTGTGCACTGCGGGTGATTGGTGGTTGAGCCAGTTTGGGCAGCTGGTCTAGCTGGGATGTGGATAGTTATTTTGGGCTTGGGTGTTGCTTCTGTAGCAGTGTCATAATCAGATTCTATTTCTGTCCAATTGTGATCAGCCTGATTTGGTGATGATTCCTGATGATTGGCTGGATTGGGCAGCAGTCCCTGATCTATAATAGGTTGATCTGTAATGATTTCCCTTGACATTACTGATGGCTCCCCCTCAGCATGCAATCTGGCTGTTCTCATGACAGCACCAGGAATGTCAGCAACTGGGGGACTGTTTTCAGTAAAAGAGAAATTCTGGGAGACCCTGATGGAGTGCACAGCAGCATCATAATAGCAGACAGAGTGTGACTCATCAATGAAACCTATGAATTTCATTTTTCCTGCCTTGGCAT
Source organism: Amanita molliuscula (assembly GCA_023014405.1). NCBI lineage: Eukaryota > Fungi > Basidiomycota > Agaricomycetes > Agaricales > Amanitaceae > Amanita > Amanita molliuscula. The sequence continues at coordinate 27,152 of JAEBUP010000049.1, forward strand.
CCAATTTTGTCTGCCACTGCTCATCCAACACCCACACATTGCACCCAAATTCCCTAAAATGTGAGACATCCAGCTTCTTCCTGAACCATGCCTCATAAGGCATTTTGCCCTGGAGTGCACATGTCAGAGATCTATTCCTTAAATAGGTTGCATGAGAAATGGCTATATCCCAAAGAAAATTAAGTAAATCTCTGGCCAATAGCATTGTCCACACTACCCCCACTAGTGTGTGATTGAATCACTCAGCAACTCCATTCTGGGAGGGTAAGTATGGTGCAGTTGGCTCCAATACCAGTCCACATCCATCCACCCATTTCTTCAGCTTCTCATTAATTAACTCCTTCCCATTATCTAATCAGAGCTTCTTTGGCTTCTTTCCATACTGCATCTTGATATGGGTAAGGTATGAGGTAATCTGATCAAATGCTTCATCTTTGATTTTAAAAATGGAACATGACACATATGTGTGGCATCATCTGTAAATGCAATGAAGTATTGGTTTTTATTGATGGATTGAATTGGAGCTGGCCCCCATACATCCATCATAGTGCACTTGCCAGGAGTACCCAAATGGTTTGATGCCTCTTGAGGAAATGAGCAGCAAGCCATCTTCTCCTTTAGGCAGTGATCACATGATCATCATGGGATTGTTGATTCATCTATATTTAGACCTGTAACCATTTCCTCTTGTTTGGCATGCTGCAAGGCTGTGGTGGATCAGTGGCCATAACAACAGTGCCACCCTTCCCAAGATAGACCTGGTACCCTACTGACATAAGCTTTGTCATGGGTTTTGAGAAGTGTGTGTGCATCCAAAAGGTATAGTTTGTTGCACTCTGTTCCTGCTCCTATTAATTTCCCCTGACTAGACTGCAAATAGCACCTGGTCTCATCAAAATTGACATGTCATCCATTTTTGGCAAAGTGGCTGAGGGATAAAAGGCAGTTCAGTGCATCTGGCACATGTAGTACATGCTCCAATTTATGTGATATGAGTTTCCCATCTACTGAGAAATTCACTGTGACCATTCCCTGTCCTAAAACTTTAGCAGGCATGGGACCTACCCCTTTTAGGGTTGCATCTGAAAGCAGCATGTAGTCAGAGAAAGCATTGTGGGTCATGCATATGTGGGATGTTGTCCCACAGTCCAGTAGCCAATCTAGTTTGGAAAAGTCCAATGCATTAGCCATATAGGAGAACTGATCAAGATTGGTGCCTGTTGCATCATCCTGTGCCTGGTGTGCCCAATCACACTTTCCCCTTCTCTTTGGCCCCTGTCCCTCTTTCCCACCACCTCTGCCCCAGCAATCTTTTGCCAGGTGACCCTTCTTTTTGCAATTGTTGCATTTGTGCATCTCATTCACCTGTAATGCCATCACCACCAAGCCATCACCAGTCTGGCCTTTCCTTCTTCAATCCTCATCAAGAAGGATGGTGATCAATTCTGCTGATGTAATGATGCTGGTTGTGTTTGAGCCAAGGTATGCCAAGGTGAATGGATCCCATGTCTCAGGTAATGAGGTGATGAGCATCATCACAAAATTGTCATCACAGACAATACTTCCCATCAGGTGTAACTCCTCCTGCATCCTCCTAAGCCTTGTCACATGTGCCTGTATATCAAAATTGTCATCAGCCTTTGCCTGAAATAGCATGCGCCAGGTGGTCAAAATGCCAATCTTTCCCTGTGCTTCTTTACTATTTTTAGCTGATCCCACATCTCCTTTGCCATATTCACTCTGAGTAGGTGAATCATCTCAGAATCTCCTACCACTCGCTCAATCCATGTCCTAGCAGTTGAGTCCTTCTCACACCAAGTATTGATGGCCTTTCACTTGTCATCTGTAGGTTTCCCTGCAATCTTTACAGTTGGTGGCCCTTCCATAATGATGTTGTCTATTTTAAGGTCCCAGAAGATCACAAGCATTCTTCTCTTCCATGCTAGCCAATTCATGGAATTGAGTTGTGTTGAAACAAGCAATGGCAGTGCAGAGTGAGGCTTAGTAAGCAAGGGTACTTACTGAGTACTGTGTAGAATGCTTAGGAGCTAGGGCTCAACTATGCAATAGATCAGGAGATGTATTTCAGCAGTGCTAAGGGTGCTGCTTATATACAGTTACAGAAATCACATGTAACTACATCTAATATACCTATATCTAGTAATGCACAGCAGGAAGCTGCACATTGCACCATACCTGCTGCACATGGTGTCATATTGCTGCGCATTTTACAGCAATCTGTCAATACTTGATGTGTGAAGCATGTTTCATGCATTGTGTCTCACACACTGTCATTTCATACTGTTCCTGGGATGAAACTCTATAATATCTGTCAAACACTATAAAAGTGTCAACAGTGTACAAATATCAGATTATATTTGTGATTTGGTGAGCATTCATAAATAATGATATAATATATTAAGCTATGAGTTTGATACTCAAAGCTCCAGATCATTATTTATTCAACAAGTTGCTCAATCCGGTAAGAGCTAGAACCAGTGATCGGTACCAATTCTTATCAGATAATAACATCCTATTAAGGAAGTTTTTAGTGATGAGATCAAGAGCATGATTGAATACGAGGTTTATATAATCAATAGCATCTGGGAGCGGGGCCCATAACCTGTTGAGAATATAGAGAGCACGGGTGGCAAAGGAGGAAAGGAATTTTTGTATTAGTAGAGTACATACGAATATATACTACTTGCTTAACAACATGGCGATGCTCGTACCAGCGAGCATTGTGAGTTTGAGCTCGGCGTCCTGTGCCGTTTCCTTGTCATGACCTCAACTCCTCCCTAATCTCCATTCCCATCCCGTCTCCTACTGCCCAGACTCCCCTTCTCCTTCCTTCCCGTTCCGCTATGCATTCCGTCAGGTGATTCGTCGTTCCCAACAGGTTCTAGACTATGGTCAAGGTTGAGCCGAACCCTCAGTCTCAGCCAAAGAATATGACAAGAGCACGCAATGGTGACAAGCACTGGAAGCACAGTCACCTCCCAGACCACAAAAACATGGGGGATCGCTTCGCCAAGAAGCTCATACCTCTCGCATTGAAGAAATTGGGAACGCTTGATCCGTGGATGTCACTCACAGTGGAAATGATACAAGACATCGTTGATGAAGTTTTTGCTGAAAGCAAGGGAAAGGAGGATGTTGGGAACGACGAATCGCCCGACGGAATGCGTAGCGGAACGGGAAGGAAGGAGAAGGGGAGTCTGGGCGGTAGGAGACGAGATGGGAATGGAGGTTAAAAGGGAGTTGAGGACGTTACAAGGAAACGGCACAGGACGCCGAGCTCAAACTTACAATGCTCGCAGGTACGAGCATCGCATTGTAGTCAAGCATTTAGTATATATTGTGTATGTACTACACGATTCAAGTAATTCTTTCCTCCTCTTCCTCTCGTGCCCTCCTATATTCTCAACAGAGGATTTTATTGTAGAACCCGATAATGTCTGGTCTCGTCTGGTACACAATTATGACTTTTTTCCATTGCTGACTGATGCCCATCTTAGACGAACTCTCATATTTTCAACTGGCGTAATGGCTTTGGAAAAGCGGCTGTGGAAGCTGTCAACAGTCTCATCAATTCACTCGACACTTATGATGAAGAAAATGACATTAAGATTGTTGCTATGAAGAAACAAGTACTCGAGGAGATCAATATGCAGCTAGCAAGTGCCGTTATCAAGGAAACTCCGGAATGTTGGGAACGACGAATCGCCCGACGGAACGTGTAGCGGAACGGGAAGGAAGGAGAAGGGGAGTTTGGGCGGTAGGAGACGAGGTGGGAATGGAGGTTGAAAGGGAGTTGAGGACGAGACAAGGAAACGGCGCAGGACGCCGAGCTCAAACTCACAACGCTCGCTGGTACGAGCATCGCCACGTAGTTAAGCATGCAATATATATTCGTTTGTACTCTACGAATACATTATTCTTTTCCTCCTCTCCCTCTCGTGCCCTCATATATTCTCAACAGGTTATGGGCCCCGCTCCCAGACGCTATTGATCATATAAACCTCGTACTCAATCACGCTCTCGATCTCATTACTAAAAAGTTTCCTAAATAGGCCGTTATTATGTCAAAAGAATCGGTACCGATCACTGGTTCTAGCTCTTACCGGATTGAGCAACTCAATTCCACGAATTGGCTAGCGTGGAAGAGAAGAATGCTCGCAATCTTCCGGGACCTTAAAATAGACGACATCATTACGGAAGGGCCACCAACTGTAAAGATTACAGGGAAACCTATAGACGACGAGCAAAAGGCTATTAATACTTGGCGCGAGAAGGACTCTACTGCTAGGACACGGATCGAGCTAGCGGTAGGAGATTCCGAGATGATTCACTTACTCGGAGCGAATACGGCGAAGGAGATGTGGGATCAGCTAAAAATAGTAAAAGAAGCGCGGGGAAAGATTGGCATTTTGACCGCCCGGCGCGCGCTATTTCAGGCAAAGGCCGATGACGATTTTGATATGCAGGCACATGTGACGAAGCTTAGGAGGATGCAGGAGGAGTTACACTTGATGGGAAGTATTGTCCGTGACGACGATTTCGCGATGATACTCATCACCTCATTACCCGAGACATGGGATCCATTCACCTCGGCATACCTCGGCTCAAACGCAACCGGCATCATTACGTCAGCGGAATTGATCGCCATCCTTCTCGACGAGGATCGAAGAAGGAAAGGCCGGACCGGTGATGGCTCGGGTGGCGACGGCATTACAGGCGAATGAGACGCGCAAATGCAACAATTGCAAAAAGAAGGGTCACCTGGCAAAAGATTGCTGGGGCAAAGGCGGTGGGAAAGAGGGACAGGGGCCAAAGAGAAGGGGAAAGCGCGATCGGGCACACCAGGCACAGGATGATGCAACAGGCACCGATCTCGATCAGTTCTCCTATATGGCTAATGCGTCGGACTTTTCCAAACTAGACTGGCTACTGGACTGTGGGACAACTTCCCACATATGCACGACCTGCGACGCTTTCTCTGACTATACGCCGCTTTCAGACGCAACCCTAAAAGGGGTAGGTCCCACGCCCGCTAAAGTTTTAGGACGGGGAACGGTCACAGTAAACTTCTCAGTAGATGGGAAAAACATATCACACAAATTGGAGCATGTGCTACATGTGCCGGATGCGCCGAACTGCCTCCTATCCCTCAGCCGCTTCGCCAAAGATGGACGACGCGTCAACTTTGATGAGACCAGGTGCTATTTGCAGTCTAGTCAGGGGAAATTAATAGGAGCCGGAAAAGAGCGCAACAAACTGTACCTCTTGGACGCGCGCGCACTTCTCAATACCCACGACAAAGCTTATGTCAGTAGGGTTCCAGGCCTATCATGGGAAGAGTGGCACCGTCGTTATGGCCACCTATCCACCACAGCCTTGCAGCGCGCCAAACGAGAGGAAATGGTTACAGGCCTAAATATAGACGAGTCAACAATCCCATCACGATCATGCGATCACTGCCTAAAGGGGAAGATGGCTCGCCGCTCATTTCCTCAAGAGGCATCAAACCGTTCGGGGTACTCCCGGAGAGTGCACTATGACGGATGTATGGGGACCTGCTCCAATTCAGTCCATCAATAAAAACCGATACTTCATCGCATTCACAGACGATGCCACGCGTATGTGTCACGTTCTATTTTTAAAGTCAAAAGATGAAGCATTTGATCGGATTACCACATACCTTACCCATATCGCGACGCAGTACGGAAAGAAGCCAAAGACGCTCCGCTTAGATAATGGGAAAGAGTTTATTAACGAGAAGCTGAAGAAATGGGCGGATGGACGCGGATTGGTTCTGGAGCCGACTGCACCATACTCACCCTCCCAAAATGGAGTTGCCGAGTGATTCAATTGCACACTAGTGGAGATGGCGCGGACGATGCTATTGGCCAGAGATTTACCTACTTTTCTTTGGGATATAGCCGTTTCTCACGCAACCTATTTGAGGAATAGATCTCCAACACGCGCACTCCAGGGCAAAACGCCTTATGAGGCATGGTTCGGGAAGAAGCCGGATGTCTCACATTTTAGGGAATTTGGGTGCGATGTATGGGTATTGGATGAGCGGCGGCAGACGAAATTGGATGCCAAGGCGGGAAGCATGAAATTCATGGGTTTCATTGATGAGTCACACTCTGTCCGCTATTATGACGCTGCCGCGCGCTCCATCAGGGTCTCCCGGAATTTCTCCTTTACTGAACACAGCCTCCCAGTTGCCGACATTCCCGGCGCTGTTGCGAGCGCGGCCGGATTGTGCGCCGAGGGGGAGCTATCAGTAACAACAAGGGAAATCATTACGGATCAACCTATTATAGATCAGGGACCGTCGCCCAATCCAGCCGATCATCAGGAATCATCGCCAAATCCGGTCGATCACAATCGGACAGAAATAGAATCCGATTACGACACTGCTACAGAAGCAACAACCGAGCCCAAAATAATGATCCACATCCTGGCTAGACCAGCTGCCCAAACCGGCTCAACCACCAATCGCCCACAGCACGCCGCCAAGAAGAACTTGGACTATAAGCTCATTGACAACCCGAATGCTCGGAAACCAGCTGATCGATCACATCAAGTTTCCGATCAAATCACTGATGTCATCAATGAAGTAATCGAGCGCGCATATTTCGCCAAATCAGACGACCTGCCGAAGAATGTCGAGGAGTCGCTGGGAGGTGAGGAAAGGGAGGAATGGTTGAAGGCTATGAAAGAGGAGTTGGGGATGATGGAGAAGATGGGGACTTGGAAACTGGAGGAATTACCGGAGGGGAGAAAGGCTGTAGGAAGTAAATGGGTGTACACGAAAAAGACAGACGAACACGGAAACATCATACGCTACAAGGCGCGACTCGTCGCTCAAGGTTTTACACAGAAGCCCGGACCGGACTACGACGACAATAACACATTCGCGCCAGTTATGCGCTATGAGAGCCTCAGGGCCCTACTAGCACTAATGGCTAAAAACGGTTGGCACCTGTGGCAATTCGACGTCAAAAACGGCGTACCTGAATGGAACCCTGGACGAGGAAATATATATGCAGCAACCCCCGGGATTCGACGATGGGAGCGGCCGAGTCTGCCGACTCTACAAATCTATTTACGGGCTCAAACAAGCTGGTAACGTATGGAACGCGACATTTACAGAAGCGCTAACCAACGTTCTATACCAACAACAACGAGCCGACTATTGTGTCTACATCAAGCGTGACAGAAACGGATTCGCGATCCTGCTGCTATGGGTAGACGACATCGTCGGCATCTCAAATTCTATAAAGGGCGCTGACCAAATTGAAATTGATCTCAAAGGGAAATTTGAAATCAAATCTCTTGGCGCGCCAAAATACCTACTCGGAATTCACATCTCGTACGACCGAGACGCTCGCCGCCTGACGCTCTCCCAAGGCCACTACATTGAGAAGACCCTCATCAAGTTAGGTCTTCAGGATTGCAATCCCGTGTCGACGCCGCTCGACCCTAACGTCAGCCTTGACTACGAGAACGGAGAGGATCAGGAACCCCAGCCGAACACCACTACCTACGCATACGCCACCCTTATTGGCACGCTCCTGTATTTGTCAATTACGACGCGCGGCGACATCACCTTCGCAGCCCAGCAGCTTGGCCAATTTACTCGCAACCCTAAGCCGCGCCATTGGACCGCCGTCAAGCGTGTATTCCGTTACTTAAAGGGGACAAGTAACATGCTACTATGCTATAACGGTAGTAAAGGTAATACGAGTGACCCTGCTATTTACTGTGACGCAGATTGGGCATCTCAGGCCAGCTGCAAATCCATCAGCGGCTACGTGATCACCATCGCAGGGGGAGCAATCGCGTGGAGTTCCAAACGACAAGGCTCAGTCGCCCTATCGACCGCCAAGGCTGAATATGTCACCATTACGCATGTCGCCAAACAAGTATTATGGCTTCAGGCACTGCTTACCGAATTAGGCATCTCGGTACCGACGCCTACTATTTTTAGCGACAATCAAGCAGCCATCGCGATCGCGCATCACCCAGAATTCCACGCGCACACTAAACACATCGACACGCCCTTACAGTTCGCACGCGACCATGTACAGCAGGGACGTCTACGTGTCCGCTATGTCAATATGGCCGAGAACCTAGCCGACATATTCACCAAAGGACTACCGCGACATCAACATGGAAAACTGAGTAGAGGGATAGGTTTAGAAGCCGATTCGAGGGGGAGTGTTGGGAACGACGAATCGCCCGATGGAACGCATAGCGGAACGGGAAGGAAGGAGAAGGGGAGTTTGGGCGGTAGGAGACGAGGTGGGAATGGAGGTTGAAAGGGAGTTGAGGACGAGACAAGGAAACGGCGCAGGACGCCGAGCTCAAACTCACAACGCTCGCTGGTACGAGCATCGCCACGTAGTTAAGCATGCAATATATATTCGTTTGTACTCTACGAATACATTATTCTTTTCCTCCTCTCCCTCTCGTGCCCTCATATATTCTCAACACGGAATATACTTACAAAACACATGCGTATCAGTGGAGTGTCTGGGACGAAAATTCAGTGGGGAGAAAAGTGAATCTCTTTTGTCAATGGAGTACCTGACTGATCATCCTCGTCTTTCCAGGGTTTCGGATTAAATCAACTGGTAGCGGCCACATTTGCCAGCGTGCACCTCAGCAAACTTGAAGATTCTAACTTTAATAAGGAAGAAAAGCCCATTGGGGCATTGTTATTATCGATGCACGCAGTATGTAATTTGAATGTCTGCATTTTCTTATTCTGGTCCACTTTTACTATTTAGGTTGGACGAGCACTTGAGCATTGTCAGAAAATGGGAAAGAAGATAACCGAGGACGAAAGCTTACCTGACTTCTCAAAGTTGAACTACGGTGACCAGTTTACTAAGCGCGACGGGAACTTGAACAAGACGAAGATGATGCGGATCCGCCGTGTGACGATATTCACCCAAACTCTCAACAAGATGAGCGATGAGGGCTGGGCTGGGATCTTCAAGGAGGCGCACAAATGGTTTCCCACAAGCAAGAGAGGGTGGGCAATCTCCTCAAGCACCGACGCAACGCTCGCCGACAATGATGAAAACCCCGTTGAAGATCCCGAAGCTGACTTTGTCCTGGAAATATAACCAGTCTGTCCCTTTTCATTTGTTTCTATTGCGCTAAAGATCTTTTAGGCATTACTCAACTTGCATCGCCAGTAACTCGTCTCGTTTTATTAGTAAGATTTTTATCTTGTCATGACTTATTGCTCAATCCCGCATGCGCTAGGATTCTGCTATTATTCATCAATACTCGTCTGTCAACCACTGCATCCGCCTTCTTGCTATCATTCGTCTCAGTTAAATATCAGTAAGCCTTTGCTCAACGATTTTTCCAAGCCTCGCTTTTCGCAAATGGCTTATCAACATTCCAACCGCAATGTTCTCATGGATCGTCCGCTGCATGTCTAGCTATTTATCAGTCACATCGGTGAGTTTTCCATCAGATCAAGCCTTTGGTATCTCAACGGCCTTGTGCGCTCATCCTCAGCTCTCGCTTTCCCATATTCTTTCATCATCACCAGTCAATCACTGCTCAACTTACTAAGCCTCGCTTGTCGCAAATCATTTATCACCGTTCCAGCCCAAGTTGCAATTTGCTCGTAGCTTGCTCGTTCCACTGTCACGTCATGCCACATCATCGCGCGCGCGCACTTTCCCATGCATTTTTATCATTCACCGCATCTCCCTACACCTTGCGTCTCAGTAAGCTCATGGTCCCAACAAATCATTCATCACCTAACAGCTACCCATGCAGTCTTCATCATCGCATGTGCCAAAGATTCAGTCTCCCCTCTTCACTCTTATTATTTGCCCATTGCCCACTACTACCAACGATCCCTATTGCATGCCCCATTCATTTCCAAACCCACACCACTACCAGCTGCCGCCGTTTGCTAGAAATTGCCGTGCATGTACCTGTATTACATATAGAGCTAAAAATAGATCAGTGTAGGGGTGAAATATGCATTCAGGGGTATTTTCTAAAATTCATGAAGGACTTTTGAAAGTCGTAGTATTGCTTTCAAAGTCTCAGTTTGGCTCTATAAGCAAATGTTCCAACCTTTACAAGTATCCGGTGCAACTTCGGAAAGCATCAGTGCTTTGCTGCTTTTCAGCTTTGTAAAGCTACAAAAGTTGCTAAAGCAAATTATGGGCAATCGATCCTAACACAAGTTGGAACTCACTGAACTGCTTAGTGCATTGTCACTAGCTAGACAATATAGATCCGAAATGACCTGAAACCAGACTCTCTAACCAGAGACCACCGAACGATTCCTTTCTCTTTAAAGGAACATATTATCTAGAAAGACAGGAGCTGTTAGGATCGATGCCCTTGGTTCGTGTATCGAGTCAACAATGACGACTAGAGTCTCAGTCTAATCCCAGTCACTGGACAGGAATGCTGTTCGGCACTGTACTAGACAACGACGAAGGTAGCTCGAGCGATAAAGAGGGTGAGAGTGAGAGGTTGTTCAGCAAAGGACAATACTCAATTAAGTTGGAACTAAGGAACTACAGTACAGGCGGGGGTTTATATACTGCCTAGAGAACAATGGAGAGATATAAAAGGAAGTAAAACGAGGGGTAGTCCAAGCAGATGAAACAAGTATCAAAGCATAGTGACGAAGTACAGAAAGGTTATAGTAACAAGTAAATGTACGAAAAGGAAATTGTAACATTACCCCCTCTCTATGTGAGAAGTCACCGACTTCTCAAGGCCAGCCCTGAGTGGTCCAGGCATGATCTGCCCTGGACTCACACCAATGGATGATATTTTCGACATCCTTATGTGCTGAGTCTATATGCCATTGTACTGCATCAAGGGTGACTTTTAGTTGGCGGAGTTCACGGAGCACGAGGTCTCATTCGGCATAGGTCATAGCGTTGGGGTCGGTGGTGAGGGTGAGTCCTACGAGGGCTCCAAGTGGTGTGGAGAGGTCTCGGAGATTGGCCGTAATATACGAGGCTTCGAGCGAGGTGGCGGCGATAAGAGGATTTGATTTTGGGGCAGGTGCGGGGACAATTTCTTCTTCAACAGGTGGTTCTTCGGTGAGTTCAGGTGGATGGATGTGTAGGTTGTTGTCGACGTGGATCGTCATTTTGGTCTCGACAAGGATCTCAAGGGGTGGTGTGAAGATGTCAAACTCAGGGAGTTTCTTGGGGAAGGAGTAGGCAAGGGCGAGGGTGGCGAGGAGGGTGGCGAGGATAAGTCCACCAATGAGGATGGAGGGGAAGAAAGTGAAGACGAAGATGGTGAGAATGGTGATGAGGGAGAACATTTCTGTGTGTGTGACGTTGGTTGGAAGGCTAGGAAGTGGGAATCTTGTTCTTTTATAGGTGGGCTTCATCGAAATATTCTATGTCCCAAAACAAATCATCTGCGTCCATGGGGAGAATGTTTCATAAGATTTGATCGGCCAATGCTTCTGGTCTAGGGGTATTGGGTCATGTGGGAAGCTCTTCAGCCAAATATGGTTCGTGTAAGGGTCTAGGTGGGATTCAATGTGTAATCGTTCCATAGTTTGTATGATGGATGACGCCTGTAATCATTGGGTATCCGGGTTCCCATTCGAAGTTATGGTAGTGGGGCGGTGGTGGCGGGTTCGGGTATGGAGGTGGTATCCCTCCATGTGGGATGTATAGGTAATTCGGGGGTAGGTTAAAGTCCAGCAGTCCTCTGGATGGGAAGTTGATTCTGTCAGGGAATAACGCCTCGTGGTGTAGGCAGGTCACTCCTGTTGCTTCCAGGTCCCTCATTTGGTCTATAATCCACAAGTTTAGTGCTCTTTGTGCTTCTCTGTTGTGTCGGTTTCTAGTGATGGTGTCAGTTGCTGTTGTAGAGCCAGGGCTGTCCCGTGTCTTATATACTGGGTGTAGTGATGGTACTTTTGTTTGATAGAGCAGGATTTTGCATAGCTCAACGAAGGCTGTTCCTATTGCACATCTTCCTTGGTAAGGGTGGATTCGATTAGGGAGTTGGATGATCAGGTGTCTAAGTTTCAGGATAGATTGTCTAGGAGAGAATCGAGAGTAGGGGGAGGCGATGTTTTTGGTGTGTCTAATGTTCTGTTTGAGGATCTGTTTGTTGCAATAGTGGACCATTGCTTTTACAGTAGGTTTCAGCGCATTTTATATGTCCTAAGGATGTCCGCAGCATTTTTCAGATTTGTTTCTGGTTCCCACGAATTTTCATTCGATCCATACCCCTTCCATTTAACTAGGTATTGATAGCCGGTTCCTTGTTTTCTGTGGGTAACGATTGCTTCTATTTCAAATTCTTCTTGTCCGTTGACGAGATCAGGGGGTGGTTTCAAGAAGTTTGGCCCATGTGCCATTGTTTCTTTATATGGAGTTAGCAGTGTGGCGTGAAACACGGGGTGGATGCGCCATTGTTTGGGGAGTTTCAGTCTATAAGTGACAGGTCCTAGTACCTGTTCGATTATGAAGGGTCCTTCTCTTTTGGGCACTAGTTTTTTTGATTCATAAGGTATTCGGAGGTTTCGGTTTTCGAGCCAGACTTTGTCTCCTTTCTCAAATCTGACACTTTTGTCTTTTGTTCTGAGTGCTACCATTTGTCTAGCGAGTTCGTGTGTGGCAAGTGCTTCTTCTCTAGCTTTTTGTAGCATTTGTAGTCAGTTTTCAGCTGCTGGGGTCGTCATAGGGGATGCGGCTGTGGGGATAGCAACCGGGTCTATCCCATACATTAGCTGAAATGGTGACGCTTTGATGGTATCATGGTGTCGGTTATTGTGGGCGAATTCCGCAATTGGCAGTAGTGATTTCCATTTGTGTGGTTCGTTTGTGCAGAACATTCAGAGATAGACTTCTAGTTCTTGATTGACTCGTTCTGTCTCACCATCTGTCTGGGGGTGGTAGGCTGTGCTCATTCTATGGTTTATTCCCAGCGCTTTTCCTATTTCTCGGAATACTTTAGATGCGAACTGCGGTCCTCTGTCAGATATGAGGATATCCGGTAAACCGAATCATTTGAAGTTTTCATTTATGTATAGATCTGCAGTTCCTAGTGCGTCAATCGTTTTGTGACAAGGGGAAAAGGTTACCCCCTTTGTAAGTCCATGGTCCACCATGACCATGATCGAGTCAAAGCCGTTGGCGATTGGTAAGTCTGTGATGAAGTCGATTGTGACTTGTTGGAAGGGTTGGGTGGCATTAGATTTGATCGGTTGTAGGGCAGGGGTGTTGGGGTGAGTGTTTACTTTCATTTGCTGGCAGAGCACGCATCCTTCAATCCATTCCCTGGTATGTTTGTTCATTCCGGGCCACCAGTAGTTTCGTTTGAGTAATTCTAGAGTTTTAAATCGTCTGGGGTGCCCAGATGTAGGTGATTCATGTGTCAGTTTAATGAGTTGAGTGCACAGTCCATCTTGATTGGGTACATAGGTTTTTCCTTGGTAATGTACAATGTGATTGACATATGTCCAGTCTTGCAGCTTTGATTTTATTGGTGGTGCTCGATGATTTTGGATTACTTCGACTAGTATTTGTCCAAAGTCATCATTAATCATGCCTTTGCGCAACTTCTCTGCTAGGTCATTTGCTATAAGCCTGATGAATCGTTCAGGTGGTAACACTGTGGTTTCTTCTGGGGTGTCATCCATTCCAATGTGGTTTGGTCGTCAAGATAAGGCGTCTGCTTCAAACATTTTAGTTCCAGGGATGTGCTCTATTCAAAGATTGAATTCACTTAAGAAGGAGGACCATCTGGCTTGTCTGGGGGTAAGGCATTGTGGGGTTCGGTAGAAGGATAAATTCTTATGGTCACAATGAACGATAGTGGTATGAGGTGATCCATGGAGAAAGTGTCGCCATGCCACAAGTCCTTTGATGATTGCTAGTAGTTCCCTGTTGTAAATCTGATAGTTTTGTTCTGTTGTGGTCAGGGCATGTGAGACGAAGACGCAAGGGTGCAGGAGTCCTGCTTCATCGGCTTGTTTCAGTACTGCTCCTGTTGCTTTATTCGAGGCGTCGGTTTGCAGGATGAATGGTCGGGTGACATCTGGCATTTGGAGTACAGGGGCTGTTGTAAAGCGTTTTTTTAGGTTGTTAAATGCTGCCTGTCGTTCTGGTGTCCAGAAGAATGCTTCGTCCTTTTTTGTGAGATTGATAAGTGGTCAAGCAAGGGTTGCGAAGTTTCCAATGAATTGTTGGTAGAAATTCCCAAATCCTAGGAAGGATTGTACTTGCTTGACCATTTTTGGTGTCGGCCAATCCGCTATTCCTGCCAGTTTGATCGGGTCCATAGTTATCTCCCTGGGTCTAATGATCATTCCGAGGAATTCGATTTCTTGAGTGCAGAACTTGCATTTCTTGAGTTTGAGGAATAGGTCGTTTTCTTTCAGCCATTCTAGGACACGTTTTGTTCGAGTTTCTAGGTCTTTGGGTGTTGTTCCACATATCAAGATGTCGTCCATGTAAATGATTAACCATCCTTCGTTGATCATGTCTTGGAAGTATTCATTCATCATTGTCTGGAAGGTGGATGGGGAATTACATAGGCCAAAGAACATGACTGTTGGTTCGTATAGTCCTTTGTTTGTTATGAAGGCTGCTTTCCATTCATCTCCCTCTTTTATCCGAACGTTGTTATATCCCCATCGGAGGTCTAGTTTTGTGAAATACTGAGCACCGGATAGTTTGGTCATTAGATCAGAGATTAATGGTAATGGGTATGCATTCTTTATTGTCCATTCATTCAGGTATCAGTAGTCTTGACATGGTTGGAGTGCTCCGCTTTCCTTTTTTGTGACAAAGAAGAATGGCAAGGCTTGTGGGGATTTGGATGGTCTAATATATCCTTTAGCTAGCTGTTCAGTGATCCATTTGTCGAGAGATGATTGCTCTTTTATTGATAGCAGGTAGATTTTGCTGATTTTTGGGGGTAAATCCAGTTTTGAGGTCAATTGCATGATCCCATGTGTGTCTGATTGGGAATCGTTCTGAAGGCGCTTTTTCGAAGGTAGATTTCCATTCTTGGTACTCGTCTGGTAGAGTTGTGATGGTTTCTTTTCATAGTGTGTGTTCCAGTGCCTGTGATGCCGAAGTTTTGACCCTGATCCAGTATTCTTTGATTTCCTGATCTAGGTTCTTTTTTGTCGGTTGGTAATCAAGCTGAAGGGTTTGTTCCTTCCAGTTTATTGCCAGGTTGTATTTTTCTAACCAGGGAAGTCCAAGTATAAGCTTTTGATCTCCTAGTTTGGTGATTAGGAAGTTTGTTTCGATTTGTAGATTTCCGATGTGGTAGGGGATCTTGACTTTATGTGTGATCATTCCATTTAAATTTACTGTTCCATCAGCGTTCTTAACTCGTATTGGTCGAATTAGTGGTTTCTTGTTCATGGTTTTTGTTATAGTTTCATCAATGAAGTTTCCTTCTGCTCCGCAGTCAACAAGGGCAGATATCTTAGCAGGTAATTTGGGTGATTGGACAGTTATTGAGAGTCGCTGATTATTATTCGATCTTACTATTACAGAGTTGAGTGCTAACTGTCCATAATCATTCTTGGAGGTTCCAACTGCTTTCTGGTTCCTCTGCTTTAAAAACCCTCGGTTTCAAGGTCGGTGAGGAGAGTTTCTCGTTCCTCTGTGCTGAGTGCTGTAATCATAGTGCGAATTTTCTTGGCATCATTATCTTCGGTGATTGTTCTGGTGAATCGTCCTGAAGGGGGTGGGTTCCTGGTGGCATCCTTCTTTGGGCAGTTTCTAGATAAATGACCAATGGTTCCACATCTAAAACACTTCCCAGAACGCATATATTCTTCTTGTTGTCCATCAGTGAGGCGTCCAGCTGGTATGGCATTGATTGTTTTAGATCCTCCTGTTTTATTGAATTGGCGCCCTGTATCAGTTTTTCCTAATGCTTTCATCATTTCCCATGCTGCATTAAGCTGTTCCACTTTTTTGTATGCTTCTGTGATAGTTTTAAAGTTGCCCTGCCCTTTGAGGATTTTGGCAGCAATGGTGGTTGGTAGGCCTCGGACAAATGCCTGGAGTTGAGCGGTAATTCCGGTTAGTCCAGAGGATCCTATGAGCATCCTAAATTTTCGGACATAGATCGGGACGGTGATCTCTCCTCCAACTTGTAATTTAGTGAGCTCATTCAGTGCCCTGACTGCTGTGTTGACTTCTCCCCAATCATCAATGAATCATTTGATGAAGGTATCATAGTTTTCCCAAGTGAGTCCATCTTTTTCATCTAATTGATCGCGGATTATTTCCTTCCAGTCATCTAGTTCCTTTCCTAGGCATTGGAGGACGTATCTGATTTTCTTTTCATGTTTCCCTTCATAGTTATGGGCGTTTATTGCAAAGAAATCGCTAAACCAGTTGATGAATGATTTAGCTTCAGTCCGATCTCCTGTGAAAATTCATGCTGAGACTGGTTTGATGTCTCCCCTGGGGGCATCAGTGGTTTCAACATTGGTTGCCATTTGTTTTGTGTCGGTTTCAGTGTCTGTTTCAGGTCTCAGGTTTTCTAGCTCGTATTCAATTTGTTTTTGTTCCAGGAAGGTGTTCCACCCTGCTATGGATGTTTCAGGGAGAGAGTAGTATGGATCAGTACCGTCGAAATCAAATTCCTCATCACAGTATTCTTCCCACCAAAGGGTTTCTTTGGGTCTCTCGAAATATAGTTCTAGTTCTTCTTCTGGTTCTTTTTGTTCGTTTCTCCACTCAACCCAAAGTTTTCCAGGTAGTGAGTGTTCATCTCCTTCAATGTAATCCCCTTCAAAGTATTCGTTAGGTACTGGGGTGTTTCTGTTCTTTCCTACTCCTCGAAATTCCCAATGTTTATTTAGTGTCGAGAAAAAGAGCTCCTGTTACAATTTCCTTTTCGTACATTTACTTGTTACTATAACCTTTCTGTACTTCGTCGCTACGCTTTGATACTTGTTTCATCTGCTTGGACTACCCCTCGTTTTACTTCCTTTTATATCTCTCCATTGTTCTCTAGGCAGTATATAAACCCCTGCCTGTACTGTAGTTCCTTAGTTCCAACTTAATTGAGTATTGTCCTTTGCTGAACAACCTCTCGCTCTCACCCTCTTTATCGCTCGAGCTACCTTCGTCGTTGTCTAGTACAGTGCCGAACAGCATTCCTGTCCAGTGACTGGGATTAGACCGAGACTCTAGTCATCATTGTTGACTTGATACACAAACCAAGGGCATCAATCCTAACACAAGTTGGAACTCACTGAACCGCTTAGTGCATCATCACTAGCTAGACAATATAGATCCGAAACGACCCGAAACCAGACTCTCTAACCAGAGACCACCGAACTGATTCCTTTCTCTTTAAAGGAACATATTATCTAGAAAGACAGGAGCTCTTTTTCTCGACACTAAATAAACATTGGGAATTTCGAGGAGTAGGAAAGAACAGAAACACCCCAGTACCTAACGAATACTTTGAAGGGGATTACATTGAAGGAGATGAACACTCACTACCTGGAAAACTTTGGGTTGAGTGGAGAAACGAACAAAAAGAACCAGAAGAAGAACTAGAACTATATTTCGAGAGACCCAAAGAAACCCTTTGGTGGGAAGAATACTGTGATGAGGAATTTGATTTCGACGGTACTGATCCATACTACTCTCTCCCTGAAACATCCATAGCAGGGTGGAACACCTTCCTGGAACAAAAACAAATTGAATACGAGCTAGAAAACCTGAGACCTGAAACAGACACTGAAACCGACACAAAACAAATGGCAACCAATGTTGAAACCACTGATGCCCCCAGGGGAGACATCAAACCAGTCTCAGCATGAATTTTCACAGGAGATCGGACTGAAGCTAAATCATTCATCAACTGGTTTAGCGATTTCTTTGCAATAAACGCCCATAACTATGAAGGGAAACATGAAAAGAAAATCAGATACGTCCTCCAATGCCTAGGAAAGGAACTAGATGACTGGAAGGAAATAATCCGCGATCAATTAGATGAAAAAGATGGACTCACTTGGGAAAACTATGATACCTTCATCAAATGATTCATTGATGATTGGGGAGAAGTCAACACAGCAGTCAGGGCACTGAATGAGCTCACTAAATTACAAGTTGGAGGAGAGATCACCGTCCCGATCTATGTCCGAAAATTTAGGATGCTCATAGGATCCTCTGGACTAACCGGAATTACCGCTCAACTCCAGGCATTTGTCCGAGGCCTACCAACCACCATTGCTGCCAAAATCCTCAAAGGGCAGGGCAACTTTAAAACTATCACAGAAGCATACAAAAAAGTGGAACAGCTTAATGCAGCATGGGAAATGATGAAAGCATTAGGAAAAACTGATACAGGGCGCCAATTCAATAAAACAGGAGGATCTAAAACAATCAATGCCATACCAGCTGGACGCCTCACTGATGGACAACAAGAAGAATATATGCGTTCTGGGAAGTGTTTTAGATGTGGAACCATTGGTCATTTATCTAGAAACTGCCCAAAGAAGGATGCCACCAGGAACCCACCCCCTTCAGGACGATTCACCAGAACAATCACCGAAGATAATGATGCCAAGAAAATTCGCACTATGATTACAGCACTCAGCACAGAGGAACGAGAAACTCTCCTCACCGACCTTGAAACCGAGGGTTTTTAAAGCAGAGGAACCAGAAAGCAGTTGGAACCTCCAAGAATGATTATGGACAGTTAGCACTCAACTCTGTAATAGTAAGATCGAATAATAATCAGCGACTCTCAATAACTGTCCAATCACCCAAATTACCTGCTAAGATATCTGCCCTTGTTGACTGCGGAGCAGAAGGAAACTTCATTGATGAAACTATAACAAAAACCATGAACAAGAAACCACTAATTCGACCAATACGAGTTAAGAACGCTGATGGAACAGTAAATTTAAATGGAATGATCACACATAAAGTCAAGATCCCCTACCACATCGGAAATCTACAAATCGAAACAAACTTCCTAATCACCAAACTAGGAGATCAAAAGCTTATACTTGGACTTCCCTGGTTAGAAAAATACAACCTGGCAATAAACTGGAAGGAACAAACCCTTCAGCTTGATTACCAACCGACAAAAAAGAACCTAGATCAGGAAATCAAAGAATACTGGATCAGGGTCAAAACTTCGGCATCACAGGCACTGGAACACACACTATGAAAAGAAACCATCACAACTCTACCAGACGAGTACCAAGAATGGAAATCTACCTTCGAAAAAGCGCCTTCAGAACGATTCCCAATCAGACACACATGGGATCATGCAATTGACCTCAAAACTGGATTTACCCCAAAAATCAGCAAAATCTACCTGCTATCAATAAAAGAGCAATCATCTCTCGACAAATGGATCACTGAACAGCTAGCTAAAGGATATATTAGACCATCCAAATCCCCACAAGCCTTGCCATTCTTCTTTGTCACAAAAAAGGAAAGCGGAGCACTCCAACCATGTCAAGACTACTGATACCTGAATGAATGGACAATAAAGAATGCATACCCATTACCATTAATCTCTGATCTAATGACCAAACTATCCGGTGCTCAGTATTTCACAAAACTAGACCTCCGATGGGGATATAACAACGTTCGGATAAAAGAGGGAGATGAATGGAAAGCAGCCTTCATAACAAACAAAGGACTATACGAACCAACAGTCATGTTCTTTGGCCTATGTAATTCCCCATCCACCTTCCAGACAATGATGAATGAATACTTCCAAGACATGATCAACGAAGGATGGTTAATCATTTACATGGACGACATCTTGATATGTGGAACAACACCCAAAGACCTAGAAACTCGAACAAAACGTGTCCTAGAATGGCTGAAAGAAAACGACCTATTCCTCAAACTCAAGAAATGCAAGTTCTGCACTCAAGAAATCGAATTCCTCGGAATGATCATTAGACCCAGGGGAGATAACTATGGACCCGATCAAACTGGCAGGAATAGCGGATTGGCCGACACCAAAAATGGTCAAGCAAGTACAATCCTTCCTAGGATTTGGGAATTTCTACCAACAATTCATTGGAAACTTCGCAACCCTTGCTTGACCACTTATCAATCTCACAAAAAAGGACGAAGCATTCTTCTGGACACCAGAACGACAGGCAGCATTTAACAACCTAAAAAAACGCTTTACAACAGCCCCTGTACTCCAAATGCCAGATGTCACCCGACCATTCATCCTGCAAACCGACGCCTCGAATAAAGCAACAGGAGCAGTACTGAAACAAGCCGATGAAGCAGGACTCCTGCACCCTTGCGTCTTCGTCTCACATGCCCTGACCACAACAGAACAAAACTATCAGATTTACAACAGGGAACTACTAGCAATCATCAAAGGACTTGTGGCATGGCGACACTTTCTCCATGGATCACCTCATACCACTATCGTTCATTGTGACCATAAGAATTTATCCTTCTACCGAACCCCACAATGCCTTACCCCCAGACAAGCCAGATGGTCCTCCTTCTTAAGTGAATTCAATCTTTGAATAGAGCACATCCCTGGAACTAAAATGTTTGAAGCAGACGCCTTATCTTGACGACCAAACCACATTGGAATGGATGACACCCCAGAAGAAACCACAGTGTTACCACCTGAACGATTCATCAGGCTTATAGCAAATGACCTAGCAGAGAAGTTGCGCAAAGGCATGATTAATGATGACTTTGGACAAATACTAGTCGAAGTAATCCAAAATCATCGAGCACCACCAATAAAATCAAAGCTGCAAGACTGGACATATGTCAATCACATTGTACATTACCAAGGAAAAACCTATGTACCCAATCAAGATGGACTGTGCACTCAACTCATTAAACTGACACATGAATCACCTACATCTGGGCACCCCAGACGATTTAAAACTCTAGAATTACTCAAACGAAACTACTGGTGGCCCGGAATGAACAAACATACCAGGGAATGGATTGAAGGATGCGTGCTCTGCCAGCAAATGAAAGTAAACACTCACCCCAACACCCCTGCCCTACAACCGATCAAATCTAATGCCACCCAACCCTTCCAACAAGTCACAATCGACTTCATCACAGACTTACCAATCGCCAACGGCTTTGACTCGATCATGGTCATGGTGGACCATGGACTTACAAAGGGGGTAACCTTTTCCCCTTGTCACAAAACGATTGACGCACTAGGAACTGCAGATCTATACATAAATGAAAACTTCAAATGATTCGGTTTACCGGATATCCTCATATCTGACAGAGGACCGCAGTTCGCATCTAAAGTATTCCGAGAAATAGGAAAAGCGCTGGGAATAAACCATAGAATGAGCACAGCCTACCACCCCCAGACAGATGGTGAGACAGAACGAGTCAATCAAGAACTAGAAGTCTATCTCTGAATGTTCTGCACAAACGAACCACACAAATGGAAATCACTACTGCCAATTGCGGAATTCGCCCACAATAACCGACACCATGATACCATCAAAGCGTCACCATTTCAGCTAATGTATGGGATAGACCCGGTTGCTATCCCCACAGCCGCATCCCCTATGACGACCCCAGCAGCTGAAAACTGACTACAAATGCTACAAAAAGCTAGAGAAGAAGCACTTGCCACACACGAACTCGCTAGACAAATGGTAGCACTCAGAACAAAAGACAAAAGTGTCAGATTTGAGAAAGGAGACAAAGTCTGGCTCGAAAACCGAAACCTCCGAATACCTTATGAATCAAAAAAACTAGTGCCCAAAAGAGAAGGACCCTTCATAATCGAACAGGTACTAGGACCTGTCACTTATAGACTGAAACTCCCCAAACAATGGCGCATCCACCCCGTGTTTCACGCCACACTGCTAACTCCATATAAAGAAACAATGGCACATGGGCCAAACTTCTTGAAACCACCCCCTGATCTCGTCAACGGACAAGAAGAATTTGAAATAGAAGCAATCGTTACCCACAGAAAACAAGGAACCGGCTATCAATACCTAGTTAAATGGAAGGGGTATGGATCGAATGAAAATTCGTGGGAACCAGAAACAAATCTGAAAAATGCTGCGGACATCCTTAGGACATATAAAATGCGCCGAAACCTACTGTAAAAGCAATGGTCCACTATTGCAACAAACAGATCCTCAAACAGAACATTAGACACACCAAAAACATCGCCTCCCCCTACTCTCGATTCTCTCCTAGACAATCTATCCTGAAACTTAGACACCTGATCATCCAACTCCCTAATCGAATCCACCCTTACCAAGGAAGATGTGCAATAGGAACAGCCTTCGTTGAGCTATGCAAAATCCTGCTCTATCAAACAAAAGTACCATCACTACACCCAGTATATAAGACACGGGACAGCCCTGGCTCTACAACAGCAACTGACACCATCACTAGAAACCGACACAACAGAGAAGCACAAAGAGCACTAAACTTGTGGATTATAGACCAAATGAGGGACCTGGAAGCAACAGGAGTGACCTGCCTACACCACGAGGCGTTATTCCCTGACAGAATCAACTTCCCATCCAGAGGACTGCTGGACTTTAACCTACCCCCGAATTACCTATACATCCCACATGGAGGGATACCACCTCCATACCCGAACCCGCCACCACCACCCCACTACCATAACTTCGAATGGGAACCCGGATACCCAATGATTACAGGCGTCATCCATCATACAAACTATGGAACGATTACACATTGAATCCCACCTAGACCCTTACACGAACCATATTTGGCTGAAGAGCTTCCCACATGACCCAATACCCCTAGACCAGAAGCATTGGCCAATCAAATCTTATGAAACATTCTCCCCACGGACGCAGATGATTTGTTTTGGGACATAGAATATTTCGATGAAGCCCACCTATAAAAGAACAAGATTCCCACTTCCTAGCCTTCCAACCAACGTCACACACACAGAAATGTTCTCCCTCATCACCATTCTCACCATCCTCATCTTCACTTTCTTCCCCTCCATCCTCATTGGTGGACTTATCCTCGCCACCCTCCTCGCCACCCTCGCCCTTGCCTACTCCTTCCCCAGAGAAACTCCCTGAGTTTGACATCTTCACACCACCCCTTGAGATCCTTGTCGAGACCGAAACAATGATCCACGTTGACGACGACCTACACATCCATCTGCCTGAACTCGCCGAAGAACCACCTGTTGAAGAAGAAATTGTCCCCGCACCTGCCCCAAAATCAAATCCTCTTATCACCACCGCCTCACTCGAAGCCTCGTATATTACGGCCAATCTCCGAGACCTCTCCGCACCACTTGGAGCCCTCGTAGGACTCACCCTCACCACCAACCCCAATGCTATGACCTATGCCAAATGAGACCTCGCGCTCCGTGAACTCCGCCAACTAAAAGTCACCCTCGATGCAGTACGATGGCATATAGACTCGGCACATAAGGATGTCGAAAATATCATCCATTGGTGTGAGTCCAGGGCAGATCATGCCTGGACCACTCAGGGCTGGCCTTGAGAAGTCGGTGACTTCTCACATAGAGAGGGGGTAATGTTACAATTTCCTTTTCATACATTTACTTGTTACTATAACCTTTCTGTACTTCGTCGCTACGCTTTGATACTTGTTTCATCTGCTTGGACTACCCCTTGTTTTACTTCCTTTTATATCTCTCCATTGTTCTCTAGGCAGTATATAAACCCCCGCCTGTACTGTAGTTCCTTAGTTCCAACTTAATTGAGTATTGTCCTTTGCTGAACAACCTCTCGCTCTCACCCTCTTTATCGCTCGAGCTACCTTCGTCATTGTCTAGTACAGTGCCGAACAGCATTCCTGTCCAGTGACTGGGATTAGACCGAGACTCTAGTCATCATTGTTGACTCGATACATGAACCAAGGGCATCGATCCTAACACATTTTAGTCGATCATTGTTCTTCTTCAGCCACCTCACTGCCCCCTCCATTATCGCGACCATCACTTTCCAGGCTATCTTCTTCGACATTTTCTTCCTGAATTTCTTCTGCCGAGTTCATATTCGAAGGCATCTCAGCAGTCAGATCATCATCCCCAAGGCTTCTAGACTGGCACATTTCTTCAATTTGTTTTGAATGCATATCCAATGCATCTTCTGGGATGGCAATTGTCCAGCATGCAAAGTATGGCACCACCCTAAATGCAGCGATAGGACGGTCAAAGACAGAACCATCCAATTTGCATATAATATAAGCCCCTCTGTGATTCCGGGCTACCACCACATAGGGACCGTTATACCGGGCGTGCATCTTTCAATTAAGGGACTTTTCTATCGCTGTGTTTCGAATTAAAACGAGGTCGCCTGATTTGAAGACAAAGTCACGCATTGTGGCATGATGATCTCATTCGAATTGATGGGCGGCTTGGACCCTTGCTTCGAATACCTTATCACATAGTGCTTCCACCTGTTCTCGACGCTTCTGTAATTCAATAGCCCTTTGTGTAATAAGATCTGTAGTTGACAGAAATGATTCTGGTGGGGGAAGCAGGTACGAAGCTTCAGCTATATCGAGAGGAAGCAAAGGGTGCGTTCCAGTGACTGCGAAGTATGGTGATATGCCCATCTGATGCCTAATTGTTATCTGTTCTGCCCAAAATACCGTATGCAATGATTTTGCCCATTTTGACTGGTCTCCACCACATGCCTTATACAAAGACTGTCAAACATTGAAATGTGCCCTCTCCACGATGCCGTTTGCTTGTGAGTTGTAACCAGATATTTGAATGTGATTCACTTTGTACTGCTTTGCAAGATAGGCACATGTGCTGACCAGTGAGGAGCCATTGTCCGAAACGATTTCAACTAGAGCACCCCATTGACACAGCAAATCTTCGAATACCCATGACCCTACTGCTTCTGCCGTCTGAGTACACAGCACATGATACTCTGGATAGTGGGATAGTGAACAACAGGCCTGGATCAAATAGTGATATCCCTTCGAAGGTGGCAAGTGCATAATGTCTATATACACTTTCGAAAATAAAGGAGCCAGCTGGGCCACCATTGGAGTGATCCTAACAAGTCGCAGTTGGCGTTCTTGGCAGAGATGGCATGTCTGAATATACCACTTGATATCTTCATGGACATGCGGCCACCAGAAGCGTTCCAATATAAGGGCTCTAGTAGCATCAAACCCTTTATGGCCTACGTCATCATGGCATTCCCTAAGAACTTCCAGGCAGTGCACTTTATTTATTATGAGCTTATGTTTGCTGTGTGAATCCTTTTGCCACAACTGACCGTTCCTGAGAAAGAATTTGAGGCAGTATCACAGAAAACTCTGGTATTCTCTTTCATCTAACTGAGAAGGCCGCTCGAGGGTCTCATGAAAGCGGAGAACTAGGGGCAACCGAAGATCTTCCCTTGCCGCTGCCTCCGATCGAGGGACCTTGTCGTATTTGAGGGGCTCCTCAGCTGATGTCAAAGCAAATATACTAACTGGCAGTTCGGATGGTGAAGCAAAGCCCAAGGCAACGTTACGAAACGTGGTGTTGGCATATGTTTCGGAAATAGAAAATGCGGCAGGTGAAGGGTTTATGAAATGTAGAAAGCCATAAAGATTGTCTATCCAGTTGTCGAATGCATCGTCTTTGGCTTCTTCATCAACAACCTTGTCTTCTGGCTGCCTATGTCTGTGCGACAAGCCATCCGGTCCATGATGCATCCCGGGGACATGTATGAGCTCGAAATGAAAAGACAGAATGGCCAATATCCACCTGTTAACTGATGCCGTCAGTGCAATGTCTGGGTTCTGTAGCATGCCTTTAATGTACTGAGCATCCACTTCGACCACTAGATTCCTGACCCCTAATATGTAAAGGCAGAATTTTCGAAGTGCTCTATAAAGACCAAAAGCCTCTAGTTTGGCCTGGGAGAAACGTGATTCGCATTTGTTAAGTGTTATGGATCCAAAACGGCTGTAGGAGTGCTTTTTAGGGTCTTCTTCTGAACACTGACAAAGATAAAACCCGACTGTGATAGATGAGGTATCTACAGCCAGGATTACTGCGGCGGGGGATTCGTAATTTAGCAGCCTAATGGCTGGGGAGTCAAGTACTGCCTTCTTTAATTCTTCTTGTGCGTGAATTTGTTCTTCTCCAAATTCGAATGGAACCCCTTTCTTCATCAGCATAGTCAAAGGGTATGCTTTGTGCGAATAGTGCCAGATATAGATTTGAAAAAGACCCATCGTGCCAAGAAAGGCCCTAACCTTGGTCAGTGACTGGCAAGGGGCCCAATTTACTACTGCTTCGACTCTTTGCCTATCTGGTATTCTTCCTTTGGGTGTGCAGACATGGCCAACTACAGTTATTTCTTCAGCACATACTACCAGCTTCTTTCCGGAAAAGGTGCCAACAGCATACTTCATTTGCTGCATGATCCTATTAAGGTTCTGAAAATGCTCCCATATGAAGCGATGAATCCCTAGATTTTCCGGAATAGTCACATATGATCCATCCTCAAGTAGGTAGTCCGAGGCTGGACCCTTGACCGGGACATCGTCGATATAAGGAATTGTGTAATCAGGTATCTCAGGCTGAAGTATGAAGGAAACATCGTTGTGGAATATGGGTACGGAATTCGTCCAGCCCATAGGTAGAGTGACAAGTTGAAGGGCTCCAAAAGGGGTTTGGAATGTCATAAGGTCACGAGAGCTCTCAGCAATAAGACGCTCATTGTACCCAACATAGAGATCTAGCATAGTGCCGCATGCTCGACATGCAAAGTTTTCGGCTAGATGTTCTGGAACTGGTGTTACTCCAGAATGTTGTATAGTGACCTTATTCAGTGGTTTGAGCAAGTGTACAATGTGTAAGTGGCCGTCTTTCTTAGCCACACAAAACCACCTAGACCAGTACGACGAATTCGAGGGTTCATAGACTCCTGCAGCTATCTTGGTCCAAATCATTTTGCAGACCTCATTGTAGATCCCAGGCAGAATCGGAATATTTTTCTGGATCCAAGGGCAGTGGGGAACAGTCGGTATATCAATTGGGGGAAAGAACTCTGGCTTAAAACATCCACGCTCGGCATCTGTCCAAGCGAAAGCCTCATTCTGCAACATCATGAAATGGTGGAGTAACTTCCTCTCTTTGTTTGTTAAGAACCCTTTCCCATGTACTAGGTCGAGGGCATCTTTTCATTCTTGAGTGTAGCATCCTGTAGGCAAAAACGAAGGTGGGCATGGATCTAATGAAGGCATGTCTGCTAAAGGATCTCCTATAATATTCCTAAGGATACGAAACTGGGAGGGGAGCATGCCAATCACAGGTTTAATCTTTTGTGCAACAGGCTTATAATGTTTCCCAAATATTGCAACTGGGGGCGAGGCTGTATTAGCAACAAAGGAAGCCTTGAAGGTTTTGGAGAAAACTGTGGTTTGCGGTAAAATCAACATAGGTCCTTCAAAACTACCATCACCACTAATTAGTGTGGCAGGGAAATACAATTCTTTAAAAGGCGCAACTGCTGAGAGATAAAAGAGCACTTTTTCTTCTCTACAGAGCGAATCAAAGGTTGGAGGTGAATCCAAAGATGTACTTGGGGTTAATGCGGTATAGGACGATATATATATTGATTCTTGATTCTTGCCATCAATGGTAACGACAAACATTGCCTCTCCATGATCGTCTATCAGTTCCTCGAGGCTGGGACAAAATCCTCCAGCTCCTTCTGTCTCCTCATCGCAGTAAATCGAGGGGGACCACATTCGATTGTGGGGATTGTCCATTCCTGTCCTGTCTCAGGGTCGGTAATGGTTACAGTCTGCTCCGCGTTCGCATAATTTTTGACTACCAATTGGGATATTACGTCAAAAGGCCTTCCTAACAAAATGTCATAGGCTGGCAACTGAATAATGTGGACCTGGAACAAAAACACCATTCCGCCAGTCGAGAATGACATGTTTTGAGCCAATCCAAGGGTCCAGTCAATTTCTCCATTAGCTGACTGCATTTCTAGAAACACTCCTGGGTTGTAGGCAATTCCTAGCTGGTGACTGACTGTGTCCGACATGCTGATAACCATACTCCCGGGATCAAGGATACACTTGACTTTTGCTTTCCCTGCTACCTCCATGTGGATGGCTCATAATGCATGCAAATCCTTGGCCATCCAAAGCCAGAACCTCTTGTCGATCCCCTGTGTGGTGTGAAAGACTTGTACAAGGTCTGGCACTTGGTAGACTCCTGATTCTACTTTGACTGGTTGGCCTGTGTAGGCTTTGAGTGCCGGATTCGAAATAATTTCCTCAATCCCCTCAGATACCTCTCCTATGTAATTAGCCTGCGCTTTGGCTACTGGTTGCCTTTTAGGTGTGACTGCGTCTCTAATATGATAATGTAGGTCAGGAGAGAGTGATAAGAGCTCTTCGAAAGTAAGTGTTATTGTAGTACCCATCAGAGAATGGCTTAAGACGGTGTCCACTATTTCCAGTTTCTGAATTGGGGCTATATTCGAATATGCAGGGTCTTTTGACTTTAGGGGTGCAGCAAAATTTCGTTCTATGGGGGGGAGATAATTCACATCTTTAGCTTTTTCGTACAGGTGTACTGCCAGCTCCTGTGACTTATCCTTGGACTGAGGTTGTACTATTGTTGGGGGACTAGATGGAGGCGCTGAGACTTGGGATGCAGGTCCAACATTGATTCCGTTTGACGGATCCTTCTTTGCGCTACTCCCAGACGGCTCAGATGGCTGTACTGGTACTGGCTGACACGCCTTGCCCTTGTCGACCGTTGGAGGAACCGAAGTTTTCGAAGGCGGAACAGGGTGCTTTAAGATTTCTACCCCATCAAACACCAGTTTCTTTTTCTTCTGCTTTTCCTGCAAGGCTAAAACCTCTCACTGTAATGCTTCCAAGCAACTATCAAGATCTACCTCTTCTGTGGTCACCATTGCCATGCTGGAGGAATTCAAAGTACTTCAAACCATAGTTGGCAGAGGTGGCCTGACACTAAAGAACATTGACGCAGCTGGTCCTTGAGTGGTGCCAGAGGCAGCTGAGGCAGGTACTTGATCTGCGGCTGGTCCTAACTGTCTGCACCACCATTCATCCATCCAGTCCTTCAGACATGATCCTTCTATACTTCTTGGCACGAAGAATCCGTTTGGTAGTGCCAGGCACCCATCCGGTCCCTTGTATGCCTTTCCCTGTCATAAATATTGTTCTACCTGGGCGCATTCTGCTATATAATGACCGGGTTCTCCACAGAAGTTGCATTTATCATCAAAACTGGTTGGCCGCCTAAACTGCGAAGGCATGGCTGCTGCATTTGTACCACTTGTCTTGGGAGCAGAATGGCCACCACTTGGCTGCATGCCTGCTATCGAAGAGCTAACAGTCTCTGCAATAGTCTGGGCAAACTGTCCGAACATATTATAAATGTCTTCTTGTTTTACCAGTTTTGTTTCTTCCTTCGAAGCAGCCGACGGCTGGGCAGGATACATGGGTTGTGTCGACTTGGGTACGTATGGCGTGGGGAGGACTGTTGAAGCGCCATACATATCTTCCGGAAAAAACGAAGATCCTTGAAGTAAAAAGGTAGCCACCCTATATACCTCATCTATCGCATATCCGTCATCCGGATTGACATCTGGCTGTGCTGTTTGTAGTTTATTGTCAGGACTGCCCTGTACACAACTTATGACTCTGAGCGGTGACTGGTTAAGTCTGAGACGATTCTATTTGCTCTATAGCTATGTCCAGTGACAATAGACTACCTAGAGACTTAAGAGTCTCTCTACGCTAACTATGTCCCTTTTATACGCCTCCCCTGGTCTGTGCGCAGACAGCGCGCAGCTAAAGTCCCTCAGGCCGGGATCAATGCGCAGCTGCCATTCCATGCCCATCTAACCCTCTATGGAGAGTTCCCATTGCTTGGGTTATCCGCATGTGGCCTTCCTATTGTTCAGGTCTTCGGCCGATTCCCATGCTCACTGTACCGTTGACTCGGTTCTCCTTGGTGTTCCCATGTCGCCCCTCAGGCGCCATGCCATTCATGATTCCTTCTATGGCGTAGGCCCATCATCGGGCTGTATCCTCTTATCGGCACTCGGTCTATATCCATAGCCGATGCTGACCTAACCTCCTTCCTAATAGGGACTATAGTTCTTGTAGGCCATCCTCCTAAGTTCCGTTGTGTAGTCTTCATCGTAGACGTTTGAGCTTGATATAATAGATAAAATAAAAAGAAAAATATTCCTCAACTCCTCGTAATCGTATCTTCATATCCTTCATTAGTGTCGTTACTTGTAAAGTTTTTAAATGAGAGGTGTGCTCATAACATCACCCCCCCCTCAAGGCCTCGTGTCCCGAGAGGCTGACATGGCGGAGTCCACATATCTTGGGTCCTCCTTCATTCGTTCATAAAACGCGGCCAGGCACGCTTGCTGTTCATTGGGCGACAGCCCAATTCATTCTGAGTCAATATCCTCGACTTCTTCAATGGTGGTCCTATAACTGACCAAGGTTTTATTGCGGCATTTTGCGCCCTGTATCCTCCTCTGTCAGTCCTCTTCCGACTCACTGCTTTCTTTAGCGGCCGCTGCCATTTCCTTGTTTTTTAGGATTTTCTTAGCGAGTACTGCCATGTCTTTCTCCTGAGCCTTTTGTTCTTCCGCTAGCTCCTCCTCATCTGTCTTCAGAGGGAAATTAAGCACGGGTTTAGACTGCCCGCTGCACTCCAGGTCTCTGGAGAATGTCCCATCGGTGTCATCAGGTAATTCCATTATCGCTGCACATTCGCCTTTCCAGTTTCTCCACCATCGTTCCATATTTGCCAAGTATTGTGTCCCAAAACGGCCATCGTCCCATCCAAATAGCTTCTGCTTGTCTTTCCAATGAGTTCCCCGGCCTTTTTTACTTTTTGGTGCTTGCTTGGGAACTTCAGGGGTGTGTGTTGGCGATATTTCGGTGTATTGAATATATCGCTTTCCATTTCACAGATTTCGGACAAGTTTTGGGGCATCTGGATTCGTCTTGTGGAATTTTTTAATGATAGCAGG
Organism: Amanita molliuscula; assembly: GCA_023014405.1. Lineage (NCBI taxonomy): Eukaryota > Fungi > Basidiomycota > Agaricomycetes > Agaricales > Amanitaceae > Amanita > Amanita molliuscula. The sequence continues at coordinate 58,200 of JAEBUP010000049.1, forward strand.
TGCGTTGACAACGTTTTTGACTGGTTCCCAGGTGGCTTCTTCCACCGGATAGTTCTTCCATTTTACGAGGTATTCCAGCCTTGCTCCTCCTCTTCCGCTTATTTGGCTTTCCAGTATTTCTTCTACTTCATATTCCCCTTCTTGCGATTCCTCCACCATCTGCGCGTCCTTGCGCGCTGCTGCTTTTGCTCGTTGTTTTGGGAATACCGGTTCCCTGTACGGCTTCAATAAGACTTCATTGAAGACGTTGTAGACCTTCCATGAGGCCAGAATTTTGAGTTTATATGCGGATTCCCCTACTTTCGCAAGTACTTCTAATGGTCCAATGAATTTTCCGTCGAGTTTCTTGGTAACTCGAATAACTGGCAGGTTTTCAGTACTGAGATAAACCTTGTTGCCTGGTTTGTATTCCACTGCCGCCTTTCGATGTTTGTCATACCATTGTTTCATTAACTGTGCTGCCTTCTCTAATGCTAGTTTGGCCTTGGCATGAATGTCTTCTAGTTCTTTTGCCAACTTTTCAACAGCTATTGCTTTTGGCGCGTAAGTGGGGTCAAGTCCTTTATTCGGGTGCCGTCCATAATTCATGTAAAACGGGGTAAAGCCTGTTGCTGAATGTACTCTGTCATTGTGACAGAATTGTGCTACCAATAGCCAATCTGACCAATTGTCTTGCCAGTTGTTGATGAAGATAGTTAAGAATTCTTTTAGCTCTTGATTAACTCTTTCTGTTTGTCCATCTGTTTGAGGGTGATAGGCTGTAGATTTATTAGCCTTGATCCCTAGCATTCCGTACAAGTCATTCATGAATTTTGAGGCGAATTGAGGTCCTCGGTCACTAATTACTTTTCGAGGGAGTCCGTGCTCTCTAAATACATTGTCTCGAAATAGCACTGCTGTTCCTTGTGAAGTGATTTCCGATGTTGTAGGTAGGAAATAAGATTTCTTCGTGAATCGGTCTATGATGACTAGTACCATATTATTGCCTTTAGACTCTGGTAATGGTCCGATGAAATCAACAGAAATAATCTCCCATGGTTCAGTAGGGACCTCGTTTGGTCGTAGAGGCGCAGCTCGTGCAGTCCTGTCAGGCTTGGCTTTTTGACATGTTTCACATCCTGGAATATATTGCTCGATATCTTTGCGCATATTGGGCCACCAGAAGTTCCTAGTGAGCGATTCCAAAGTTTTGGCTACTCCAGAATGTCCCCATGAGTGATGAATAGCGATGATGTCTTCCCGAAGCGCTGGTACCGCTGGTACATATATGCGTCCTTGCCAGGTGACTAGTCCTTTCTCCAATTTGTATTCCTCTCCTTTGCTTTCCAATCCCTTCAATACTTGCATTTCCCATTGTCATTTCGGTATGTCTTGTATGTCTTTAATGATATCTTCTATGGCTCTATCATCATCGAAGACTCGGACAAAGAGATGCTCTTTTAGCAGGATGACCCCTTCGTTGTCGTTCTCTCCCTTGTCATGTCCTGCTCGTCTGGACAACAGGTCTGCCTTGGTGTTCGACTTGCCACTTCGGTGTTTTATTATGAAGTTGTAATCCTGTAAGTCGGTCACCCATCGCACCTGTCGTCTATTAAGATTTTGTGCCTTTCGAAAATATGTTAGGTTCTGATGATCAGTTAGAACTTCAATGGTTTGTTTGGCTCCTTTCAGGTAATGCGCCCATTCATAGAAGGCATGCATTACCACAAGCATTTCTTTGTCATATATTTCATAATTTCGTTCGGCGTCATTTAACGATTTTGAGATGAAGGCAACTGGTCTCCATAACCCTTCTTTTGTTTGTTGAGACAGGATTCCTCTGATAGCAAAGTCTGAGGCATCTACTTCCACTCGAAACTGTCTGTCCTCATCTGGGATTCGAAGTACTACTTCTTTTGCAATTGTTTCTTTTAGATTCCTAATTGCTTCATCCTGCAACGGTGTCCATAACCATTCATTCTTTCCAGTAAGTGTTGTCAATGGCTTGGCTATTTTGGCGAAGTCTTTTACGAATCTTTGATAAAAGTTGACGAAACCTAAGAATTGCTGAACTTCTTTTTTGTTCGTTGGTTTTGGCCATTCAGTTACTGCCTTGACCTTTGCTGGGTCCATTTGAACAGTGTCTTTCCCAATGATAACTCCTAAGAAATCAATTTCATTTTTGTCGAAGAAGCACTTTTCTGGTTTTAGCGATAGTTTGTGTTTCTCCAGCTTTTCCAGTATTCGATTAACGTGCTTGGTATGTTCCTCCTGACTTTTTGAGAATACCAAGATGTCGTCCATATAAATGACAACCCATCCTTCTGCGATTTCAACTCGAAATATGTCATTCATCATGGTCTGGAAGGTGGCTGGTGAATTCGTTAACCCAAAGAACATGACTAGTGGTTCAAATAATCCTCGATTTGTTCTGAAGGTGGCCTTCCATTCATCCCCTTCTTTTATTCGAACGTTATTGTAGCCCCATCGTATATCCATTTTTGAGAATACTTTGGCTTGGGACAGTTGATCTACTAGTTCTCCGATTAAGGGCAAAGGGTAACGATTCTTGACCATCATTTCATTTAACCTTCTGTAATCCTGCACTGGTCTGAGCTTTCCATCCTTCTTCTTTACAAAGAAGAAAGGGGATGCCATTGGTGACTTGCTGGGCTGAATTCATCCAGAATCCAAATTTTCTTTCAAAAACTCGTCTAGTTGTTGTTGTTCATCCCGATTCAAAGGATAAATTTTGCAATCCACCGGTGTTGAACCTGGTATTAGTTCTATTGCATGATCCCATTGTTGTCTGGGTGGGAGCTCATCAAAAGTTTCTTTTTCGAACACCTTCCGGTGTTTTAGATAATGGTGGGGAACTGCCTCTTCCAACGTCCACTTCTTTTCTTTTTCTGCTTGTTCCACCGCTATTTTGGTGGCAGTGGAGGTGAAGGCCCATATTCGTAGTTCAGGTTCCCCAATATGCACAGCCAACAGGTGTTCTCCTTCCTGCAAACATCCTGAAACGTCAATCTCGTCTTCTGGTTCCTGAACCAATGATGGCTTCCAGCAAGTTCCCGGACATCAGTTGAATTCCAAGGATTTCTTCTTCCAATTGATGGTCGGATTATGATGCTCTAGCCAATCATGTCCTAGGAACAGATCTGTTTTGCTTAGGGTAGCGACAGCACAATCCATAACTTCCTCATGAGATCCTATGCGTAGTTTGAATTGTACAAAATATTCCACACTTCCAGAACCGTTTCGAGTGCCATCCGCGTTATACACTGGTATTGGGTGTAATAACTTCTTTTTGTTCATTTTGAGTCTTTCGACAAATTCTTCGCTTATACACGAGGCAGTGCATCCAGAGTCGAGTAGCATGGTGATATTGGCGGTTTGGTAAGTGTCCATAGTGGTGAGTGTTCCCTTCAGATCTAATTCTTGTTTCCCGATTCCTTGTACTACCTTTTTTCTTAAGTGTGTTAGGTTCCATAGGGCATCAGTTTCGGATAAGGCATTTAGTTGTTGCACCAGTCATCCATCTACTTCTTGGACTCTTCTTTCATTTACCCATTGTCTTAAACATTCAATGGCTGTTTCTTCATCTTGCTGCCAGATTCTTCTTAATACCCATGGCGTCGTCCATGTTTTTAATCTTTTTTCAGGTTGCACGCTCATTTTCAAGTTCTTATTTGGTGTATTTTCCCTCTGCATTCGTAAAGTAATTCTTGTACATTTATTGCAGAATCTTTAGGTACTAGTACATTTTTACACGAAACTTGCCCTGAGGCCAGTAAGACAGAGCGTTTATCTACTGGCTGTCTCCAAAATCCGAGACTTCTTCGATTTTGGCGCATCCTTCTGGGGTCATTTCCCCATTTCCTATCATTCTTATTACTCGTTTTCCTTTATCCTTTGTTGGCTCTCTTCCCCAACATCTTTCTACCGTGTGACCCTTCTTTCCACAATTACTGCACTCCGGGATTGGCTTGTTTTTTTCAAGGTAACGGACAACGTCGACTGTAATGACCTTCTTTTTCACAGTTGTAACACCAGGGTGTATTTCCCTTTTTCTTATCTATGTCCATAGCGTCTGGATCTCGGTTCCTTGACGTAAATGGAGCTGGTGCTTTGTACTGATATTGAGGACGTGAATAAGTACTTGGGTTTTGCTCTCTGTACTCCTGTCTAGGCTTTTGGAAACCATATGCCTCGTTGGCTTTTCGATATGCTCGTGCTAATGCCGTTACTCTTGTTTGAATTTGTTGAAGAGTAGCAGTATCTGGGAGTCCCCCATATCGAATAAGATCTCGTCCCAATGCTGGATTTAGGTTTCCTTGGAATTGAGAAATTAATGCTTGGTTGTTCCAATCTGTTAAGGAGGTGAGAGAGTTGAACTTGACAATGTAGTCCTCTACTATCATGGTTCCCTGCTGTAACTTCAATAATGCCTCGATTGCTTTTTCTTTCGTTTCTGTGGACATAAAGAAATCGTGCATTTGATTTTTGAAGTCAGTCCAATCCGTAAATGGGAATTGATTTTGTAGTGGCCATCGTATCCATGCTCGATCATCATCTGTCGATTCGCCAGTATTTAACTGCACCCAGTCTAACTGTGAATTCCAACCACTGTTGTCAATTTTGTCCTGATATTCTTGAAGTGCTTCCTGATGTGCCTTGAGTTTAACACCACTCCAATCTGCGGCTCGATCTCCTTTTCCTCCTTTTATTCGGTAAAGGCATATAGGAATCTTCCTTTTTACATCCGTCTCCCGGGCCAGCATAAAATATGTTTCCATCTGCCGCAACCATCCATCAACTGTTCGTGGGTCCCCTTGGTAGTAATCAGGCATCTCTGCCTTTGTGAGAGGTCCCGGTTCAGTCCTGTTGCTTTGCTGGTATTCGTTTATTATAGCAACAAGAGCTTGTCCGGCATTGGTAATGGCTCGTTGTCAGTCCTGCTCTTGGCGATGGATTTCATTTTCCCTTGCGGCTATTGCAGCAGTGGCTTGGGAGTCAGGAAGCGGCTCTATGGTTTCTGAGTCCATCCAGGTATTTCTCCATCCCAATATAGCATGATAGGCATGAGTGACCATATCGACAGTGAGTCGGAAAGTTCCTACTCTGACTCTGTGTGATCCATATCCTTGCCACATCATGGCCTTCATCCATGGCCAGCCATTTGGTTCTCCGGTTACTCGAACACAATGCCACATGCGATTGCAACCCTTGGTTCGTCACCAATATATAGGTCGGTCCTCGTCCATTAGTTCTGGATCCCAACTGTAAATTTCTCGGATGGTTGGGTACGCAGGCCATTTGTAAGTGTTCCAGTATTTCTTTTTGACCAGCCAAAGGTAACAATAACCCGGGTATTTAGGGTGCAATTCATTTTGTTGCTGCTCAGTTATTTCTGGTTGGTCAAGACGTAAACAAGGGTTTATCTCCACCAGAGCTGCCGCTGCATCTGATCACGCTGGTTGCTCTGATATCCCAAAGTCGCTTTCCTCTCCGAGGCTAACCTCTCCTTCTTCTTTTGAAGTTCCTTGGTCGGCTCCAACCTTGTAATGCCCCATTCCTTCTCGATTTAAACATTTGATGTGGAACCATCCTCTTGTGTTGCTATTATATTTTTCGATATGGAGGGTAGTTTTGTCCCCATATGATCGTCGAATAATGGTAGTTATGTCTTTATCTCGAAGGTTTCCGTCCCAATTACATATTTCTTGTAATTGTGGGTAAGCTGGCCATTGGAATTCGCTCCAAAATTCCTTTTTGATCAGTACCAGGTAACAATATCCTGGTACATCCGGATTGAGTCCACTATCTCCCCAGGACATTTTCGGATAAGGGTAGGGTAGCCAAGATTCCTTCTCAACTACTCGTCTCCATTCTTTAATTTGTCTTTCTTTGTGGGCATTGTTGGCTTCCTGAGGATATTCTTTGCTAGATAGCCAATCTGCTGTGGTAGGTACTCCTCTGCTCCAATGTGCTGCGTCTCCCCCAGCAGTGATAACTTTTGCTTTGCTTTCTCCACCAGCTAGTGCTGCTGCTGCATATGATCACGCTGGTTGCACTATTGGTTTTGAAGATGTTACCGCCGGCTGGGATTGTCCTGCTGCTTGCCTTACTGCCTCCTGGACTGTAACTGTTGAACGAAGATCAACTCTTTTGATTGCTGTGGTGGCTAGAGGGCAGTTTTTTAATCGACATTTTGACTTTGATTGTCCTCCAAACCGTACAGTCCAGGTGTAATGAGAAATTTTATGGAGGTCCACCAGTTCACTCCAAGTGTATTCAATGTCGTCTCGCCATATAGCCGATTCCTCAATGATGTGACAACAACCTGGTCAAATACTATCTTGAATGGCAAAGACTACTGTATTGTCCCTGAGCTCCAGTTCCCAATTAAGAATGTCATAGAGTGTTGGCCAGGCAGGCCAATTGAATTTGTCATAATACTCGGCTTTGAACAGATACATGTAGCAGTATCCGTTTTGCCTCCATTGATCGGGAGTGATTGGTCCTTTTGCCATAGGTCCAGGTAAATACGCTTTGATGCACGCTCGCCATCCCAATAACCTGGCCTTGTGATCATTCCAGGAATCCTCTCCTATCTCAGACAGAAAATGATCTAGTCCAAGTGAGATTCTGGCAAGTGGTTCTGTCAGGAGTCGTTCTGGTGTTGTAGGAAGAATTCGACCAGGAGGTCTAGTGACAAGTAGGGGATCATATCGAATTCCCTGGTGGCACTCCTCCTCTTCCTTTTCCTTTTTCCATTTGGCATAACGGGTGGCTCGTATGTTCCTGTTAATGGCATGCATCCATGCGTTCCAGTCCTCGTGACTCATGACCATTCCTTCATGTTCATATAATCCCTGAACATGATGCACATGGTGCAGCCGTTCCAGTGCCACCTTGTATTTTCTAATTGCTTTGTTGCCATTGTTAATCAGCATTAACCACTGATTATATTTTGACGACATGAGAGCAAGCCAAATAGGGTTAGAGGTGTCGCCCCTATATTCATCCTCCAGTAACTGTACGAGGGTTTGATATTCTTTTTCCACCTTGTGCATTGCACATTTTGCGCATAGTACTGCTTTGGTGGTGGCGCATTCCATTAAAAGGGCCTCCCAGGCTTCCTTTTGTTCCATGATTTGTCGAGCTTCTTGCTCTCTGAGTATTCGTTGCACCTCCACGTGTTCTTGTTTCCGCTCCTCCTTGCAGTATCGCCAGTACAACCTGACGTGGTTATCGTATCGGCGTACAACAGTGTCACCGATAAAGGCTGGGGTTCTAGTAAGAACCGGTTCATTATGATTGGCCCAGTCCACTTCAAAAATCTGACTGATCTCTGAAAGTGTCGCCTGAGCGTGTGGTAAAACGTATTGGAATGTGCAGTTCATTTCGAAGGAGGAGTGATGGTAATGTTTCTGTAAAAAATCTTCAATCAAGATCAGGCCCTCCACTGACTCTTGATCTGTTCGTGTGGCAGTCGAAAAATCCGTGCCTGTCGATGACATTTCCTGGGAAACAGGAAAGATGCTGTCTGCTGTGTCGTGGGTCCGCAAGCTTTCGAAATAAGTGTGCCCGGCAGTTCGCCCTAATGTCCTTGTGCCAAGTTATCAACCCGAAATCAGGTAGGGTTGCTTGTACAGAGGGTATGAAGGGACTTTGTCTCAGCCTTGATACACACTTAAGTCGATTTGTTTCGCTCGTTCCTTGAGCTTTTCCGCAATAAAGGTATACTGAACCTAGGGCGCATCTATGGTCTCCTGCCTATGCTTCACCCCAGCAAACCAGTATTCTCGTCCTTTACTGTTTTGTAGCCAGGCCCTATGGGCGTATTGAGGATCTCTCGTTTGAGACCCGTTGACAGTATGTGTGTCGATGTCGATGTTGCCAACGGTTCCGGGATAATTGGATTACAACCATCCAAGAGAAACTAGGCTTCTGATCGTCGAAAGCAATGATGAGCGGCGTGCTCAGTGCTGGATGGCACAGAAGGGTAGAGTGGAAAAGTCTCTAGGTTATGTCAGGACTGCCCTGTACACAACTTATGACTCTGAGCAGTGACTGGTTAAGTCTGAGACGATTCTATTTGCTCTATAGCTATGTCCAGTGACAATAGACTACCTAGAGACTTAAGAGTCTCTCTACGCTAACTATGTCCCTTTTATACGCCTCCCCTGGTCTGTGCGCAGACAGCGCGCAGCTAAAGTCCCTCAGGCCGGGATCAATGCGCAGCTGCCGTTCCACGCCCATCTAACCCTCTATGGAGAGTTCCCATTGCTTGGGTTATCCGCATGCGGCCTTCCTATTGTTCAGGTCTTCGGCCGATTCCCATGCTCGCTGTACTGTTGACTCGGTTCTCCTCGGCGTTCCCATGTCGCCCCTCAGGCGCCATGCCATTCATGATTCCTTCTATGGCATAGGCCCATCATCGGGCCATATCCTCTTATCAGCACTCGGTCTATATCCATAGCCGATGCTGACCTAACCTCCTTCCTAATAGGGACTATAGTTCTTGTAGGCCATCCTCCTAAGTTCCGTTGCGTAGTCTTCATTGTAGACGTTTGAGCTTGATATAATAGATAAAATAAAAAGAAAAATATTCCTCGACTCCTCATAATTGTATCTTCATATCCTTCATTAGTGTCATTACTTGTAAAGTTTTTAAATGAGAGGTGTGCTCATAACATTTATGGGCTACGCGGACTAAGAACTCCCGTGGAATCCTGGAAACAAACATTCGACACTGCTCCATCTGTGACATTTTGTTTTGCCCAATTAAGTAGGTGGTAATCATACGAAAATCGCGATAATATTCGCCAAGCTCAGCAGTATTTTTAATGCCTGTTTGTTTTCGTTTCTCAGCGAGGTGAACTACATCCAGCAAGTTGTATTTGCGAGTTGTCTCTGCTCCGGGATACGACGCTATGACAGCCGCTTTGAAACTTTCATATGAGTGCAGTTCACCTGCCTCAGGTAATGAATCCCAAATCTTGTAATTATGCAAATCGAGGTATCTTTTGGTATGCTCTTTCCGTTGTTGAGGGTCCACAATCTGAGCAGCGTCGAGCAACAATTCAACTTCTTGTAGGTACCTAGGAAGATCCCGAGGCTTCAACGAGTCGAACTTGGGTGCTGCCTCGCTATTCCTAGATGGCATATAAGCCAGTACGTTAGGGGCTTGCTGCTGGATGTAGACAATCTGTGGTCTGGGCATTGGCAGCTGGTGGGGATTTTCTGGGGCTTTGTCACCAAAGGGAGGGTCCATTTCTGGTCTGAGTGTTTCGTTGGCGAAGGGGTTGGTTTCACTAACAGGGGGTTCTGACTCTTCGTCTGAGTAATAATTTGATGAAGTTGACTGGCGAGAAGTGGAACGAGATAACGATTCAAAGGGAGTGGAGCGGTCTATGGATTGGGAAATTGGGGTCGAAGTTGCTACAATGTCTTCTGGAAATAACAATTGATGAGCTAGAGACGGGTCTAACTCGAGGCTTTCTTGAGCATGCTGAGCGATACTGATAGATTCAAGGTGCCGACTGGCAGTTGTTAGTTCTGTAAGAAGGGAGACCGGGGAACTGGGTGGGGAAGTTGCTGGTGATGGTGTCTCCGACTGTTCCTTTGATGATTCTGGTATGTAATCGAGTGACTGGGGTTTTTGGCTAGTTGATGTAGTAAGGGTATGCACTCTTTTTATCGAAGTCAAGGGTTTAGTCGAAATAGGGGAGATTGTTCTTGAACCAAGTCCACGATGCTGACCTCGTGATCTTCTTGGGGGCTCGGGGAGGGTTCTTCCCGAGCGTAGGGTGGGAATGGTGAAGGCTTTTAAGGGTATAGCCCAGAGTAGCTGGAGAATCCCTGTTTCGAAAGTAGAGACTGAAAATCCCCTTGTGGTGGGCTCCAAACTATAAGATGCGCAGCGTCGAGCTCAACACACCTAACCTCTTCAACTGAGGTGCATGGGCACTCCTTCAGGGAAAACAACCAAAGCTGTCCGAAGCGGGCTTGAGGGTGGCTGAGGTTACAACTAACTCGAAACTGCAAAATGCAAGGCCGTTTCAGGGAACCAGACTTATACTGGACTAAAAGACAAAGGCGAGGACGAGTAATGCAAGTAGGGGCTGGATAATGGCAGGACGAGGTCAAGACGAGGGCTAGGTGAGTCAAATTGAAGAGGGCGAGGGTGATAGTCAAGGTGACAAGTCGAAGACTAGGCAGATTCAAGTATGGGAACAAGGTGGTGAGTGTGGCAAGGAGGGCAAGTGTGGCAGATGAGGGGGACTAAATGAGACGAAGCTAGACAAGGCAAGTCGAGGTGAGGCGAGGCTAAACAAGATGAGGGCTAGGCGAGACAAGTTGAGGACAAGGTGAGAACACAAGACGCTACCCAGACAAGCTCTGAGATACCAAGGGAGAGGGGAACAAAGGGCAATTCTTCTCTCCTTTATTTCAAAGACAGGAGGATATATATATAAAGGATGAAAGATAAAATAGTCCAAAACCGGAGTGTCAAGCAAGGGTATGTTGGATACCTCTGGGATACCGCACTGCCGAAGGCAACAAGGAATTGGGCCAGGAACAAAGGCCAAAATAAAGGAATGAAACCAAATACTGAAACCGTTTGAAAACAGTTGCCACCTGACATCTCCATTGTATCTGACGGTCCTAGTACAGCCTTTTATGCTAAGCGATGCAGCATTGAAGGTGGTTGAAATCGATTATGGGCTTAGTGGCATTCGAAGTAGGGCCAGTACACTTGGGTGATGGGATAAACTCCTGGGGAGCCTGACTGCATGCCATGTAGACTGATATGGGATCAAACTGTGTGCTGAGATGGGTCTAGGATGCAGGGAACCGAATCTATCAATTAGAACATAATGTTCGTCACGTCCACTGATGACTTCCTGCACTATGATGACAAATGGGCCATTCGGTAGGACTTCTCTGTGCCATCCTCTTGCATTGGCTATGCGGTTGATGCGCCATACAACTTGTCCAAGGGTGAACGAAGCACAAAAGTTTGAATCAGTGTCTCTGGCATCAGTGGAGCAATTTAACAGCTCCAAGTGGAACTGATCTTCGTGAAAACAGTCCAAAGGTGCCTGTAAAAACAAAGGCTTGCCCCTATCATAGAACATGGGCTCTTGACCTCCCCTAGCTCAAATGTGACATGTGATCCCATTGCTTAGGTAACTCATTTGAGTGTTTGACTCCCCAAAATGATATCCAATCGACTCCGAGAGTAACATAGTCAACTGCTCGAGCACTGGAATCCCCTGCAGTACACCGGGCAGACCCATGGGGTCCCAGAATAAACCTGGCTTGGGTTTGAGGTACGAGGAATGAGAAAGAGCGCCTTCTGAGGCGTCCTGCATTGACAGATCGGGATCTACATTGGGGGAAGTAGGTCGACTAGAGATTCTGGACACTAGTGAGGGCAAAGATGAGCTTGACAGTCTTTCGAGGAGCGAACCTGCCTTGACAGGTCCTGAATGGCCATTTACGGGTCTGATAATCGATGGCATGGTATAAGGAAGACCTAGGAACAAAAAGGCATGCTGGTTCCAATGTGGGCGTAGGCAAGGACAGGCTAGAATTGCAAGGCGATGGTCACAAACTTTTCAGGGACTGAATTTGTCTTTTCTTGATGTGCCAGGGCTGCAATTCAGATGCGGATCACTTGTATGGGCATAGCGGCCCCACAGCCACGTTTAAAATAGCTGGGATCGATATGCTTGATCAACCATCAGTTGGTGCCGAGATGCCGATTTGAAGCTAATCAAGTTTCAAACTTCGACTGTGCTTGCCTATCACTGATCCCCCTTCGAGCCCAAATGATCTTCGACGAGCTTGTTGACCCTGTAACTGCCAGTACCACTATCCTTTCCAGCACTCTGTCGAGACTTCGAGTGCTTTGGCGCTTGCTTCAATAATGCTAGTACCCATCTGTTTCGACTCCACACTAGGCATGCCACCTGCGTATCAACGTCTGTCATAGTTCATTCACCGGCAGTCTCCAATCAGTGTGTAGCTTCGGTAGGATATGGCTTGCAAGCCATCTTTCCTTTTAGGCAGTCTTGGCAGGAGTTTGATGGGATCGACATTTCATCTATATTCATCCCTGTAATTAAATTCTCCTGCACAGTGCGTTGTAGGGCAGTAATGGAGAGGTGACCATACCGTTTATGCCATTCATCCCAAGATTGTACTCTTGTACCCTGGCAATGAAGGCTTTATCATTAGTGTGCATTTCTGCTCTTGCATGAAGCAAGTATAGACAGCCAATCATCCGTCCCTCTCCAACAACTTTCCCATCCCTAGTCTTCACATAACATTTCCCACCCATCATTTCCACATGTCCACCGCCTTCATCAAAATGTCCGAGTGACATCAAACAATTCAGCGTGATTGGCACATGTGAGACATTTTGTAATCAGTGTGAGAAATACTTTTCCCCAACTCGGAATTTGAGTATAACAGTTCCACAACCTAAAATGGGCACAGGCTCCGGTCCTATCCCTTGCAATGTTGTTTTCTCGAGTGAGGTATAGTTGGTGAAGGCATCGCGTGATGTGCAAACATGAGCCGATGATCTGCAATCAAGGATCCAATTGTTTTTGGAAAAAAGTGTGGGACTTGCCATATATGAGAAGTTGGTGAGATTGGTGCCTGGTGCATCAACTTCTTGTGCCTGATTAGCTCGATTGGTTTTCCCACCCTTCTTCTTCTTCAGCCCCTGTCCCTCTTTTCCTCCTCCTTTTGCCCAGCAGTCCTTTGCTAGATGACCTTTCTCTTTACAGTTGTGACACTCTCGCGTCTCCTTGATTAGTAATGATGTGCCATCACCGGAATCTCCAGTATGTCCCTTTCTTCTCCTTTCTTCGTCGAGTAATACAGCGACCAGATTGGAAGATGAGATTGTGGGAGCGTTACTTTGTGTGCCAAGGTATGCTGAGGTATAGCTGTCCCATGACTCTGGCAGCAACATAAGCAATATCATGGCAAAGTCGTCATCAGGGACTATACTCCCCATGAGGTGAAGCTCCTCCTGCATTCTCCTCAGCTTTGTGATGTGGGCAGACATGTCAAGATCATTGGAAGCCGACATCTGGAATAGTGCGCGCCATGCCACAAGTATGCTGAGCTTTCCTCTTGTCTCCTTGACAGTCCTTAATTGTTCCCACATGGCTTTCGCAGTGACAGCACCTAAAAGGTGAATCATTTCACTGTTGCCTACCACTAATTCAATGCACATCCACACCCTAGCATCCTTCTTCTGCCACTCAGTGATGGCCTTTGCCTCATCATTTGTAGGTGCATTGTTGACCTTCGGTTTTGGGGGATCCGTGAGAAGAACTTCTTCAAGATCGAGATCGCATAATACAGCAGTGATCTTCCTTTTCCACGCTAACCAATTCAAGGCATTAAGGGGTTCAATTCGGTAACTTCTGGATCCAAGAGTGATGGTAGCATCGGGTTTGGTGGTTGAAGTTTCTGACATCACGTAGATCAATAACGAGTTTGAATATAGATAGAAGAATGTGTCTCAATGTATAAGGTTAAAGTGCAGGGCCCATAACCTGTTGTGAAGATAGAGACGAGGCAGGAGCGCTCGAGCAGATGTGAGTTAAAGCTCTGCATTTACACTGTAAACTACACATATATATACTTTATACAATATGAAATAGATGGGCATCAGCAGATAACTGCACACCATATTTATGTCAGTCGCTAATCATGCACACTCATCTTTTTGTTTCTTTTTTCCAATTCCTTTCATTGTGACCTCCTCTCCATCAGCTTGTGAATCTTCATCATCTCATGTCCAAGTCCATGACCTACTGTGCCTCACACGCCTCCTTCTGCCGTCAATCCGTCATTCCCAACAACAATGTACACATCAAAGAAGGAGATGAGTGGAAGGTGGCATTCCAAACCAATAGAGGACTCTTCGAACCTCTAGTAATGTTCTTTGGGCTAACAAATTTGCTGGCCACTTTCCAGACAATGATGAATGATATTTTCCAAGTGGAGATGACAGAAGGATGGGTCATTATATATATGGATGACATACTGGTGTTCTCAAAAATGCAGGGGGAACATATGGTTCAGGTTAACCAAATACTGGCAAAATTAGAGGAGCATAAGCTGTCACAGAAACCAGAAAAGTGTTTTTTTGACAAAAGTGAGATGGACTTTCTAGGGGTAGTAATAAGCAAGGATGCAGTATGAATGGACTCAGCCAAGGTCAAAGCAGTAATGGAATGGCTGAAGCCAACATGCAAGAAGGAAGTCTGTTACAATTTCTTTCTCTAACACTTACTTGTTACAGTAGCTCTTCTTCACTTTGTTGCTATACTTTGTTACTTGTTCCACCTCCATGTTTCACCCCTTGTTTTACTTCTTTTTATACCTTTCCACTGTTCTCTGGACAGTATATAAACCTGCACATGTACCATAGTTCTCTAGTTCCAACTTAGTTGAGTATTGCTCTCACTTGAATGAACCTCTTGCTCTCATCTTCACAATTGCTTGAGCTACCTTCATCACTGTCTAGCACAGTGCCAAGGCTTACTCTGTCCATTGACTGGGATTAGACCAAGACTCTAGTCATCACTGTTGACTCTGTAATGAACCAAGGGCATTGACCTTAACACAAGTTGGAACTCACTGAACTGCTTAGTGCATTGTCACTAGCCAGACAATATAGATCTGAAACGACCCAAAACCAGACTCTCTAGCCAGAGACCACTGAATGATTCCTTTCTCTATAAAGGAACATATTACCTAGAAGGACAAGAGCTCTTTTCTCAACACTACATAAGCATTGGGAATTTCGAGGAGTAGGAAAGAACAAGAATACCCCAGTATCTGACAAATACTTTGACAGGGATTATATCAAAGGAAGCAAACACTCCTTACCTGGAAAGCTCTGGGTCGAGTGGAGAAATGAACAGAAAGAACCAGAAGAAGAACCAGAACTATACTTTGAAAGACCAAAAGAAACCCTCTGGTGGGAAGAATACTGCAACAACAAATTTGATTTCGACAATACCAACCCATACTACTCCCTTACTGAAGGAGCTATTGCTGGGTGGTACACCTTTTTGGAACAAAAACAGATTGAACATGAATTAGGAAACCCAAAACCTGAAACAGATGCTGAAACAGATGCAAAACAAATGGCAACCAATACTGAAACTGCTGACACCCCCAGGGGAGATATCAAACCAGTTTCAGCACAAATCTTCACAGGAGATTGGACTGAAGCCAGATCATTCATCAACTGGTTTAGCAACTTCTTCACCATAAATGCCCACAATTATGAGGGGAAACATGAGAAAAAGATAAGATATGTCCTTCAGTGTTTAGGAAAGGAACTGGACAACTGGAAAGAAATAATCCATGAACAGCTGGAGGAAAAGGACAGACTTACCTGGGAAAACTATGACACCTTTGTCAAACGATTCCTTGAAGATTGGGCGGGAGTAAACACAGCAGTCAGGGCACTAAATGAACTCACAAAATTACGAGTTGGAGGAGAGATCACCATTGATGAGCATTGTTCTGATGTGACGGTGTATAGGTATCAAACGGACTAGTCTCAGCACTAGACATTAGAAACCTTACCCTCACTAGGATTATACTTGCCCTGACCCCGTCACTTAGCATTTGCACTCACCCAAGGTCTTCCACAAGTCTTCCACGCTAGCCAAGAGCAACTCTGCCAACTCCACGATTATCTGCTATAAGGCAAGTGTCGCCCACACTCAATGGCCAAGTTGTCTTCCATGTACGCTGTCCAAACCCCATGCCAGTCAGTTGTTTGCCCCCGACAAAGCACACTGTCAGCCGATCCACATAAAAATTGCTAGCCGGCCCAGCTTAGTTTACTGGAGAAGGGACAGGTGCCATCAAAGCGATATCTGCATTAGGAACAGATCTACCTTTTGCAATGCCAGGGTCACCCATACACAGACACCATGTCATCCCTAGCAACGCACCGACATAGCGGATCAGGCCCCTAGCAGATGAGTAAACCCATTGGCCAACAACCAACTATGGTATAGACCAGTCAGGTCTGCAGAAAATAGAGCACAGGGACATGTCAAGCCAGATGAATCCCGGCATTGCTGCCAATGGCAATCATCAACATCTATTTCAAAGTATATGATTCTATTAGTGTCCCATGTCAGGTCGTGATACTGGTTCTCACCATGGCACTCCTATACCACCATTGCGTTCCTCAGCTAGCCCCATTGTGCGAAGACTTTCAAGACGGATTTGGATATATGGTTGCAAGGTGAAAATTTGCAGAGTCACTTCGTCATTAGTAGGGTAGAAAAATGTATATAAGCTCATGTACAACACTTAGAAATATAACATAGTACACCCCAGCCTTCGAGTCTCGTCCTTTCAGCTACATCCTCCTCGTTCCATTCGCGCCTCTGAGTTTTTGTCGTACTCCGCATCCTGCGTTCATTGCTGTTACGCCTTGTGTGACGTACATTATTATCCACGGAGTTGCCAGTTCTGCATGTCATAGCATTGTCATTGAGCACACTGGAGTTGACGGGAACTCTTCAATGACCTCACCCCTTCCTGATCCTCGCTATTTCCAATAGTGGGGTGAACTTATCATATTGGCTGCCCCAGTGAGGCTTCTGAAAGAATTACGCCGTCAACACCACCCAAGTCACCCCGGTGATGAGCATCGTTCCGATGTGACGGTGTATAGGTATCAAACGGACTAGTCTCAGCACTAGACGTTAGAGACCTTACCCTCACTAGGATTATACCTGCCCTGACCCCGTCGCTTAGCATCTGCACTCAGCCAAAGTCTTCCGCAAGTCTTCCGCGCTAGTTACGCGCAACTCCGCCAACTCCGCGATTCTCCGCTATAGGGCAAGCGTCGCCCACGCCCAACGACCAAGTCGTCTCCCGCGTACGCCATCCAAAACCCGCACTAGTCGGTCGTTCGCATCCGATAAAGCACCCTGTCGGCCGACCCACATAAAATTGTCAGCCGGCACAGCTTAGGTCACCGGAGAAGGGACTGCCGCCATCAATACCATATCCGCGTTAGGAAGGATCTACAGTCTACAATCCAAGGGTCACCCATATACGGACGCCACGTCAGCCCTAGCGACGCACCGACATAGCGGATCAGGCCCCTAGCGGACGAGTAAACCCATCGGCCGACGACCAACTACGGTATAGACCAGTCAGGTCCGCGGAAAATAGAGAACAGGGACGCGTCAAGCCAGATGAATCCCGGCGTTGCCGCGCGCGGCGATCAGCAACGTCTATTTCAAGTATACGACTCTATTAGCGTCCCGCGTCGGGTCGCGATACTGGCTCTCACCGCGGCACTCCAATACCACTGTCGCGTCCCTCAGCTAGCCCCATTGCGCGAAGACTTTCAAGACGGATTTGGATATACGGTTGCAAGGTGAAAATTTGCAGAGTCACTTCGTTATTAGTAGGGTAGAAAAACGTATATAAGCTCATGTACCAGACTTAGAAAAATAATATAGTACACCCCAGCCTTCGAGTCTCGTCCGTTCAGCTACGCCCTCTTCGTCTCGTTCGCACCTCTGAGTTTTGTCGTACTCCGCGTCCCGCGTTCATCGCTGTTACGCCTTGTGTGACCAACGTTATTATCCGCGGAGTTGTCAGTTCCGCGCAGCGTACCGTTGTCATCGAGCGCACCGGAGTTGACGGGAACTCTTTCGCGACCTCACCCCTTCCCATTCCTCGCTATTTCCAATAGCGGGGTGAACTTATCACCGGGACCAGCAATTCCCTGGCCACTATGCCCCATCTCCCTCGTCCACCAACGTCTTCTCCAATTGGTACAAATTGCTTAAACGAAGAGCCGAGAATGCGCAGCAACTTTTGCAGCAGGATCCCAGCGAAGCACTAAGCAAAATATTCAAAGGTACCAACACGTTCCAACATCAATCCTGCTGATGACTAGGCCTCACCCCGGAATTCCAAGCCATCAATGACATCGACAGAGCCTTCCGCCAACCCTCAACATCCTCTTGTAGCCCACCAGATCAATCCGAGACATTCCATTCCTTCGACATTTCCACCAGCACCCCGACAGCCAACCCGCCAGGACAACCCTGCTCAGAAGAATCAAGCCTGCTCACCTCGTCACCATCAGAACTCCTGCAACCATTGCCAAGCCCACCTCCAGTTTCCTCAAGCTCAAGCTCAAGTTCCAGTTCCAGTAGTTCAACCTCAAACCTCGACAACTCAGTTCCACCACTGATAGTCAAGATGGCTGACCATGCACAACAAACCAAGCCCATGCCCACGCAATATGCCTCCGCCGCACCCTGCTTTGATTCAAACCAACCCTGCTGCCTTCTGCGCTACTTCGATGAGCTCGAACTATTATTTAGTGAAGCTGGCATCACCTCTGCGCAGCAGAAAAAGGTCTACGCGCAGCGCTACCTCCACGACATGGAGTACAACTTATGGGGAGGAGTAGACACCTTCGATGCCACCTCTACATATGAGGCTTTCAAAGCATCCATAACCATGCTATATACCAGAGTAATAAACGAGCATGAGCACACGCAGGCGGATTTGGACCACCTAATCGAAGAGACACTCCGCCTCGGAATCCAAACTGTGGAAGACCTCTGCAGCTATTACCAGCGCTTTCTGGTAATAACGAAGTATCTTATCAAAAATGGGCAGCTCTTGACATGCCAGCAAAGCGAGTACTTCTTCAAGGGATTCCAGGTCCACATCGGAACAGAAATGTACAGGTATATGTGCAGCCAGTACCCGAACATACACCGTGACAACCCCTATTCCCTCGAACAAATGTTAGTGGCCGTGCAAGAGGTTATCCAGGGTGCGTCTTTTTATGATAAGCTAATCAACAAGCCTGCTGCACCCCATGCCGCTAGGACAGAGTACCCCACCACCTACCCCGCCAACCCCACATCAACCCTGCCAGCCAAACTCGAGCCAGCAGCAACATCTGGCATGAAGACTGAAGACATGTTCAGTCTTATGGAGAAGATGGTGCAAAGTTCGCTACAGATGCAGACGATGCTGCAATCCCTCACGCAATCACTTGCAACCACCCAGACGTGTGCACCAGCTCCACGGAATTGGTCACAAACAATGCCTGTTACAAACTAGACCCTAACTTTTTACCCCTGTTTTACCCCTTGTTTCACCCCTTGTTTCACCCCTTGTTTCACCCCTTGTTTCACCCCTTGTTTCACCCCTTGTTTCACCCCTTGTTTCACCCCTTGTTTCACCCCTTGTTTCACCCCTTGTTTCACCCCTTGTTTCACCCCTTGTTTCACCCCTTGTTTCACCCCTTGTTTCACCCCTTGTCTCATCCTTGAACCCCTTGACACTTGTTTCACTTACCTGGGTCCTTAGGTATATAAGTAGCTAGTTATCACTGTAGCTACCCATCTTGACCTTAGTCGAGTACTAGTCTTAGCTCTGTACTTCCTCCTCAGCTACATCGCTCCTAGCCTAGGGTTGAACCTTAGAGCTCTGGCTATCGACCTTAACAATGCCAGTAACGGGTTCCAATGCAGTTCCACTAGGATCCAACTCCGGTACATGCCCCGCCATCCCAGGTTGCACATTCTGTGGCAACTTGGCCCACTTTATCAGTCGATGCCCAGAGGTCAACGGCTACATCACGAGCAGAAAAATCATGAGAAACCTTGAGGGATGCATAGTGTTGCCAACTGGCAACTATGTATCAAGATACTTACCCAGGAACATTATGAAGGAGCACGTCGATGAGTACCACTGGCAAGTCAATGCCCAGCCAACCCAGCAGTCTGGGATCTGCCCTGCTATGTTCTACTCACCCCGCGACAATCACCAGGAACTAACAACTTCGAGCACCTGCGCCAGTATTGAGTTACGAGACAGCAGCAAACCCCGCAGACAACGTTGATGAGGAGATTGAACAGATGTAGAGGGCTCTTATAGTGTTGCAAGCAGCCAAAAAGAGCAAGGTAGTGTTTGATGGAGTAGAGATTCCACTACACGCAAAAGGAAAGGAACCATGCCCACCAGCAGCACCAGCAGCACCAGCCCTGCCACCAGAAGAAATCACCTCGCCAGGAGTCGCCAAAGCCCGTGACCAGCCGCCTACACACCCTTTTGCCAATGCTTGTGACACCAATTACCAGCCGCTGACAGATCAGCCATTTGGGGCACTACCCAAGAGCAAGGACCCCTCGTACACCACCACTACTCCCGCGCAAAACCCGCAGGCCATCGATCAAATCTTCAAACGCGTCCTCATGAGTCCCACTGCCAACCTTAGCTTCGAGGAGCTGCTAGCAGCCTCGCCCGATGTCCGCCACAAGATGCGCGAGTTCTTGACTCCGTGTCATGTCCCTGTCACCAACTCCCCCAATCCTGCTACCAACCCTGCCAACCCCATGGACATGTGCAATGTCTTTGTCCTGCCAGACATAGCCGAAGCGTACTACGTGGCAGACCCCCAATACAAGGCTCATCTCAAGGTTGGCAAGGAGTCCCATGCGCTGTGCTGCATTCAGGCAAGAGTCGACAACCGCACCATAGTCAACTGTGTTGTGGACCCGGGCTGCTCCATCATATGCATGTCCAATGCCGTCAGCCACCAGCTCGGGATTGCGTACAACCCTGCCATCAAAATCAACATGGAAGCAGCAAATGGTGAGGTCGACACATCGCTTGGATTGGCCAAGGATGTGCTGTTCAAGGTGGGCAACATTGAATTATACTTCCAGGTCCACGTCATCCGCTCCCCCACCTACAACATCCTCCTCGGCTGCCCCTTCGACCTGCTAGCACAATCAGTGGTCAAAAATTATCAAAACGAAGAACAAACTATCACGATCCATGATCCCAACAGCGATGCCATTGTTACAATCCCGACAATACCCCGCGGACCACCACGTTTCGTCAAAATGCACGAGGAGAAGGAGGGTTTTCAAGTAGCCTCGAGGAACTGATTCAAAATCACGGAGAGGTAGCCTGTATCATCACAATTGACAGAGCTCAGAACCCCATAGAGATAGAAGCATATACCCCAGTCCCCTCGATACAGCGCCCCTCCAATGTACATAGCAGTAGCACAAATACACACCTTGCTCGCTTGTACCTCGGAGCTGCACTAAGTCTTAACGAATTCAACACGACCAAATGTGACCCGATAACCCACACCTTCCTTCACGACACCATACGATGCCATAGCAAGTCCAACTCTGTGGAACCATCCTGCTCCAAGTCCCGCAACCCTCGCCACAAGAATGTTTCACCAGTGTTTTTATCCCTGCAAAAGAAGAAGTACAAGCCAGTCGATAAGAAAGTCAAGCCCGTCATAAGTCAGCTACCGCAAGAATTTAGAATCGTTCGAGACATCAAAGGTGACCCAGTAGCCAGCCTACCAGAACTTAGCACAAACCCACCGGACTTCATGCCCGTTGGAAGGTATATGCAGGAACATATGGAAAATTTAGACCAAGAACATGACAAGGACTTCCTGTGGCCCAAGGAACAGAAGCTAATGCACCATTTCATGACCAAGCACGACCAAGTGTTCGCCTGGGACGACAGTGAATGTGGACAGTTTAAAATGGAGTATTTCCCGCCTATTGACATTCCGACAGTTCCACATACGCCATGGGTACAATGCAATATCCCAATTCTGCTGGGACTGTATGACCAAATCTGCGAGATCATCCATACCAAGATCAATGCTGGTGTTTACAAGCCATCCAACTCCTTGTACCAATCCCACTGGTTCTGCGTGCTGAAGAAAAATGGTAAGCTGCACCTAGTACACTTGCTCGAGCCCCTCAACGCCATCACCATCTGCCACTCCACTGTCATGCCTATCCCGGAACACATCACAGAGAATTTCGCTGGAAGGGCTTGTGGCACAATGCTAGATCTCTATGTCAGATATGATGAGCGCCCACTTGCAGAAGGATCTCACAACTTGATGACATTCCAGACACCCTTTGGAGCCATGCACCTGACAATGCTGCCTATGGGTTGGACAAACTCCGTCCCTATTTTCCATGACAATGTCACCTCCATCCTGCAGCCAGAGATCCCAGACCTCACTATTCCATACATCGATGATGTTCCAGTGAAAGGCCCCCCAACCCGCTATCAACAACTCGATGGGACATACAAGACTATCCCTGCTAATCCTGGAATTCGACGTTTTGTATGGGAACACTTCCAGGGGCTCAACCGCATCGTTCAATGCATGAAGTACACTGGCAGAACATTCTCGGGAAAGAAGCTCGTCCTTTGCGTGCCAGAAATCATGGTAGTCGGTCATTTATGCACATACAAAGGCTGCAAACCCAAGAAGGACTTGGTAGCTGCCATCACCAACTGGGGACCCTGCAAGTTGTTATCAGAAGTCCGTGCCTTCCTTGGCACCATTGGGGTTGGCTGGATATTTATCAAAAACTTCGCCAAGCATGCACACTGACTTGTAACGTTAACCAGGAGGGCCACGCCATTCACACTCGGCCCTGCAGAAGTTGCAGCACAGGAGGACCTCAAAAAGGCACTCATCACGTCACCAGCACTGCGCCCTATCGACTACAAATCCGACGCTCCCATTATATTATCCGTCGACACTTCCTATATCGCAGTAGGGTTTTTCTTATGTCAGTGTGACCCCGACAGGCCCTCGGTTCGCTATTACAATCGTTTTGGATCAATCATGCTGAACAAATGAGAAGCCTGCTTTTCACAGCCCAAGCTCGAGATCTACGGGCTCTATCACGCCCTGAAGGCACTAAAGTTGTATCTCATTGGAGTATGGAACCTCATCGTCAAAGTGGACTGCCCGCTACATCAAGGACATGCTCAAGAATCCGGATATCGCACCCTCAGCTTCCATCAACTGTTGGATCCTCTCGATTCTCACTTTCCACTTTGAGCTGGTCCACGTTCCCGGAAAATTGCACACCCCCAACGGATTATCAAGATGCCCGCAACAGCCACTCGATGAGCTGCCAAGCAGGGATGAGGATGAGGAGTTTGACGACTGGATCGATAATTTGTATGGGTTCATGCATCAGATTAACAAGGTTTCTAGAGACTGCACATCAAACTTGCCCCGCGGACGAGAAAAGATCAACCCCGGCCTTCAGAAGACACTCCCGCACTATGAAACCAACAGGGAACACTGCGATTGTCGCCCAGCCGCCACCTTCACTTCTGACTCAGTTCCGCCCAACTCTGCTAACCCTGCACTACTGCCCGCTAAAGATATAATAGACAGGACATACAAAGAAGTCTTCCCATGGCATGTCAACACCTCCGGAAAAGACGAGGCACAACTTTTACTCATAAAGTGGTTCTTAACGGAGTTGGAGAGACCCACGGAGGTATCGGATGAGGAGTGGCCTAGCTTCATGCAGTATTGTGTCAAGTTTTCCATCCATGCTGAATGATTATGGTATAGGGACAAGGACGGAGCTCACAAAGTGGTGGTAGAAACAGAAAAACAGCTTAGAGTGCTATTCGACTGCCACGACAGTTTGGGACATCACGGATATTATGCTACTCATGCGGCAATCATGGAACAGTTCTGGTGGCCACAGATGCAGGACGATATCAAGTGGTACATCAAGTCCTGCCATGCATGTCAAGAATGACAACTACAACAGTTCTGCATTCCGCCAGTCGTCGCCATCCCTGCGCCAATATTCGCTAAGGTGTATATGGATACGATGCACCTCCTGCCATCTAATCAGTACAAGTACCTGATTCAAGCCCGCTGCTCTCTGACGCATTACCCAGAATACCGTGCTTTACGTCGAGAAACCGCCAACACCATTGGGGACTGGATCTTCGAAAATTTGATATGTCGTTGGGGAAGCTTGGTCGAGATTGTCACGGACAATGGAGCACCAATACTGAGAGCTGCAGAGTACCTCGCCAACAAATACCACATCTGCCACATCCGCATCTCCGGTTACAACTCCCACGCAAATGGAATTGTCGAACGCAGTCACTATGATGTCTGACAGGCACTATACAAAGCAACTGACGGCAACAAATCCCAATGGTCCACAGCATTACACTCAGTATTCTGGTCAGAACACGTCACAGCTAGGCGTCACATGGGAGTATCACCCTACTTTGCAGTTACCAGGACACAGCCACTACTTCTGCTGGATATCACTGAGGCTACTTACCTGCTTCCTCCGCCCTCTGTGTTCTTATCAACAATGGAGTTAATAGCCCGCCACGCCACAGAGTTGCAGAAGTGCCATGCCCAAACAGAGGCTCTCAAGGACAAGGTCTACCAAGCCTGCATAGCTGCAGCAAAATGGTTCAAGCAAGAGCACCTGACAATCATCAGAGACTTCGACTTCCAGCGAGGGGACTTAGTTTTGGTCTACAACACAGCCATAGAGAAGTCGCTCAACAAGAAAATGTGCCCCTGCTACATTGGTCCCTACGTGGTTCTATCCTGTAACTGTGGAGGAGCCTACATTATTTGCGAGCTTGATGGCACCATACTTGACAGACCATATGCAGCATTCCACGTAATCCCCTACTTTGCCCGCAAAAGACTAACTATACCAGAGAATGTGCTCAACACCTCCGAGGAACACATCCGGGGCATGTCCAACTCCGCTTCTTTAGGTGACGATGACCCAACCAACACAATGCCAGCAAACAGTGAAGGTAATGAAGACTCGAATGACGATCTTTCTGACATAGAAGATAATGAGGATGAAATGTACTATACTTAGATAACTACAACGTTCAATCCCGCTAGAAGTCTGCCAATTCCACCAATTCCGCACTGCTTAAAAATTTAAAAACATACCCCGGTTCACTAGTAAAGTGTTTTGCCTTCTGTCACCTACTTTTACCAACCTTAACTTCACCCGTAACTTCAATAGACTCCTTGACCATTATACTTTCTAATTGAAGATTACTAATTCGCCCCACAGCATGCAAGAAAAACGTATATTGATAAGATTACACCAGGAAACGGAAAATACACAATGCAACAAAGGCCGTGGAGAAATACTAGCTAGGAGCAAAGCGAGGAGGCGGCTCCATAGCCGAGTCACCAGTCTCATCCATGGACACTGTTCATTCCACTACCACTCAATCCGGCTCTGATTCCTCGACGTACTCCAGCTCATCACTAGGTGGCACAGGGCTCCAACTCACCTTGGATGGGCTAGCATTGCTCACCCCACCCTCATTATCATACAGAGTGGATGAGTGCCCTAGCGACCTTTCGAGCAAATCCTCAATGCGACCAGAGGACCCACAGAGAGAGCTCAACTCCTGCAGTATTGCGGTTTGCACATTGGAGGAACTGATAAACGTTTGGGAAAGGGTGGCGAGGAGTCATGTCTGATCATGCAGCTGCTGGTTCTGCTTGCAGAGGAGCCGGTTTTGTTCTTGAAGCAGGGAGATAGCCTCCCTCCTTGAGCCTGAGGTTAAGCTGCTTTCAGAGGCCAGGGCCCTAGTGCTGGTGTCCTGCAGAACAGCCTCTTCAGTGGCCCGGATATTGTCTTCAGTGTCGCTCACCACAATGACCCTCAATTTCTTCTTCTTCTTCTCCTGCCCAGACATGGGAACACCACTTACGAAACATCTCTGACGGAGGCGTTGGCACTCCGTGCAGACTCTGCTCTTGGGCCCAGGGGCCGGGTAACAGGCTACGCCTGCCAGCTTGCACCTAACAAGACGATCAGGAAGACATTGAAAGGGAAAGAAAGAAACTCACCAGTTGCACGGCAGCTCATTGGGCGATGTTGATTTGGCCTGCTTGGATGGACCAGCCTCCAACCCCGTGCTTGATGTGTGCGCCCACTTCTGCCTTCATTGAGCCCGTGCGGTCTCCTTTTGATTTGCAGCAACAAGTGCTGCCAACATCGCTTCATCTTCTTCCTCCATTCTCGCTTTGTCTGCCTCTACCTGCACCCAGACTGTCGCAACATTCAGAGAAGAGCCCAGTTGAGGTTCGGGTAGGCGAAGTCGCACTCGAGGCAAAGACACTTGCTGGCAATGGGCCTCAGCCTCCTGTCGGCTCCACTCCAATTCCGCGGCTTCCTCTTCCACGGCTAGCTGCTGTGCCTCTTCCTCCTTGCGAGCCTTCCATCGCGCTTCCTCTTCCTCTTGAGCCCTCCTTTCTGTGGCGTCTTTCTCCTCTCGCCATATCCACTCCACCTCCTCTGCAGCCCTTCGCCATGCTTCTTCCTCTTCTCGGGCTCTTCGTTCTGCTGCCTCCCACTCTTCACGAGCCTTCTGCTCAGCCACCTCTTGCTGCTTGCAGGCCCGCTCAGCCTTTAATACAGCCAAACGAGCGGTGGCCTCGTCACGGGCCTTCTTCTCCGCCTCTTCCTGCATTCGGCGCTCCTCTTCCTCCTGTTCCAGTTGCACCTCCATGCATGCGATCTCTTCATCAGAGTTGGATTCAGAGAGTTGGTGAGGAGAAGACATGATGGTGGGGATGAAAGGGAGTAGGAGAATGAACTTTAAGCTAATTCGACAGAGGCCTCAATCGCATGATCCCGTGACCGGAAGTTGACATACCTGGGTAGCACGCACAGTCAAGGCCCAATTCCGTGGACCCCGCTATTCCGAGTATAAAGAAGACTTCTGCCCACAGTCGGACCAAGACATATAAAGCCCAGGAAGCTTCCACACATGTTTCATTTTATTTTTTCAGTTTCATTCATAGTATAGTTCTCTTTTCATTTATAGGTCGCACACCACACGAAAAAGCACTGCAGTTGAACCACCAACAATCGGCTATCCAATCCCTTTGCACAACTGACTGAGGACAGTCAGATTTTTAAGTGGGGGGGAGATGATGAGCATCGTTCCAATGTGACGGTGTATAGGTATCGAACGGACTAGTCTCAGCACTAGACATTAGAAACCTTACCCTCACTAGGATTATACTTGCCCTGACCCCGTCGCTTAGCATTTGCACTCACCCAAGGTCTTCCGCAAGTCTTCCGCGCTAGCCAAGAGCAACTCCGCCAACTCCACAATTATCTGCTATAAGGCAAGTGTCGCCCATGCTCAATGGCCAAGTTGTCTTCCACATACGCTGTCCAAACCCCATGCCAGTCGGTCATTTGCCCCCGACAAAGCACACTGTCAGCCGATCCACATAAAAATTGCTAGCCAGCCCAGCTTAGTTCACCAGAGAAGGGACAGGCGCCATCAAAGTGATATCCACATTAGGAACAGATCTACCTTTTGCAATGCCAGGGTCACCCATACACGGATGCCACGTCA
The DNA here is from genome assembly GCA_023014405.1 of Amanita molliuscula. Lineage (NCBI taxonomy): Eukaryota > Fungi > Basidiomycota > Agaricomycetes > Agaricales > Amanitaceae > Amanita > Amanita molliuscula. The sequence goes on from JAEBUP010000049.1 coordinate 85,491, forward strand.
TCCCTAGCAATGCACCGACATAGCAGATCAGGCCCCTAGTGGATGAGTAAACCCATCGGCCAACAACCAACTACGGTATAGACCAGTCAGGTCTGCAGAAAATAGAGCACAGGGACGCATCAAGCCAGATGAATCCCGGCATTGCCACCAATGGCGATCATCAACGTCTATTTCAAAGTATATGATTCTATTAGCATCCCGCATCAGGTCGTGATACTGGTTCTCACCACAGTGCTCCTATACCACCATCACATTCCTCAGCTAGCCCCATTGCACGAAGACTTTCAAGACGGATTTGGATATACAGTTGCAAGGTGAAAATTTGCAGAGTCACTTCGTCATTAGTAGGGTAGAAAAATGTATATAAGCTCATGTACAACACTTAGAAATATAACATAGTACACCCCAGCCTTTGAGTCTCGTCCTTTCAGCTATGTCCTCCTCGTTCCATTCACACCTCTGAGTTTTTGTCGTACTCCGTGTCCTGCATTCATTGCTGTTACACCTTGTGTGATGAACGTTATTATCCACGGAGTTGCCAGTTCCATGCATTGTAGCATTGTCATCAAGCACACCAGAGTTGACGGGAACTCTTCAATGACCTCACCCCTTCCAGATCCTCGCTATTTCCAATAGCGGGGTGAACTTATCAATGGATTTGGATATATGGTTGCAAGGTGAAAATTTGCAGAGTCACTTCGTTATTAGTAGGGTAGAAAAACATATATAAGCTCATGTACAACACTTAGAAAGAACAGAATAGTACACCCCAGCTTTCGAGTCTCGTCCTTTCAGCTACACCCTCTTCATTTCATTCACACCTCTGAGTTTTGTTGTACTCCACGTCCCATGTTCATTGCTGTTATGCCTTGTGTGACAAATGTTATCTGCAGTTGCCAGTTCCGTGCAGCATACTGTTGTCATCGAGTGCACTGGAGTTGACGGGAACTCTTTCGCAACCTCACACCTTCTCCTTCCTCCCTATTTCTAATAGCGGAGTGAACCTATCAGCAATGGTGAACAAGAGTGTGTCTGAGGGTGAGCAAGGGTGTGAGTCCCAGAAAAGTCCAAGCAGTCTCGTAGGAAATTGCTAGTACAAATGAGGGAGGAGTGGTAGAGTCTCGAATGAGCCTCAAAATAGTTTGCTAATGGTTTATAATTGAAACTTTGCTAATTGTCTCATTGAATAAGTTTGGAGCCTCGGTTGCTGTCAAACTGAACTTGGGTATGCTGAAACCACTGAATTTGCAGTATATCTACATATCGCAGGGAGAAACTCAATAAAACGCTGCAGGAGAATGCTAACAAAATGGAGAACACTGGTCTGAACTGAGTGAGATCGACAAAAGGGGGGGATCTTCTGATTCTAGTACCCTACTACTATATATACATAATTCAAAATGTCAAGGCACAGATGACAAATTCTTCTGTATTGAAACAGAAAAGCCCATGAGGCCAGGGCACTGCCCCGCCTAATCCAACAGGCAACATGAAAAATAATGCTCCACATATTTCAAATAAAAGATGAATCGGGAAATAAATCACCAATGTCTACACAGGGCATCTTTAGGCTTCAATTGGATATGTATACAGTCTAGGGGACTTGATCATTCTTTTAAGATCATGATGAAAGGAGAGCACTGGGTGCTATGGGGAACAGCATTGTTATTGCTTGTCTTCAAGAGTGATCGATCCTATTTGAAGGGGTCGTTTTCATGCGTGAGAAGGTCTGGGCTGGAGATCTTGCACGTTGGAGTGGTGTTCAAGTTCTGTAGGGAGGGAAACAACATGCCAAGTGGTTGTACAAGGGAGAATGCGATGGGCTGGAACCAGAAATGGATATAAGTGCCCTTGGCAGTTGAGTAGGGCATAATGGTTGATATTGCGTCCAATAACAAGGTAGGGTCCTCCTCCATCAATTCATACATCCCATCCATCAGCACAGACTTCAATAGATACTTTCCAAGCCAACTGTCCAATGCTGACTTCTGTTCCCAAGACAGAGGGTCTAACTGGTTCAAGACACTTGCACAATGTTAAAAGGGGTCCTCCCATGGGAATTCTCATCTGATTGAAGCGGGATACTGATAATGCACTAGTCGTCGCATAGGAATAATTAATTTCGGAGGGGGAGGTCGGACCAAAGGAATGCGAGGCCTCAAGTACCATCAATAATGTTGTGTTCCTGCATGATTCTACATGATCATCCACATAAATGGAAGCCAAGGGATACTCGAGGACTAAATCTTCTTCATTGTCAACTAGCTCTGGGACTGGTGATGACAATCTATCTGCTAAGGATTGTGACTTGGTTTCTCTTGTGTAATGATGGACTCCATTGACAGGCATTATGTTGTAGTGCAGACGAGGGCAGGTTATTCAAATCCAATCTGGTCACCGCTCTTTATAGCTCTGTCAATGCTATAGTGGATTGTGCCTAAATGATTATCTCCATGCTGGCAATATTCTGCTGTGAGCCTCAGATACCTGCTCTTGAATTTACTCCTGATTGCCCCATTCAATTTTGTACCTCAGATCCAGGTTGCAGGTTATGCAATTTTAAAGCAATTTTAAATGGCCATTTTGAGGCTACCCGATGTCTCATGAGTGCTCATGTTGAACCCAAAGTATCGCTATTGCGCACTTTCTATGAAACCGAGAGCTCGGACTGCCTCATTTAATATTGCACGTCTTGAAATGGTCCCAGATTTCACTTGAGATCCAGCCCAGCCAGGTAGCATGCTCATCAGCATTGTTGAGGTTTCTTTGTGTAGCATATGTTCCAGTGCTTGTGAAGTTGAAGTTTTAACCCTGATCCAGTACTCATCAATCTCCTGGTCCAAGTTTTTCCATATTTGTCTTATTGGTCTTTCTGGGGCTGGGTGATCAAACAGAAGGGTCTGTTCTTTCCAATTTATTGCTGGGTTGTGTTTTTCTAACCAGGGGAGTCCAAGTATAAGTTTCTGGTCCCCTAGTTTAGTGATCAGGAAGTTCGTTTCAATTTGCTGATTTCCGATGTGGTATGGGATTCTGACTTTATGTGTGATCATTCTGTTTAAATTAACTGTTCCATCGGTGTTCTTGACTTGTATTGGTCAGGTTAGTGCTTCCTTGTTCATAGTTTTCATTATAGTTTTGTCAATAAAGTTTCCCTCTGCTCCACAATCAACAAGGGCAGATATTTTAGCAGGTAATTCAGGTGATTGGACAGTTATTGATAGTTGTTGATTATTATTCAATCTTACTATTACAGAGTCGAGTGCTAACTGTCCATAATTGTTCTTGGAGGTTCCAACCACTTTCTGGTTCCTCTGCTTTAAAAACCCTCAGTTTCAAGGTCAGTGAGGAAAGTGTCTCATTCCTCAGTGCTAAGTGCTGCAATCATTGTGCGAATTTTCTTGGCATTGTTGTCCTCAGTGATTGTTCTGGTGAATTGTCCTGGAGGGGATGGATTCTTTGTGGTGTCTTTCTTCGGGCAGTTTTGGGATAAGTGACCAATGGTTCCACATCTGAAACACTTCCCAGAGTGCATATACTCTTCTTGTTGTCCATCAGTCAAATGTCCAGTTGGCATGGCATTAACTGTTTTGGATCCTCCTGTTTTATTGAATTGACACCCTGTTTCAGACTTTCCTAGTGCTTTCATCATTTCCCATGCTGCATTGAGTTGTTCTGCTTTTCTGTAGGCATCTGTGATAGCTTTAAAGTCACCTTGTCCTTCGAGAATTTTAGCAGCAATGGTGGTTGGTAGTCCTTGAACAAAGGCCTGGAGTTGGGCAGTGATTCCAGTTAATCCAGAGGATCCTATGAGCATCCTGAATTTTCGGACATAGATCAGGACAGTGATCTCTCCTCTGACTTGTAATTTGGTGAGCTCATTCAATGCCCTGACTGCTGTGTTTACTTCTCCCCAATCTTCAAGGAATCATCTGACAAAGGTGTCATAGTTTTCCCAGGTAAGTCCATCTTTTTTGTCCAGCTGATCACGGATTATCTCTTTCCAGTCGTCTAGCTCCTTTCCTAAGCATTGGAGGACATATCTTATTTTCTTCTTGTGCTTTCCCTCATAGTTGTGGGCATTTATGGCAAAGAAGTCGCTAAACCAGTTGATGAATGATTTAGCTTCAGTCTGATCTCCTGTGAAGATTCATGCTGAAACTGGTTTGATGTCTCCCCTGGGGGGTGTCAGCAGTTTCAGTGTTGGTTGCCATTTGTTTTGCATCGGTTTTGGCATCAGTTTCAGGTTTCGGGTTTCCTAGTTCATGTTCAATCTGTTTCTGTTCCAAAAAGGTGTTCCACCCGGCTATAGCCTTTTCAGGGAGAGCATAGTATGGATTGGTGCTGTTGAAATCAAATTTGGCATCACAGTATTCTTCCCACCAAAGAGTTTCTTTGGGTCTTTCAAAGTATAGTTCTGGTTCTTCTCCTGGTTTTTTTTGTTCATTTCTCCACTCAACCCAAAGTTTTCTGGGTAGTGAGTTTTTGTCTCCTTCGGTATAATCCCCTTCAAAGTATTCATCAGATACTGGGGTATTCTTGTTCTTTCCTACTCCTCGAAATTCCCAATGCTTATGTAGTGTCGAGAAAAAGAGCTCTTGTCCTTCTAGGTAATATGTAGGTAATATGTTCCTTTGTAAAGAAAGGAATTGTTCAGTGGTCTCTGGTTAGAGAGTCTGGTTTTGGGTCATTTCGGATCAATGTTGTCTGGCTAGTGACAATGCACTCAGCAGTTCAGTGAGTTCCAACTTGTGTTAAGGTCGATGCCCTTGGTTTGTTACAGAGTCGACAGTGATGACTAGAGTCTCAGTCTAATCCCAGTCAATGGACAAAGTAGGCCTTGACACTGTGCTAGACAATGATGAAGGTAGCTCAAGTGGTTGTGGAAGGCGAGAGTGAGAAGATTGTTCAGATGAGAGCAATATTCAACTAAGTTGGAACTAAAGAACTATGGTACATGTGTGGGTTTATATACTTTTAGAGGACAATGGGAGATGTAAAAGGAAGTAAAACAAGGGGTAAAACAGGTGAGTGAAATGAGTAACAGAATGTAGCATTGAAGTGAAGAAGGGTTGTTGTAGCAAGTAAACGTTAGAGAAAGAAATTGTAACAGATGATGCAGTGGTACTGTTGAGGTTAGTGATGGTGGTGGTTTTGAGCAACAGGGTGGTGGTGGTTGAGGTGAAGGCATGGGGTGGTGGCAGTTACTAAGGTGCAGGCATGGGTAAAAAACATAATATAAAAAATGGGAAAAACTCACTGTGATGCTGATTATGAACAGTAGTGGTGTTACAATTTCTTTCTCTAATGTTTACCTGTTACAATAAGCTCTTCTTCACTTCATCACTATACTCTGTTACTCATTTCACCCCTTGTTTCATTTCCTTTTATACCTCTCCATTGTCCTCTAGACAGTATATAAACCTGTGCATGTATCATAGTTCTTTAGTTCCAACTTAGTCGAGTATTGCTCTCATCTGAACAATCCTCTCACTCTCACCTTCCACAACTGCTTGAGCTACCTTTGTTGTTGTCTAGCACTTTGTCCATTGACTGGGATCAGGCCAAGACTCTAGTTGTCACCGTTGACTCTGTAATGAACTGAGGGCATCAACCTTAACAAGTGGCAGTTGCATGTGGTGTGGTGTGGATTGTGGAAGTGCACTGGTGTGATACACAGTGGTGGTTGCATGGTGGGTGGTGGCAGTTGCACATGGTTGCAATTTGAAATCAGGGTAAGCTATAAATTTGCATGCATATAGTCACCCCCACCTGTTTTTGAGCTTGCTGCAGCAAGGAAACCATGGATGGCACATTGGAGATGGCAGTTGTGGTGTGGTGTCAGTTGCAGTGATCACAGTTGAGGTGTGGCATAGCACATAATGGTGACTGAGTAGTGGGCAGTTGTGGTTGTGTGTGGTGGTGATTTGAAGTTGGTAAGCTTTGAATCATATAGTTACTAGTTACTAAGTACTGCTTACTGGATCTTTGCATGCATGATTCAGAAACCAGAGGTGGGCTGGTGGTCTTTTACACAACAGATAAAGGTTGGGGTAGGGAAGGAGGGCTGTGCAGAGTCATGCAGAGGTGGTGGAAGTATGAGATGAAGACAAGCTATGATGGACTCTGGAGATTTTGCTGTCACATGACAATCATCATCGCCTTTTCATCAACTTGATCCATAGTTCAGATCTAATGTAGACTAAGGTGCAATTGCCTGCCACTTGCTCAGGATAGTCATCTTCATGTGCATCAAGGTATTCATGCAAGTCAGTACACACTCCTTGCATCTGATACATGCTTCAACCTGTCATGGAGGCCAGAGTTGCTTTGGGAGTTTCAACTACTCCCCCAGATTTGGTTACCCATCCAATGATGGTATCCCCTTTGGTTTTCACTGTGCCACCCCAGTCTCTCATTGTCGTGAAATGACTGGCCACATCACCATACTATGGACCTAAATGTAAGGGGTGGGGTGGTTACTGTGTGCCTCGGGAATTATTGGTGCATCACAGGTTGTCTTCATCAATTTCATCAATAACTGATTTCTTATCATCAGCTTCATTTGTGCCCATCTCATATTTTGATGTGATCCTTTGAATATGACCAATCACCCAGCTTATCCATCAAGGATGTGGCCTGACTATATTGCTGAAGACAGTCAAATGGTAATTGGGTCTGCAGATGGACCTGGGTTGGTTGAGAAGATTGTGGCCTGGTTTCCAAGATGGACAAGGACAGGTGGGTGGAGAGGCAAAACTAGGGAGGAGGATATCAGGAGCCAAAGATGAGAGGGGCAAGGAAGGGTGAGTTCCACCATGCAAAAAAATGCAAGAGCTGGACAATGAGTTGGTTGCATTTCTAAATGACAGGGATTGATATTGAGCATGTATTCTATGCCAAACAATACATCCCATGTCCTATTAGCCTCCCTCACACTTGTTTGTCCAAGCAATTGAGTATCTGACTGTACCAAGCATAACCAATGCCACAGCTGTCCACATCATCCCCACATTCACTTTAACAGGCTGAGCCTTGTCTCCCATCACCCTCACCACAACTGTGAGCTCAGCACCAGGCTTGCCACCTTGCGCATGACCAGGACGAGTGTCACCATCAATGCACTCACCCGTCATGAGCCCATTCATGCAAACAAGCTGGCTGAGTGTGTTGAGCATGAGAGGGACATGCATGTAACCATGTTGGAATCCAGACAATGGGTGATGAAAGCTTAAGCATTGGAAGTGGCATTTATGGATGTGTAGAATAACAAAAGGGCTTAGGTACAGTGAGATACAGTGACTCAAAAAACTGTCCCAATGTTTGGTACTTATTGATTGTTTGTGACATAGCATCACAAAAAGACAAAACAGAGCCAAAGTATTGGTGTATATAAGAAAGGGTAAGATAATGGCAGCATGCCAAATTAAGAATCATGTAATTTGATGCAGTACCTATGGAGGTATAGTCAATTCACTATGATGGTCCATTGGGACAGTTATTTGAGTGAGTATCAGAAATATCAGAATCTGATGATGGCTGGTTCCTGTGGCATGAGAAATTTTACAGATGGTTTTCAGGATGATTATACCATATATGGTTCCTGAAATCAATGTATTTAACAAAGGCCAGCATTCACAGAGTCCCCCAATCCAACATGCATCCCATCTCAGTGTTGGAAGGTCCACTATCTCCAGAGTCCTTCAGGAACTTCAACCTGGTTGACAACTTTCTTCTGGTGGCTGTCCTTCCAAGCTCTCTCCCACTGATAAATGATCTGTCATCACCCAAATTACCACTGGAAAGGCTGCCAATGCTGCCCATGTCACCAGGCACATTAACACCATCATCTGCCATCCAGTCTGCCCACAAACAGTCAGAAATGTGCTCAAGCAGCACTCATTCAAGGCTGTAACAAAGAAGAAAAAGCCATTGAAATGGTTGGCTTTGCTCTGAAGCACAAGGAGGGACTGTGGAGGACTGGAAGAGGGTAATTTGGTCAGATGAGAACAAAATAAACAGGATTGGGTCAGATGGGAAGAAGTATGTATGGAAGAAAGCAGGGGATGTGCTGATTGAGAGGGAGGTACAAGGAATAGTGAAATTTGGAGGTGGGAACATCATGGTAGGGGGCTGTATGGGGTGGAATGGTGTGGGGGAACTTGCTGAGGTTGAGGGGAGGATGGATGCTGATCAGTATGTAGACATTTTGGACAACCACTTACTGCCCAGCATAGACAAATCTGAGATTGTTGAGGGGGGATGCATTGTTCAGTAAGACAATGACCCCAAACACACCTCCAAAAACTGGATGGAAGAGAACAATATCACTCTTCTGGACTGGCCTGCAGTCTCCAGACCTTAATCCAATTGAACACCTCTGGCATCACATTCAATTGCAGCTGTGCAAGTATGAAGCACCAGCAAAAGGTGTTTGGGAGATTTGGGAGAGAGTGGCAGAGGTATGGAATGATATAGAGCCAGAGGTGTGTCAGGGATTGATTGAGAGTATGCCTAGAAGGTTGGAAGCAGTTATTAAGGCCAAGGGTGGCAATACAAAGTACTGAATTGTGTATTTTCTGTATTTCTGATACCCACTCAAATAACTGTCCCAATGAGTCATAAAACTGAATTGACTATGTCTCCATAGATACTGCATCAAATTACATACTTCTTGAATCGACATGTAGCCATTAGGTAATACATTTGTACATACACTGAGACTTTGGCTCTATTTGGTCTTGGTGTGATGTTATGTCACAAACAATCAAAAAGTGCCAAACATTGGGACAGTTTTTTGAGTCACTGTAAGGCAAAAACATATCAATAACATGAAAGTGCACCTCAGTCATGGCACAAATGACTGAGGGCATTGAAGGGGCAAATGGGGGGTCTATATACATGTGCTCAGCACATGTGATATCAATGGTAGAACATAAAAGTGAGAGGCAATGATGATAGCATCAAAACTTCAGTGCATGTGGCATGACTCTGTGACATTGACACCTCTTGAACCCGAACCACCACCTTCCCGTTTTAGTGAAAGTTCCCATGGCCCCACCAGGTCATGGTTGTGGTCAAGGGCGGGGCTCTGTTCCCCCCTCCCCCCCTGCTTTCACTGCTCCCTCGCAAGGTTCAGGCTCTATGGAAGAAGCTGCCTGCCATTTCGTGGTTAAGAGTGCTCATGATGCAGCCAGACTCTTGGTGGACAGGGGACAGTCTGTTCCCCCTGTTCTGCTGAGGGAGATGGAGCATATGGGTGCCCCCTGGCCAGGAGACATGGAAGCCTTGACCTCGGGGCTCTCAGATGCCTATATCGACTCATCACTCTCCCTGGAGATCTCTCTCAAAGAGGCCTCCCTACTTGGCTTGCCCTATGAGGAGGCTTGTCATCTTTTCACAATGACCTTGACATTGATCCAGATGAGCTGGCAATGAACTGTTACATGGCACTGGAACTAGCTCAACAGGCCCTTCACCAGGCTGATCTTACCCCCCTAAGAGGGATGCTTCAACTATGGTCATTATGGGCCTTATTGCAGGCCCACTTTGCCCCCACCATTGTGCCTCCCTCCCCCTCAACTCCTAGGGCTACAGGAGTCCCCACTGTGGTGCTCCCAGACACCACACCACTACAGCAGATGATGATGGGGGACTTTGTCCCCCCCCCCCACCTGCTACTCCAATGACCCCGGGTAGACTCAGGGTTCCCCCCCCAGCCACTCCTTCCCATCTCAGCTCTCCAAGCCTTCCACATTTCCACCCAGCCACTCCAGCCCCATCAAGTGGAACCAGGTGCCCCGCGTGCATCCCTTTCACCCCTGGGAGAACTAGGACCCCAGGACCCTCTTATGCTGCTGTAGCTGCAATTCCTCTGCCTGCACAACCTGCAGCCCCCCCTGTGATCCCCCTCCACACAAAGCCTGTCATCTCCACTACAATGAAGCATGTGAAATCCTGCCTTACTCAAGGCATGAAGACCAATAAGGTAGTTTTATGTCCCACTGGGGACGGTGCCACTCCAAGACTGCCAGCCCCATCTATTCTGGCTGCCACCTCCCTGGAGACCAACCAAATGGTCTCTGCTGCCTGGACCTTACATGGGGATTTTGAAGTCATCCTCCAGAAACCCCCCTCCTTGTCCAATGTTGACAGGATTACAGTTGCCCTGCGAACTGCCACCTCTGGGGAAGTCACCCGCTTGGGTCGCCCCACCACTTCAGCCATCAAGTTCCTTCATGTTCCCACCTCCCACCCTGACAGAACAGGGTTCACCAATTTGGATGTTCAAGCTTGCATCGCTGCCCACGTGAAGTGGGCTGATGTTGTCTTCTTCAAGCCACTGGCTTTTGTTTTTCCCAAACAGGTAGGACATGCCATCCCCCTCTCAGGCACTGTCAAGTGTGAAATATATGATGATCGCACAGGCTCCAGAGCCTGCCGTCTCCTCCAGACCAATGTCTCCTTCATTGGAACCCCGCATCACACCCATCCGTGGACAACAGACAAGCCCACCCCCCAATGTGGGGTCTGCCTCAGATGGGGCCACACCTCTCACCGGTGTTCTTCAGCCCAGAGCACCACTGCCGCTGAGAGTGAATCCCCACTCGTGTTGAAGTGCTTGAACTTTGATGGCACTCACTCCGCCATCTCCTGTCTCTGCCCATTCTATGGGGCATGATTTACACCAAAACCACTGGCTGCCCTTGAAGCCCAGTGTCTCAAATGTGTCAAATCCCACTGACCTGTTAGATCTTGCCAGTGTGCCAATGCATGCCTTACCTGTCGGCCGCCCAATCCTGCAGAGACCTTTTAGGGTCTCTCACTAGTTGTCTGATTATGAAGCACAGGTCTAGATCCTGCCCATGTATGTAAATAAGTTTCTGATAAGTCTGTTGGCTTTGCCTCTCTCGAACATATTAGTTACAATTAGTCTGTCCTCCCCTTCAACTGGGGTCTATGTGGTACTTAGGTTGATATGACTAACTCATTTCCATTTAAAATAAAATTTTTAAAAAAAAGACTCTGTGACATACCAAATAAGGAAGGTGAACCAAAATAGGCAGCAATGTTGAAACAGGCTTGTTCAGCCTCACATTCCAACAGGGTGGCAGGCATTGGGTAGCAGTGAGACACTTGGCATGACAGATGAATCAAGGAGGCCTGAGGTAGTGACCACTGGCCATGGTGAGTGCTGAGTGTGGGCCCAGGAGTGGTGCCAAGGAGACTCACCATGAAATCTGTGCAAATAATGTTCTGATGTGAGCAGCCAAATCCATTGCCATCAAAGCTGAAGCAACCAATGCTGACATTTCTTGAGCCAAAGTTGTGGAAGCTTTGTTTGTCAAATCTAAATCTGCCAAAGTGGAAATTGGCATTTTGCTGATGCAGTATATACAGGTATCTTTTGCAGATAGGCATTGATTTGTTTTGCAATTTTGTTATGAGCTGGAGAGGAGCCCCTGAGACACATGACAGGGACCAAACAGGAGTCAACAAATTCCGTTGACAGGACAACTCTAGGAAGGCTTAGGAACCCTTGGCAGCATATGGAAAACCTTATATTCAGTAATGATGACTTGATGACTATGTGCTCCCCTCTATTTATGCATGGGAATGGTGGATTGAAAGCTCATGGGATTTATCCCTATTTATTCAAGATTTATGGATGAGCAGAATGAGCTCTGGGATACAACAGCTGATGAAGAGTCAGGATTACTATAAACAGAAAGATTAGGGCCTGATGTTGGTGGCCTGTATGTGTGTGGGAAGAGATTAGGTCAGCAATATGCTGAGCTGGGATGGTGGGTCCTTGATAGGGATCTGAAGTGATGCCACACTTGTGGGATGAGCATTGGACTAGTGGTGCAATGTTAGGATGCCAAACAATAGAAGACTGTGGAGCCAAGGAACAGCACATGGGCACATGCATATATGGTTAGATGGGAAGGGAGTCTGTTGCTGCACCCCCTTTATGGATTAGGGGTTTTAGCTGTGCACAGACCAGGACCTTTCATATAAGTAGGGAGTACTAGACACATGGTTTTGTCTCTGCCTTAACTTGGCACCACTCTAAGGTTGTTTGGGTGTGTTTAGGCAGTGTCCTAGCATTACCTAGAGCCTTTCTTCTTTACCCCTTTCTGCAGGCAGTCATAGTACACACAAGCACATCTTGCTCGGTGTTGCCATCATCCCAGGAAGGCCTAAATCAACTCTGACTCTGAGAGGTAGTAATCACATAGCCTGCAACCTCTCCAGGTGACTCCAACAGCTAGGCAACTTTGATAACCTACTGTCAACAATCTCTGCATAAGAGATCTGACAAGCCCTTTAACTTGGGTGGTGACAAAACAGTACCAGACAAGAACTAGTGTTTGCTGGGGTGTAGCATAGGCAGGAGACCATAGATGCACCCTGGGTAACTAGTACTGGTATTGTGGAAAAGCTCACAGAACAAGTGAATAAAACCTATTAGTATTGTCTATCAGTGCTGTTAAAGTCTTGGGATACCCATCTGTACTAGCAGTCCCACACTACTTCTCATGGTGACTGATAACTAGGCACAAGGACACCTGAGTGAACTGCAGGGGATGTACTAGTAGGGAGCTTGTGGACCTCCAACCAAATCAAAGACTCAAGTATGGGTAGGGTTGTGACCATATTGAGCTGTAACTGGCAGGAGGATACTGTTAGTTACTGAAGAAGAGGCAACAGTGCTTTCTATCTAGGAAGTGTCTAGGTGATGGACCAAGGGAACTTAACCTCAGTTGAAGATTTTTGTTACAGGGAATAGTGCCCTTGTCATGAGACATTACATTTTTGATACCCCACATCATCAACATACAACAGGAGCAATAGACTGCTCATTTTCATACATCCTTCCTCACACTGATATGCTCACTCCGCTATTGGAAATAGGGAGGAGAGGAAGGTGTGAGGTCGTGAAGGAAATCCTGTCAATTCCAGTGTGCTCGATGGCAACGCTACTAGACATGGAACTAGCAGAGTTCATGGATAATAATGTCCTATGCAACACACAAGTGTGTAGTGGTGAGAATGCAGGATGTGGAGTAGAGCAAGACAGAGAATGTGAATGAGGCTAAGAGGACGTGACTAGAAGCTGAAACTTGAGGAGAACTGGGGTGGACTACTGTGTTAAGCTAAGCTACTGTCTATGTGTTGTATATGAGCTTATATACATTTTTTTCTCTCTACTAATAATGAAATGACCTTGTAAAATTTCACCTTGCAACCATATATCCAAATCCATCTTGAAGGTCTTCATGTGATGGGGCTGAGGGATGTGATGGTGGAATATGAGCACCATGGTGGGAACCAATACTGTGACCCGATGCAGGACACTAATAGACTCATCTACTGGAAATAGACTTTGCTGATTGCCATTGGTGGCAACTCTGGGGTTCATCTGACTTGATGTGGCCCTGTTCTCTATTTTCTGCAGACCTGACTGGTCTATACCATAGCTGGTCATTGGCTGATGGCTTTACTTGTCTGCTAGGGTCCTAATCTGCTGTGTTGGTGTGTCACTATGGATGACATGGCCCTTGGATTGTGGAATGTAGATCTTCCCTAATGCAGATATGGCTTGATGGCAACAGTCCCTTTTCTGGTGAACTAAGCTATGCTGGCTTATGATTTTATGTGACTCAGCCAATGTGGTGCTGACATCAGGTGCAAATGACTGACTGGCATGGGGTTTGGATTCCATATGCAGGAGATGAGTTGTTCATTGGTCATGGGTGATGCTTGCCTTACCATGGATAATCATGGATAATCATGGAGTTGCTTGGAGTTGCTTGTGGCTAGCTCGGATGACCTGTGGATGACCTTGGATGAGTATGGCTATACTGTCACACCAGAACAATGCTCATCAACACCCAGGCAACACTATCTCAGATCAGTCAGATCTTTGATGTGGACTGGGTTATGGATACATCAGATGATGATTCAGTTCAGTTGGGACTGAAAGAGTTCATTGGGGACACAGTGGTCTGCTGATATGACAACCACATCTGATTGTGGAGATGGCACTTAAAATCTATTTGACAAGTGCAACAACATGATGAGTGGCTGCAGCTTCAAGCTAGAGAGGCTGCACAGATATGAGAAGAGGAGGAGGCTTGGGAAGCCTTACTCGAGGAAAGATGGGCCAGACAAGCTGTTATCTGGGTGGAACGAGTCATGTGTCAGGCAAACCAGGAATATAACACACTGGTTGAAATCTTGGAAAAGAATTATGGGGGAGACACATTGAACCCCATATGGCTGGCAGTCTTAGGGTCACAATATGATCAGTGGCTGTTGTGGATCAAGGACAGAGATAGGGCAATCTGCAGATATAAAATTGCCATGGAAAAAATTGGCCACACATGACACACAGAGGAGCTATATGCTCACAAGGGCCTCATAATGGAACACAAGGATTGGAATGCTTTGATGCATGTGCTCAACAGCAACATAAAAGCCACGAGCTACACTTGCCTGCAATGAGAGCAGGAATGAGATGAGAGGAGAGCAGGAATAAGATATGACCCACATATTGTTATGAGCATAACTCATTCCCTATAATTTTCACAGTAACAACGTCAATGATGCTTATGACGATATGGACTTGGAGAGTCGGGTTATATTTTTCTTTTCTTTTTCTCTTCTCTGTTTCACTTAAACATTTAGATACAAGGGCTCTACAGCATGCTGAGGTGACGGGACTTCTATGCTAAAGACTGCAGCCCTTATTAGGAAGGTGGTTGGGTCAGCATCGGCTAGGGAGGAGACCAAGTGCCGACTTGGATGATGGCCTGATGATGGGCCCTAGGCTACAACGGACATGTAGGCCTAGATGCACCTGAGGGGTGATATTGGTTATGGATAAGGTGGGTGCCAGACTGGGCGCATATGAGCACAGACTGTGCAGGGCAAAGGGTTGAAGTGCTGAGGCTATGGCATGCCCTTTATGGAAGACCAGTGGGTTGGTGTGAGAAAGATACTCTCAGGATGGTTACATGGGCACAGGTTAGCTGCTGCACATTGATCCCTAGGTGAGGGACTTTAGCTGCACGCTGAATGCACACAGACCATGGCTGGGGTATATAAGGGCTGTGGTCTAGTGTAGGAGACCTTAAGTCTCTAGATAGTTTTTGTCTCCTAGACACTACTATAAAGCAATTGTCTTGTCTTTGGCTTAACAAGCCCTTTCTCATAAGTTGTTTGGGTTGTGTTTAGGGTCATCCTAACATAATCTAGAGACTTTCTTCTCTACCCCATTGGTCTTACAGCACCGAGCAGGTTGCTTGTTGTTGCTCACAGCGCCAATGGCCTAGCTTCATTCTAAGAGGTAGTAACTGTGTAGCCCGTGACCTCTAGGCAATATTGATTTATGACACACATACTGTCAACGGGCGTCAAATGAGACATCCTCAATTCACCCGTTGGGTCTGTCTACACAACAGTCACAAATGAGAATACTAGTTCACTGGGAGAGCATAGGCAGGAGACCACAGATGCGCCCCAGGTTTAGTATATTGTGATTGCCAAAGAGCTCAGGAATGAGTGAAAACATTTGACTTGTGTTGTGTATCAAGGCTGAACTAAAGTCCTCTCATACCCTCTGTACAAGCAGTGCCTATTTGGTTTTGGCACTGATAACTTGGCACAAGGACATTGAGGTGAATTGCCAGGTGCACACATTTTGATAGCTTGCAGACCCACGACGCAGCAGACAGTAACTCTCTTGTTTCCCAAGAGACATCATCAACAGGCACGGATTCTCGATAGACCAGACAGCCGATTGAACAGATCAAGTGTCAGTGGAGGGTCTGAACTTGATTGAAGATTTTTTACAGCAGAACGCTTTTAACGAGACACAATGGAGTGCTCGTTCTCATACATTTTACCATATGCCCAGGTGACACTATCAGAGATTGGATGCATCTTCAATGCGGACTGGGTTACTGATTGCAACTGGGTCTAGACAGGACCAGCACCTATTATTGGCAACACTATCTATTGCTGATATGACAACCACATTAGACTCTGGTGGAGTCATTTAAAAACACTACAATGAGAATGACGAGCACAGAGACAGCTTGTCATCCGGCAATGAGAAGCTGAGGAATTACAAATCCAAACAGAGGCATGGGATGCCTTGATGGAACAGAGAGCAGCAAACCAAGCAGTGTTATGGGCAAGAAAAGCCCTTGAAAGAGCAACCAGGGAATATTTGACCCTGATGAATCTATTAAACAACATGTTCAAAGGGGACGCATCCAGTCCCATATGGAAGGTGCTGATGGCATCAGAATACAACCAATGGTTAATGATAATCATTGACAGGGAGAAGGCCATCCAAAACTATGGAGTGGCACCAACACATGTACACTATGAGTGCCATGCAAAAGAATTGTATGAGCATGAAGGCATGAAGATGGAGCATGCCAATTGGAATGCACTGATGCATGCACTGAATGGAAATATATCACCAGGCTTCTGGTGGACTGTTCATATGGGTCCTATACCAGAACAACTCGCACCTTCAGTTCCAGGGTTCTGTTACCTTAATCTCATTAAGCCGAAATACTGGAACAAATATGAGTGGCCAGCATATCCAACAATTGGGGCCATATGGTTAATGGCAGAGGAATTCCGAAACGAAGGGATTCAAACAAGATGGACCACCACAGATCGAAACAATGTGGTGCACATAGGCCTGGAAATGGCCGATACAAATGGCTGGGACATGGTGGAGAAACTACTCACCAGTGGCCACAGAGGGCTCCATGTTGGAGCAGAAATAATGGAGGACCCTGAGATAGGCAAAGTCATAAGCCTTGGGGAAGAGGAAATTGTGGAAGAACTGGAGCAACCAGCGTGCACTAATGCAGTGGCAGCTCTAGTGGAAATAGATCCTTGTATAAGGAATGGATGCCCTGGACTATTGGAACAAGCACTTAACAAATTACATCCGAAACACCCAGGCTATTGTTACCTCTGGTTGGTGAAACAACAGTATTGGAATGCCTACAAATGGCCAGCATACCCAACAATCAGAGAGGTTTATGGATGGGATCCAGAACTCATGGATGAGCACCAACCCATATATTGGAAATGAACAAAGGGATGCAATTGCATGTGGCATTGCATCTGAGTAACTGGAGAACTGGGCAGCTGGCCCTGGATGAAAGCAATGATATGGCAAGGATATGGATCACACTGACTTGGTGTAGGAACCTTTTGGTTAACGATTGATATGATCACACATGCCTATCATGCAATAACTGGTGATGAGCATCGTTCCGATGTGATGGTGTATAGGTATCAAATGGACTAGTCTCAGCACTAGACGTTAGAGACCTTACCCTCACTAGGATTATACTTGCCCTGACCCTGTTGCTTAGCATCTGCACTCAGCCAAAGTCTTCCGCAAGTCTTCCGTGCTAGTTACATGCAACTCCTGCCAACTCCGCAATTATCTGCTATAGGGCAAGCATTGCCCATGCCCAACGACCAAGTTGTCTCCTGCGTATGCCATCCAAAACCCACGCTAGTTGGTCATTCGCATCCGATAAAGCACCCTGTCAGCCGACCCACATAAAATTGTCAGCTGGCACAGCTTAGGTCACCAGAGAAGGGACTGCCACCATCAATACCATATCTGCATTAGGAAGGATCTACAGTCTACAATCCAAGGGTCACCCATATACAGACACCACATCATCCCTAGTGACACACCAACATAGCGGATCAGGCCCCTAGCAGACAAGTAAACCCATCGGCCGATGACCAACTATGGTATAGACCAGTCAGGTCTGCAGAGAATAGAGAACAGGGACGTGTCAAGCCAGATGAATCACAGTGTTGCCACATGCGGCAATCAGCAATGTCTATTTCAAGTATACGACTCTATTAGCATCCCACATTGGGTCATGATACTGGCTCTCACTGCAGCGCTCCAATACCACTGTTGTGTCCCTCAGCTAGCCCCATTGCATGAAGACTTTCAAGATGGATTTGGATATACGGTTGCAAGGTGAAAATTTGCAGAGTCACTTTGTTATTAGTAGGGTAGAAAAACGTATATAAGCTCATGTACAACACTTAGAAAAATAATATAGTACACCCCAGCCTTCGAGTCTCGTCCTTTCAGCTATGCCCTCTTCGTTTCATTCGCGCCTCTAAGTTTTGTCATACTCCATGTCCTGTGTTCATCACTGTTACGCCTTGTGTGACCAACGTTATTATCCGTGGAGTTGCCAGTTCCGTGCAGCATACCATTGTCATTGAGCACACCGGAGTTGATGGGAACTCTTTCACAACCTCACCCCTTCCCATTCCTCACTATTTCCCATAGCGGGGTGAACTTATCATATTGGCTGCCCCAGTGAGGCTTCTGAAAGAATTATGCCGTCAACACCGCCCAAGTCACCCCGGGACCAGCGGTCACTATGCCCCATCCCCGTCATCTGCCAACGTTTTTGCCGACTGGTACAACTTGCTGAAACAAAGAGCCAAGAACGCGCAGCAACTTTTGCACCAAGACCCTAGTGAGGCATTGAGCGAAATATTCAAAAGCACCAACACGTTCCAATGTCAATCCCGCTGACGACTAGGCCTTGCCCCGGAATTCCAAGCCATCGACGACATCAACAGAGCCTTCCGCCAACCCTCAACATCCTCTCGTAGCCTGCCAGATCAATCCGAGACATTCCATTCCTTCGACATTTCCACCAGCACCCCGCCAGCCAATCCACCAGATCCGCCCTGCTCAAACAAATCAAGCCTGCTCACCTCATCACCATCAGAACTTCCACAACCGTCACCAAGCCCGCCACCAGTGTCCTCAAGTTCAAGCAGTTCCAGTTCCCATTCTTCAACCTCAAACCTTGACAACCTAGTACCACCACTGATAGTCAAGATGGCTGACCATGCACAACAAACCAAGCCCATGCCCGCTCAATATGCCTCCGCCACACCCCATTTCGATTCAAATCAACCCCACCGCCTTCTGCGCTACTTCGACGAACTCAAACTTCTGTTTAGCAAAGCTGGTGTCACCTCCGTGCAACAGAAAAAGGTATATGCACTGCACTACCTCCACGACACGGAATATGATCTATGGGGAGGAGTAGATACCTTCGACACCGCCTCTACATACGAGGCTTTCAAAGCATCAGTAACTGCGCTGTACACTGGAGTAATCAACAAGTGCGAGCACATGCAGGCGGATTTGGACTGCCTAATCGAAGAGACACTCTGCCTCAGAATACAAATGGCAGAAGATCTATGCAACTATTACCAGCACTTTCTGGTAATCACAAAGTATCTCATCAAGAATAGGCAGCTCTCAATGTGCCAGCAAAGTGAATACTTCTTCAAAGGGTTCCAGGTCCATGTCGGCATGGAGATGTACAGGTATATGCGCAGCCAGTACCCAAATGTACACCGCGACGACCTGTACTCCCTCGAGCAAATGCTAGCAGCTGCGCAAGAAGTCATCCAGGGTGCATCTTTTTATGATAAGCTAATCAACAAGCCCGCCACACCCCATACTGCTAGGCCAGACTACCCCACCGCTTACCCCACCAACCCCGCATCAACCCTGCCAGCCAAACCCAAGCCAGTAGCAGCGTCTGGTGTGAAGACAGAAGATATGTTCAGCCTCATGGAGAAAATGGTCCAGAGTTCCCTACAAATGCAAACAATGTTACAATCCCTCATGCAGTCACTTGCGACAACCCAGACGTGCACGCCAGCCCCGCGGAATTGGTTGCAGACAATGCCAGCTACCAGTTCCAATGCAGTTCTGCTAGGCGCTAATTCCGGTACATGCCCTGCCATCCCGGGTTGCACGTTCTGTGGCAACTTGGCCCACTTCATCGGTCGATGCCCAGATGTTGACAGCTACATCGCAAACGGGAAAATTACAAGGAACCTCGAGGGACGAATAGTGTTGCCAACTGGCAACTATGTATCAAGATATTTACCCGGGAACAATATGAAGGAGCATGTTGATGAATACCACCAACAAGTCAATGCCCAGCCAACCCAGCAGTCCGGAATCCACCCCGCTATGTTTTACTCGCCCTGCAACAACCACCAAGAGCTGGCAACATCAAGCACCGTGCTGGTTTTGAGTTACAAAACAGCAGCAAACCCCGTGGATGACATCGATGAGGAGATTGAATGAATGCAGAGGGCTCTGGTAGTGTTGCAAGCAGGAAAGAAAAACAAGGTAGTATTTGATGGGGTAGAAATTCCGCTATGCGCAAGAGGAAAGGAACCGCAACCACCAGCACCACCAGCCCCGCCACCAGAAGAAATCACCTCACTGGGAGTCACCAAAGCCCACAACCAGCCGCCTATGCACCCTTTTGCCAATGCTTGCAATGCCAACTACCAGCTGCCAACAGACCAGCTGTTTGGGGCACTACCCAAGAGCAAGGACCCCTCGTACACCACCACTACTCCCATGCAAAACCCGCAGGCCATTGATCAAATCTTCAAACGTGTCCTCACGAGTCCCACCGCCAACCTTAGCTTTGAGGAGCTGCTAGCAGCCTCACCTGACATCCGCCACAAGATGTGCGAATTCTTGACTCTGTGTCATGTCCCTGTCGCCAACTCTGCCAATCCCGCTACCAACCCCACCAACCCCACGGACATGTACAATGTCTTTGTCTTGCCAGACATAGCCAAAGCGTACTACACAGCAGACCCCCAATACAAGGCTTGTCTCAAGGTCGGCAAGGAGTCCCATGCACTGCGCTGCATTCAGGCAAGAGTCAACGACCACGCCATAGTCGACTGCATCGTGGACCTGGGCTGCTCCATCATATGCATGTCTGATGCCATCAGCCACCAGCTCGGGATCGCGTACAACCCCACCATCAAAATCAACATGGAAGCAGCAAACGGCGAGGTTGACATGTTGCTCGGATTGGCCAAGGATGTGCTGTTCAAGGTGGGCAACATTGAATTATACTTCCAGGTCCACGTCATCCACTCCCCCACCTACAACATCCTCCTCGGCCGCCCCTTTGACGTGCTAGCACAATCAGTGGTCAAAAATTATCAAAACAAAGAACAAACTATCACGATCCACAATCCCAACAGCGATGCCATTGTTACAATCCCGACAATACCCCGCTGGACCACCATGTTTCGTCAAAATGCGCAAGGAGAAGGAGGGTTTTCAAGTAGCCTCAAGGAACTGATTCAAAATCACGGAGAGGTAGCCTGTATCATATCAATTGACGAAGCTCAGAACCCCATAGAAATAGAAGCGTATACCCCAGTCCCCTCAATACAGCACCCCTCCAATGTACATAGCAGTAGCACAAATACACACCTTGCTTGCTTGTACCTCGGAGCTGTGCTAAGTCTTAACAAATGCAACATGACCAAACACGACCCAATAACCCGCACCTTCCTTCATGACACCATACAATGCCCTAGCAAGTCTAACTCTGCAGAACCATCCCACTCCAAGTCCCGCAACCCTTGCTGTGATAACGTTTCACCAGTGTTTTTATCCCCGCAAAAGAAAAAGTACAAGCCAGTCGATAAGAAAGTCAAGCCCATCATTAGTCAGTTACCTCAAGAATTTAGAATTGTTCGAGACATCAAAGGTGACCCGCTAGCCAGCCTACTGGAACTCAGTGCAAACCCACTGGACTTCATACCCATTGGAAGGTATATGCAGGAACGTATGGAAAACCTAGACCAAGAACACGACAAGGACTTCCTGTGGCCCGAGGAATGGAAGCTAATGCACCATTTTATGACCAAGCACAACCAAGCATTCGCCTGGGACGACAGTGAATGTGGACAGTTCAAAACAGAGTATTTCCTGCCCATTGACATTCCAACAGTTCCGCATACACCATGGGTTCAACACAATATCCCAATTCCGCCAGGACTATACGACCAAATCTGCAAGATCATCCGTACCAAGATCAACGCTGGTGTTTATGAGCCATCCAACTCCTCGTACTGATCCCGCTGGTTCTGCGTGCTGAAGAAAAATGGTAAGCTGTGCCTAGTACACTCACTCGAGCCCCTCAACGCCATCACCATCTGCCACTCCGGTGTCACACCTATCCCGGAACACATCACAGAGAATTTCGCTGGTAGGGCCTGCGGGGCAATGCTGGACCTCTATGTCAGATATGATGAACGCCTGCTTGCAGAAGGTTCTCGCAACTTGACAACTTTTCAGATGCCCTTTGGAGCCATGTGCCTGACAATGCTGCCTATGGGTTGGACGAAACTCCATCCCTATTTTCCACAATGATGTCACCTCTATCCTGCAGCCTGAGATCCCAGATCTCACCATCCCGTACATCGATGATGTCCCAGTGAAAGGCCCACCAACCTGCTACCAACAACCCAATGGTACATATGAAACTATCCCAGCCAATTCCAGAATTCGACGTTTCATATGGGAACACTTCCAGGGGCTGAACTGCATCATTCAATGCATGAAGTATGCTGGTGGAACATTCTCGGGGAAGAAGCTCATCCGTTGCGTGCCAGAGATCATGGTAGTCTAGTCACCTATGCACCTACAAAGGCTGCAAACCCGAGAAGGACTTGGTAGCTGCCATCACCAACTGGGGACCCTGCAAGTCATTGTTGGAAGTCCGCGCCTTCCTTGGCACCATTGGGGTTGGCCAGATCTTCATCAAAAACTTCGCCAAGCACGCGCACCCACTTGTAACGTTAACCAGGAAGGCCACGCCATTCACATTTGGCCCTGCAGAAGTAGCGGCACAGGAGGACCTCAAAAAGGCACTTATCGCATCACCAGCACTGCAGCCCTATTGACTACAAATCTGATGCTCCCATTATATTATCTGTCAACACATCCTATATTGCGGTTGGCTTTTTCCTATGTCAGTGCAACCCCAACAGGCCCTCGGTTCGCTATTACAATTGTTTTGGATCAATCACACTGAACAAATGAGAAGCCCACTTTTCACAGCCCAAGCTTGAGATCTATGGGCTCTATTGTGCCCTGAAGGCACTAAAGTTGTATCTCATTGGAGTACGGAACCTCATCATTGAAGTGGATGCTTGTTACATCAAAGACATGCTCAAGAACCTGGATATTGCACCCTCCACTTCCATAAACCACTGGATCCTATCGATTCTGACTTTCCACTTCAAACTGGTTCATGTTCCCGGAAAATTGCACACTCCCGACAGATTGTCAAGACACCCACCACAGCCACTCGATGAGCTGCTAAACAAGGACGAGGACCAGGAGTTTGATGATTGGATCGATAAGTTATATGGGTTCATGCATCAGATTAACAAAGTTCCTAGAGACTGTGCATTAGACTTGCCCCACGGAAGAGAAAAGATCAACCCCAACCTTCAGAAGACCCTCCTGCACTATGAAACCAACAAGGAACACCACGATTATTGCCCAGCTGCCACCTTCACTTCCAACTCAGTTCTGCCCAACTCCGGTAACCCCGCGCTACTGCCCGCTGAAGATATAATAGACAGGACGTACAAAGAAGTTTTCCTGTGCCATGTCAACACCTCTGGAAAAGACGAGGCATGACTTTTACTTGTAAAGCGATTCTTAATGGAGTTGGAGAGACCTGCAGAGGTATCGGATGAGGAGTGGCCTAGTTTCATGTGGTATTGTGTCAAGTTCTTCGTCCATGCTGAACAATTATGGTATAGGGACAAGGACGGAGCCCATAAGGTGGTAGTAGAAATGAAGAAACAGCTGGGGGTGTTGTTTGACTGTCATGATGGTTTAGGCCATCAAGGGTATTACATGACTTGCACAGCAATCATGGAACGGTTTTGGTGGCCACAGATGCAAGACGATATCAAGTGGTACATCAAGTCCTGCCACACCTGTCAGGA
The DNA here is from genome assembly GCA_023014405.1 of Amanita molliuscula. Taxonomy (NCBI): domain Eukaryota; kingdom Fungi; phylum Basidiomycota; class Agaricomycetes; order Agaricales; family Amanitaceae; genus Amanita; species Amanita molliuscula. The sequence continues at coordinate 109,389 of JAEBUP010000049.1, forward strand.
GCAACAATTACAGCAATTCCGCATCCTGCCTGTCATCGCCATCCCTGCTCCAATGTTCACCAAGGTGTACATGGATATGATGCACCTCCTGCCGTCCAATCAGTACAAGTATCTGATTCAAGCCCGCTGCTCTCTGATGCATTACCCTGAATACCATGCTTTACATCGAGAAACCGCCAATGCCATTGGGGACTGGATCTTTAAAAATTTGATATGTCATTGGGGAAGCTTAGTTGAGATTGTCACGGACAACAGAGCACCAATACTGAGAGCTGCGGAGTACCTCGCCAACAAATACCACATCCACCACATCCGCATCTCCGGCTACAACTCCTGCGCTAATGGAATTGTTGAACGCAGTCACTATGACGTCCAACAGGCACTGTACAAAGCAATGGAAGGCAATGAGTCACAATGGTCCACAGCGCTGCATTCAGTATTCTGGTCGGAGCGTGTTACAGCTAGACATCACATGGGGGTGTCACCCTACTTTGCAGTTACTGGGACACAGCCGCTACTCCCGCTGGACATCACAGAAGCTACCTACCTGCTTCCTCCACCCTCTGCGTTCTTATCAACCACAGAGTTAATAGCCCGCCACACCACGGAGTTACAGAAGCGCCATGCCCAAACAGAGGCTCTCAAGGACAAGGTCTACCAAGCCTGCATAGCTGCAGCAAAATGGTTCGAGCAAGAGCACCCAATGGTCATCAGAGACTTCAACTTCCAGCGAGGGGATTTAGTTTTGGTCCGCAACATGGCAATAGAGAAATCGCTCAATAAAAAGATGCACCCTGTGGTACATTGGTCCCTACGTGGTTCTATCCTGCAACTGCAGAGGAGCCTATATCATTTGTGAGCTTGATGGTACAGTACTGGACAGACCATATGCAGCATTCCACATAATCCCCTACTTTGCCCGCAAAAAACTAACTATACCAGAGAATGTGCTCGACACCCCCAAGGAACACGTCTGGCAGATGTCCAACTCCAGCTCATTAGGTGACGACGACCCAACCAAAACAGCGCCAGCAAACAATGAAGATGATGAAGATTCGACTGGCCATCTTTCCAACATAGAAGACAAAGATATGTACTATACCTAGATAGCCACAACTCCCAATTCTGCTACAATTCCACTACAATTCCACCAACTCCGCACTATTTAATTTTTGAAAACACACCCCGGACCACTAGTAATGTTTTTCTTCATCTTTTGCCCACTTTCACCTACCTTTGTCTCATCCGTAATTTCGATACAGACTCCTTGACCATTATACTTTCTGACTGAAGGCTGTTACAATGTCTTTTTCTTACATTTACTTATTACAATAACCTTTCTTCACTTCGTCGCTATGCTTTGATACCTGTTTCATCCGCCTGAACTACCCCCTGTTTTACTTCCTTTTATATTTCTTCATTGTTCTCCAGACAGTATATAAACCCTCACATGTACTGTAGTTCTTTAGTTCCAACTTAATCAAGTATTGTCCTTTATTGAACAACCTCTCGCTCTCATCCTCTTCATCGCTCGAGCTGTCTTTGTCGTCATCTAGCATAACGATGAACAGCATTCTTGTCCAGTGACTGGGATTAGACCAAGACTCTAGTCGTCACTGTTGACTCGATAACGAACCAAGGGCATCGATCTTAACACAAGTTGGAACTCACCAAACTGCTTAGTGCATCGTCACTAGCTAGACAATATAGATCCGAAACGACCCGAGACCAGACTCTCTAACCAGAGACCACCGAACGATTCCTTTCTCTATAAAGGAACATACTATCTAGAAGAACAGGAGCTCTTTTTCTCGACACTAAATAAACATTGGGAATTTCGAGGAGTAGGAAAGAACAGAAACACCCCAGTACCTAACAAATACTTTGAAGGGGATTACATCGAAGGAGACGAAGACTCACTACCCGGAAAACTTTGGGTTGAGTGGAGAAACGAACAAAAAGGACCAGAAGAAGAACTAGAACTATATTTCGAGAGACCCAAAGAAACCCTTTGGTGGGAAGAATACTGTGACAAGGAATTTGATTTCGACGGTACCGATCCATACTACTCTCTCCCTGAAGCATCCATAGCAGGGTGGAACGCCTTCCTAGAACAAAAACAAATCGAACACGAGCTAGAAAACCCGAGACCTGAAACAGACACCGAGACTGACACAAAACAAATGGCAACCAACGTTGAAACCACTGATGCCCCCAGGGGAGACATCAAACCAGTCTCAGCACAAATTTTTACAGGAGATCGGACCGAAGCTAAATCATTCATCAACTGGTTTAGCAATTTCTTTGCAATAAATACCCATAACTATGAAGGGAAACATGAAAAGAAAATCAGATATGTCCTCCAATGCCTAGGAAAGGAACTAGATGACTGGAAGGAAATAATTCGCGATCAATTAGATGAAAAAGACGAACTCACTTGGGAAAACTATGACACCTTCATCAAACGATTCATTGACGATTGGGGAGAAGTCAACACAGCAGTCAGAGCACTGAATGAGCTCACTAAATTACGAGTTGGAGGAGAGATCACCGTCCCAATCTATGTCCGAAAATTTAGAATGCTCATAGGATCCTCTGGACTAACCGGAATTACCGCTCAACTCCAGGCATTTGTCCAAGGCCTACCAACCACCATTGCTGCCAAGATTCTTGAAGGACAAGGCGACTTTAAAACTATCACAGATGCCTACAGAAAAGCGGAACAACTCAATGCAGCATGGGAAATGATGAAAGCGCTAGGGAAAACTGATACAGGGCGTTGATTCAATAAAACAGGAGGATCTAAAACAATCAACGCCATGCCAGCTGGATGCCTCACTGATGGACAACGAGAAGAATATATGCGTTCCGGGAAGTGTTTTAGATGTGGAACCATCGGTCACTTATCTCGAAACTGCCCAAAGAAGGACGCCGCCAGGAACCCACCCCCTTCAGGACGATTCACCAGAACAATCACCAAAGATAACGATGCCAAGAAAATTCGCACTATGATTGCAGCTCTCAGCACGGAGGAACGAGAAACTCTCCTCACTGACCTTGAAACCGAGGGTTTTTAAAGCGGAGGAACCAGAAAGCGGTTGGAACCTCCAAGAATGATTATGGACAGTTAGCACTCAACTCTGTAATAGTAAGATCGAATAATAATCAACGACTCTCAATAACTGTCCAATCGCCCGAATTACCCGCTGAAATATCTGCCCTCATTGACTGTGGAGCAGAAGGAAACTTCATTGATGAAACTATAACAAAAAACATGAACAAGAAACCACTAATTCGACCAATACGAGTTAAGAATGCCGACGGAACAGTAAATTTAAATGGAATGATCACACATAAAGTCAAGATCCCCTATCACATCGGGGATCTACAAACCAAAACGAACTTCCTAATCACCAAACTAGGAGATCAAAAGCTTATACTCGGACTTCCCTGGTTAGAAAAATACAACCCGGCAATAAACTGGAAGGAACAAACCCTTCAGCTCGATTACCAACCAATAAAACAGACAGAAAAGAATTTAGACAAAGAAATCAAAGAATACTGGATCAGGGTCAAAACTTCGGCATCACAGGCGCTAGAGCACACACTACGAAAAGAAACCATAACGACTCTACCAGACGAGTACCAAGAATGGAAATCTACCTTCGAAAAAGCACCCTCAGAACGATTCCCGATCAGACGCACATGGGATCATGCAATTGACCTCAAAACCGGATTTACCCCAAAAATCAGCAAAATCTACCCACTATCAGTAAAAGAGCAATCATCCCTCGACGAATGGATCACCGAACAGCTAGCTAAAGGATATATTAGACCATCCAAATCCCTACAAGCCTCGCCATTTTTCTTCGTCACAAAAAAGGAAAGTGGAGCACTCCGGCCATGTCAAGACTACCGATATCTGAATGAATGGACGATAAAAAATGCATACCCACTACCGTTAATCCCTGATCTAATGACCAAGTTATCCAGTGCTCAATACTTCACAAAACTTGATCTCCGATGGGGATACAACAACGTTCAAATAAAAAAGGGAGATGAGTGGAAAGCAGCCTTCATAATGAACAAAGGACTATACGAACCAACAGTCATGTTCTTCGGCCTATGCAACTCCCCATCTACTTTCCAGACAATGATGAACGAATACTTCCAGGACATGATCAATGAAGGATGGTTAATCATTTACATGGATGACATTTTAATATGTGGAACAACACCTGAAGACTTAGTAACCCGAACAAAACGTGTCCTAGAACGACTGAAAGAAAACGATTTATTTCTCAAGCTCGAAAAATGCAAGTTCTGTACTCAGGAAATCGAATTCCTCGGAATGATCATTCGACCTGGGGAGATAACAATGGACCCAATCAAACTGGCAGGAATAGCAGATTTGCCAATGCCAACAACGGTCAAGCAAGTATGATCCTTCTTAGGATTTGGAAATTTCTACCGACGATTCATTGGGAATTTTGCAACCCTTGCTCGACCACTTATTGATCTCACGAAAAAGGATGAAATGTTCCTTTGGACGCCAGAACGACAGATGGCATTCAACAACCTGAAAAAACGTTTTACAACAGCCCCCGTACTCCGAATGCCAGATGTCACCCAGCCATTTATCCTGCAAACTGACGCCTTGAATAAAGCAACAGGCGCAGTGCTAAAACAAGCCAATGAAGCCGGACTCCTACACCCTTGTGGCTTCATCTCACATGCCCTGACCACGACAGAGCAAAACTATCAAATTTACGACAGAGAACTACTGGCAATTGTCAAAGGACTTGTGGCATGGCGACACCTTCTCCATGGATCACCTCATACCACTATCATTCACTGCGATCACAAGAATTTAACCTTTTACTGAACCCCACAATGCTTTACCCCCAGACAAGCCAGATGGTCCTCCTTCTTAAGCGAATTCGATCTCCGAATAGAGCATGTCCCCAGGACTAAGATGTTTGAAGCAGATACCCTATCTCGACGACCAGATCACATCGGAATGGACGACACCCCTGAAGAAACCACTGTGTTACCACCCGAAACGATTCATCAGGCTTATAGCAGATGACCTAGCAGAGAAGTTGCGCAAAGGAATGATTAAAGACGACTTTGGACAAATACTAGTCGAAGTAATCCAGAATCACCGAGCACCACCAATAAAGTCAAAGCTGCAAGACTGGACATATGTCGATCACATTGTACACTACCAAGGAAAAGCCTATGTACCAGATCAAGACAGACTGCACACTCAACTCATTAAACTAACACACGAATCACCTACATCTGGGCACCCTGGACGATTTAAAACTCTAGAATTACTCAAACGAAACTACTGGTGGCCTGGAATGAACAAACATACCCGAGAATGGATCGAAGGATGCACGCTCTGCCAGCAAATGAAAGTAAACACTCATCCTAACACCCCTGCCCTGCAACCGATCAAATCTAACGCCACCAGACCCTTCCAACAAGTCACAATCGACTTCATTACAGACTTACCAATTGCCAACGGCTTCGACTTGATCATGGTCACAGTGGACCATGGACTTACAAAGGGGGTAACCTTTTCCCCTTGTCACAAAACGATTGACGCACTAGGAACTGCAGATCTATACATAAATGAAAACTTCAAACGATTCGGTTTACCAGATATCCTCATATCCGACAGAGGACCGCAGTTCGCATCCAAAGTATTCCAAGAAATAGGAAAAGCGCTGGGAATCAACCATAGAATGAGCACAGCCTACCACCCCCAGACAGATGGCGAGACAGAACGGGTCAACCAAGAACTAGAAGTCTATCTCCGAATGTTCTGCACAAACGAACCACATAAATGGAAATCACTACTGCCAATCGCGGAATTCGCCCACAATAACCAGCACCACGATACCATCAAAGCATCACTGTTTCAGCTAATGTATGGGATAGACCCTGTCGCTATTCCCACAGCCGCATCCCCTATGACAACCCTGGCAGCTGAAAACCGACTACGAATGCTACAAAAGGCTAGAGAAGAAGCACTCACTGTGCACGAACTTGCCAGACAAATGGTGGCACTCAGAACAAAAGACAAAAGCATCAGATTCGAAAAAGGAGACAAAGTCTGGCTCGAAAATCGAAACCTTCGAATACCTTACGAATCAAAGAAGCTAGCACCCAAAAGAGAAGGACCCTTTATAGTCGAACAGGTACTAGGACCTGTCACTTATAGACTGAAACTCCCCAAACAATGGCGCATCCACCCCGTGTTTCACGCCACACTGCTAACTCCATATAAAGAAACAATGACGCATGGGCCGAACTTCTTGAAACCACCCCCTGACCTCATCAATGGACAAGAAGAATTCGAAATAGAAGCGATTGTTACCCACAGAAAATGAGGAGCCAGCTATCAATACCTAGTTAAATGGAAGGGATATGGATCAAATGAAAACTCGTGGGAACCAGAAACAAATCTGAAAAACGCTGCGGACATCCTTAGAACGTATAAAACACGCCGACACCTATTGTAAAAGCAATGGTTTACTACCGCAACAAGCAGATCCTCAAACAGAACATTAGACATACCAAAAACATCGCCTCCCCCTACTCTCGATTCTCTCCCAGACAATCCATCCCAAAACTTAGACACCTGATCATCCAACTCCCTTATCGAATCCATCCTCACCAAGGAAGACGTGCAATAGGAACAGCCTTCATCGAGCTATGCAAAATTCTGCTCTTTCAAACAAAAGTGCCATCACTACACCCTGTATATAAAACACGGGACAGCCCCGGCCCTACAACGGCAACCGATACCATCACTAGAAACCGATACAACAGAGAAGCACGAAGAGCACTAAACTTATGGATTATAGACCGAATGAGGGACCTGGAAGCGACGGGAGTGACCTGCCTACACCACGAGGCGTTATTCCCTGACAAAATCAACTTCCCATCCAGAGGACCACTAAACTTTGACTTACCCCCGAACTACCTATACATCCCGCATGGAGGGATACCACCTCCATACCTGAGTCTTCCACCACCACCCCACTACTGTAACTTCGAATGGGAACCTGGATACCCATTGATTACAGGTGTCATCTATCATACAAGTTACGGGACGATTACACATCGAATCCCACCTAGACCTTTACACGAACCATACGTGGCTGAAGAGCTTCCCACACGACCCAACACCCCTAGGCCAGAACCATTGGCCAATCAAATCTTACAGAACATCCTTCCTATGGACGCAGGCGATTCATTTTGGGACATAGAATATTTCGATGAAGCCCACCTATAAAAAGAACGAGATTCCCACTTCCTAGCCTTCCAACCAACATCGCATACACAGAAATGTTCTCCCTCATTGCCATTCTCACTGTCCTCGTCTTCACTTTCTTCCCCTCCATTCTCATTGGTGGACTTATCCTCGCCACCCTCCTCGCCACCCTCACCCTCGCCTACTCTTTCCCCGAAAAGATCCCCGAGTTTGACGTCTTCACACCGCCCCTCGAGATCCTTGTCGAAATGGAAACAACGGTCCACGTCGACGAAGACCTACATATCCACCCGCCCGAACTCGCCGACGAACCGCCTATCATAGAAGAAGTCGTCCCTGCACCTGCCCCAAAATCGAACCCTCTTATCGCCGCCGCCTCACTCGAAGCTTCATACCTTATGGCCAATCTCCGGGACCTCTCCGCCCCACTTGGAGCTCTCGTAGGACTCACCCTCACCACCGACCCCAATGCTATGACCTACACCGAGTGAGACCTCGCGCTTCGAGAACTTCGCCAACTGAAAGTCACCCTCGACGCCATGCGATGGCATATAGACTCGGTGCAGAAGGACGTCGAAAATATTGTCCATTGGTGCGAGTCTAGGGCAGATCATGCCTGGACTACCCAAGGATGGCCTTGAGAAGTCGGTGACTTCTCGCATAGAGAGGGGGTAATGTTACAACGTCTTTTTCTTACATTTACTTATTACAATAACCTTTCTTCACTTCGTTGCTACGCTTTGATACCTGTTTCATCTGCCTGAACTACCCCCTGTTTTACTTCCTTTTATATTTCTTCATTGTTCTCCAGACAGTATATAAACCCTCACATGTACTGTAGTTCTTTAGTTCCAACTTAATCGAGTATTGTCCTTTATTGAACAACCTCTCGCTCTCATCCTCTTCATCGCTCGAGCTGTCTTTGTCATCGTCTAGCATAATGACGAACAGCATTCTTGTCCAGTGACTGGGATTAGACCAAGACTCTAGTCGTCACTGTTGACTCGATAACGAACCAAGGGCATCAATCTTAACAAAGGCTACTAATTCACCCCAGAGCATGCAAGAAAAACATATATTGATAAAAGTACACCAGGAAATGAAACAAGATATGGTACAACGAAGGCTGCAGAGAAATACTAGCTAGGAGCAAAACGAGGAGGCGGCTCCATAGCCAAGTCACCAGTCTCATCCATGGATGCCATTTGTTCTGCTACCACTCGATCCGGCTCCGATTCCTTGATGTACTCCAGCTCCTTGCTAGGTGGTACGGGACTCCAACTCACCTCGGATGGACTAGCATTGCTCACCCCTGCCCTCATTATCATACGGAGTGGACAAGTGCCCCAGCAACCTTTCGAGCAAGTCCTTGACATGACCAGAGGACCCACAGAGAGAGCCCAACTCCTGCAGTATTGCGGTTTGCATGTTGGAGGAACTGATAAACATTTGGGAAAGGGTGGCGAGGAGTCATGTCTGATCATGCAGCCACTGGTTCTGCTCGCGGAGGAGCTGGTTTTGTTCTTGAAGCAGGGAGATAGCCTCCCTCCTCGAGCCTGAGGGTAAGCCGCTTTCCGAAGCCAGGACCTTAGCGCTTGTGTCCCGCAGAATGGCCTCTTCAGCAGCCCAGATGTCGTCTTCAGCATTGCTCACCACGATGACCCTCAATTTCTTCTTCTTTTTCTCCTGCCCAGACATGGGAACACCGCTTACGAAACATCTCTGACAGAGGCGCTGGCACTCCATGCAGACTCTGCTCTTGGGCCCAGGGGCCGGGTAACAGGCTACGCCTGCCAGCTTGCACCTAACAAGACAATCAGGAAGACGTTTTAAAGGGAAAGAAAGAAATTCACTGGTCGCATGGTAGCTCATTGGGTGATGTCAACTTAGCCCGCTTGGATGGACCAGCCTCCAACCCTGCGCTCGATGTGCGTGCCTGCCCGGTCTCCTTTCGATTCACAGCAACAAGCACTGCCAACATCACTTCATCTTCTTCCTCCATTCTCACTTCATCCACCTCTACCTGCACCTGGACCATTGCGATGTTCAGAGAAGAATCAGGCTGAGGCTCAGGCAGGCGAAGTCATACCCGAGGCAAGGATGCTTGCTGGTGATGTGTCTCAACCTCCTGTCATCCCTGCTCCAATTCTGTGGCTTCCTCTTCTGTGGCTAGCCGCTGTGCCTCTTCCTCTTCATGAGCCTTCCATCACACTTCCTCTTCCTCTTGAGCCCTCTTTTCTGTGGCCTCTTTCTCCTCTCGCCATATCTGCTCCACCTCCTCTGCAGCCCTTCACCGCGCTTCTTCCTCTTCTTGGGCCCTTCATTCCACTGCCTCCCACTCTTCACGAGCCTTCCACTCAGCCACCTCTTGCTGCTTGCAGGCCCACTCAGCCTTTAATACAGCCAAGCGAGCCGTGGCATCTTTGCGGGCTTTCTTCTACACCTCTTCCCACACTTGGCGCTCCTCTTCCTCCCGTTCCAGCTGCGCCTCCATGTGCATGATCTCTTCATCGGAGTTGGATTCAGAGAGTTGGTGAGGTGAAGACATGATGGTGGGGATGAAGGGGAGTAGGAAAATGAACTTTAAGCTAATTCGACAGAGGCCTCAATCACACAATCCCATGACTGGAAGTCGACATACCAGGGTGGCACGTACAGTCAAGGCCCAATTCCACAGACCCCGCTATTCCGAGTATAAAGAAGACTTCTGTCCACAGCCGGACCAAGACATATAAAGCCCAGGAAGCTTCCACACATGTTTCATTTTATTCTTATTTCAGTTTCATTCGTAGTATAGTTCTCTTTTCATTTATAGGTTGCATACCACACGAAAAAGCACTGCAGCCAACCACCAGCAATCTACTATCCAATCCCTTCACGTGACTGACTGAGGACAGTCAGATTTTTAAGTGGGGGGGAGATGATGAGCATCATTCCAATGTGATGGTGTATAGGTATCAAACGGACTAGTCTCAGCACTAGACGTTAGAGACCTTACCCTCACTAGGATTATACTTGCCCTGACCCCGTCACTTAGCATCTGCACTCAGCCAAAGTCTTCCACAAGTCTTCCGCGCTAGTTATGTGCAACTCTGCCAACTCCACGATTATCTGCTATAGGGCAAGTGTCGCCCATGCCCAACGACCAAGTCATCTCCCATGTACACCATCCAAAACCCACGCTAGTCGGTCGTTCGCATCTGATAAAGCACCCTGTCGGCCGACCCACATAAAATTGTCAGCCAGCACAGCTTAGGTCACCGGAGAAGGGACTGCTGCCATCAATACCATATCCACGTTAGGAAGGATCTACAGTCTACGATCCAAGGGTCACCCATATACAGATGCCACATCATCCCTAGCGATGCACCGACATAGTGGATCAGGCCCCTAGCAGATGAGTAAACCCATCGGCTGATGACCAACTACAGTATAGACCAGTCAGGTCCATGGAGAATAGAGAACAGGGACGCATCAAGCCAGATGAATCCTGGCATTGCTGCGCATGGCAATCAGCAACGTCTATTTCAAGTATATGACTCTATTAGCATCCTGCATTGGGTCACGATACTGGCTCTCACCGTGGCACTCCAATACCACTGTCACATCCCTCAGCTAGCCCCATTGCGTGAAGACTTTCAAGATGGATTTGGATATACAGTTGCAAGGTGAAAATTTGCAGAGTCACTTCGTTATTAGTAGGGTAGAAAAACATATACAGTGACTCACAAAACTGAGTCAATGTTTGGCACATTTTGATTATTTGTATGATATCTTTAAAACTAAAACAAATATAAACAAGCTGTTGGTGTATAAAAAAGATTATATAATCAGAGCTATGTGTAAAACAAATAATTATGTAATTCTGATCAGAAACCATGGAGATATATTCAATTTAAATCAGGAACTCATTGACTCAGTTTTGTGAGGGGGTATCAGGAATACAATTCTAGTACTTGGTATGACCTCCTTTGCCTTAATCACTGCTTCCAGCCTTCTAGGCATGCTTTCAATCAAGTTCTGGCACACTTCAGGTTGTAGTTCATTCCACACCTCTGCCACTCTTTCCCACATCTCCAAAACCCCCTTTGGTGGTGTTGGGTACTTGGCAAGCTCCCTCTTGAGGTGAACCCATTGATGTTCAATAGGACTGATATCTGGAGATTGTGCAGGCCAGTCCAGAAGAGTGATATTGTTGTCTTCCATCCACTTCTTGGCCTTTTTTGAGGTGTGCTTGGGGTCATTGTCTTGCTGAAAGATGACCTCCTCTTCAGGAATCCCACTCTCCTCCAGGCTAGGTAGCATGTGGTCCTCCAAAATGGTCACATACTGGTCAGCATTCATCCTTCCCTCAACCCCTGCAAGATGTCCCACACCATTCCACCCCATACACCCCCATACCATGATGTTTCCACCCCCATATTTGACTGTTCCCTGCACCTCTCTCCTCCCCCCTTCTGTTTCCAAACCCACTGCCTCCCATCTGATGCCAACCTGTTGATTTTAGTCTCATCTGACCAGATAACCCTCTTCCAGTCCTCCACAGTCCATTCCCTGTGCTTCAAAGCAAAGGCCAACCTCCTTTGTCTATGCCTTGCACTAAGCAAGCACTTTTTCTTCACCACAGCCTTGAATGAATTTTTCTTGAGGACCCTTCTGACTGTTTCTGAGGAGACTGGATTGGGGATGATGGTATTGATGTAATTTGTGGCCTGGACAGCATTGGATGCCTTGCCAGTTCTGATTTGGGTGATGGCTCTCTGAGAAGTGGATGAGAGCTTGGGAGGACAACCCCCAGAGGAGTGATGCAGGTTAGGATAAAAATTCCTAAGTGTCCTGGATACTGAGGATTGGTTGGTATTGAGCCTGGAGGCAATATTGCAAGTGGAATAGCCATTATTGGCCAGAGAGAGGATGTTTCTTTCTGAGCAGAAGAGGTGGGATGCATTGGAGAATTGTGAAGGTCTGAGAATGTTAGCCTTGATTAAATAGCTCAATTTGGGTTTCCATGAAAGGAAACATCCCCATAGTAACCATCTATCAGGGGTTGCCAGCTATATAATTGGTGGAGCATCAGATTCTGATATTCTGATACCCCCCTCACAAAACTGAGTCAATGAGTTCCTGATTTAAATCCAATATATCTCCATGGTTTCTGATCAGAATTACATAATTCTTTGTTTGTCACATAGCCCTGATCATATAATCTTTTTTATATACCAACAGTTTGTTTATATTTGTTTTAGGTTTAAAGATATCATACAAATAATTGAAATGTGCCAAACATTGACTCAGTTTTGTGAGTCACTGTATAAGCTCATGTACAACACTTAGAAAAATAATATAGTACACCCCAGCCTTCGAGTCTCGTCCTTTCAGCTATGCCCTCTTCGTTTCATTTGTGCCTCTAAGTTTTGTCATACTCCGCGTCCCGCATTCATTGCTGTTACACCTTGTGTGACCAACATTATTATCCATGGAGTTGCCAGTTCTGCGCAGCGTACCATTGTCATCGAGCACACTGGAGTTGACAGGAACTCTTTCACAACCTCACCCCTTCCCATTCCTTGCTATTTCCCATAGCAGGGTGAACTTATCACCAGATGGAGAGAGCACTGGATGGACACCCAGACTCTTGACCCCTTGCCTGCAACTCAACCAGCTGCAGCAGTAGCAGCAAGAGAGGACGAAATAACTTGACAGGCCAATGATCAACAGGCAGCAACCACCAATGCTGGACAGGCAATTGCCATTATGATAAACAAGTATCAAAGGGCAAATTGACCTGAGCAAGGGCTGCTAACAAAAGCTGAGATGCCAGATTATTACCAAGGAGATTCAGGAACAGTGGATGGTTGGCTATGCCAAATGGAAACTTACTTCATGTTGGCCAGAGAAAAAACTGCTCTATGAAAGGTTTCCATTTGCCTCTATAGAATAAAAGGCAGAAAGGGGAATAGAGCAGCAGACTGGAGTGGAGTGAAACTCAGAGCCTTCCAGGAGGCACAGCAAGAGTTTCAAGACAAAATAGATAACAATGGATGGCACCCAGAATTGGACTGGGCACAACTCAATGCAGGAGAATTAACAGATGATGACTGAGCATGGAGGAGATGACCCCTCGACAATAAATTCCCCTTCACAGACTGGCAGGATTTTAAAAATCAAATGCATGATTTCTTTATGTCCACTGAAACCAAGGAGAAAGCGATCGAGGCACTCCTAGGATTAAGGCAGGGGAACGCCATGGTGGAGGATTACATTATCAAATTCAACTCTCTCACACCCCTCACAGACTGGAATGATCAAGCCCTGATCTCCCAGTTCAAAGGGAACATGAACCCCACACTGGGACAAGAGCTGATATGGTACAGAGGGTTAGCAGACAGTGCCACATTACAGCAAATGCAGGATCGAGCTATGGAACTGGCATGGTGATGAGCATGCTACCTGGCTGGGCTGGATCCCAAGCAAAATCTGGGACCATTTCAAGATGTGCAAATATTAAATGAGGCAGTCCGAGCTCTCGGTTTCATAGAAAGTGTGCAATAGCAATACTTCGGGTTCAACATGAGCACTCATGAGACATTGGGTAGCCTCAAAATGGCCATTTGAAATTGCTTTAAAATTGCATAACCTGCGACCTGGATCTGAGGTACAAAATTGAATGGGATGATCAGGAGTAAATTCAAGAGTGGGTATCTGAGGCTCACAGTGGAATATTGCCAGCACAGAGATAATTGTTTAGGCGTGATCCACTATAGCATTGACAGAGCTATAAAGAGTGGTGACCAGCTTGGATTCGAATAACCTGCCCTTGTCTGCACTACAACATAATGCCTGTCAATGGAGTCCATCATTACATGAGAGAAACTGAGTCATAATCCTTAGTGGATAGATTGTCATTGCCAGTCCCAGAGCTAGTTGACGACAAAGAAGATTTAGTCCTCGAGTATCCCTCAGCTTCCATTTATGTGGACAATCGTGTAGAATCATGCAGGAACACAACATTATCGATGGTACTCGAGGCCTCGCATTCCTTCGATCTGACCTCCCCCTCCAAAATTAATTATTCCTATGTGACGACTAGTGCATTATCAGTATCCCACTTCAATCAGACGAGAATTCCCATGGGAGGACCCCTTTTAATGTTGCGCAAGTGTCTTGAACCAGTTAGACCCTCTGTCTTGGGAACAGAAGTCAGCATTGGACAGTTGGCTTGGAAAGTATCTATTGAAGTCTGCGCCGATGGATGGGATGTATGAATTGATGGAGGAGGACCCTACCTTGTTATTGGACACAATATCAACCATTATGCCCTACTCAACTGCCAAGGGCACTTATATCCATTTCTGGTTCCAGCCCATTGCATTCTCCCTTGTACAACCACTTGGCATGTTGTTTCCCTCCCTACAGAACTTGAACACCACTCCGACATGCAAGATCTCCAGCCCAGACCTTCTCACGCATGAAAACAACCCCTTCAAATAGGATTGATCGCTCTCAAAGACAAGCAATAACAATGCCATTCTCTGTAGCACCCAGTGCTCTCCTTTCATCATGGTCTTAAAAGAATGATCAAGTCCCCTAGACTGTATACATATCTGATTGAAGCCCAAAGATGCCCCATGTAGATGTTGGTGATTTATTTCTCGATTCATCTTTTTATTTGAAATATGTGGAGCATTATTTTTCATGTTGCCTGTTGGATTAGGCGGGGCAGTGCCCTGGCCTCATGGGCTTTTCCGTTTCAATACAGAAGAATTTGTCATCTGTGCCTTGACATTTTGAATTATGTATATATAGTAGTAGGGTACTAGAATCAGAAGATCCTCCCCTTTTGTCAATCTCACTCAGTTCAGACCAGCGTTCTCCATTTTGTTAGCATTCTCCTGTGGTGTTTTATTGAGTTTCTCCCTGCGATATCTAGATATACTGCAAATTTAGTGGTTTCAGCGTACCCAAGTTCAGTTTGACAGCAGCCAAGGCTCCAAACTTATTCGACGAGACAATTAGCAAAGTTTCAATTATAAACCATTAGCAAACTATTTTGAGGCTCATTCGAGACTCTACCACTCCTCCCTCATTTTTACTAGCAATTTCCTATGAGACTGCTGGGACTTTTCCGGGACTCACACCCTTGCTCGCCCTTGGACACACTCTCATTCACCATCATGCTCCCTTGTATTACACATCAGGCACTAAGGTGGTGCTTCGCACTCCCATCCTCCAGTTTGTAGGGTTGGGTTTGTTGGCATATTTTACACTAGGCAGTGTCCCAGGGTACCTATCAGCAGGCATATAGAAAAGCCAATGAGGCTTATGGGTTCACTAAAGAGAAAAGAGAGTACCAGGAGAAAATCCCAGTCAGTAATGGTTGCCCTCAGTACCAGTTCAGAGCACCGCCACCAGCGGGACCTTCCTGGAGAAGTGCAGATCCAAATGCCATGGACTGTGGATAAAAAGAAGAAAAGGGTCACTTGTTATAACTGTGGAAAGGAGGGTCACTATAGCACAAATTGTCCAGAACCTAGGAAACCCAGAGGACCAAGAAGGTCTGTATATTGCTATAACTGTGGAGAAGATGGCCACATGGCAATGGCTTGTACAAAACCAAAAAGAATCACAATGGGCAAAAAAGGAAAAAGAGCCATACGCAGTATCACTGCAGGGGAAATGACAAAGGAAGAATATGAGGAGCTCAGAGAGCTCCAGGGTTTTGCAAAAAGCCAGCAGGCGAGCGCTTAGCACTGCTGGCTGCTACTAGTCAGGTTTCTAAAAATGATGTACCAGTATATATGGACTCAAAAATTAAATTGCATGATTTACTCTATGAATGCAGTGGAGATGTACATCATTTAAGAAACCTGAGAGTAAGCACAAAAAAGGGAGAAAGACTACAGACCTGGACACCACAGTGGATGCTGAGACGAATCTGGGAACAACCAAAACATATAGCAATCAAATGTTTACAGCAGTGGGTCCATGACAAAAGATTACAAGAAGTGAACAGTGAACTGGTGGACCAGTTGAACTCAATGACAGAGGTAGAAGCCATGTGGAACCTTGTACACCTTCGAGAAAGAATGGTACAAGGAATGGGTAAACAACAGCTAGATCTGAAAGGAACAATTACAACTATGGACACTTTACAGATGATCAAAGTAGACATGCTGTTGGACTCAGGATGTACTGGGTCCTGTATCAATGATGACTTCATAGAAAAACACAAATTGGCAAAACAATGCCTCATATGACCAGTACCCATGTACAATGCCGACGGATCTCGAAATAGTACAGGAAGTCTGGAATTTATGGTACAGGTTACACTGCAAATCAGAGATCATGAAGAAGTAATGGACTGTGCAGTAACGCACCTCAGAAAAACAGATTTGTTTTTGGGCTTCAATTGGTTGCAGCATCACAATCCAACCATCAATTGGAAAAAGCAATCACTAGAATTTAACCATTGTCCAGGAACTTGTTGGAGGTCTTCATCAGTTCAGGAACCAGAAGATGAGATAGATGTGGTGCAATGCCTAGAGGATGGAGAGTGGTTGTTGGCAGTTCACATTGGAGAACCAGAATTATGCATTCAAGCATATGCCTTGACAGCTACAAAGATAGCAGCAGAAGAGGCGGAGAAAACAAAGAAGTGAACTCTGGAGGAAGCAGTCCCCAGACATTACCTAGAGCATCGAAAGGTCTTCGAGAAAGAAACTTTCAATGAATTACCACCATGGCAGCAATGGGATCACACTATTGAGTTGATCCCCAGGTCTAACCCAGTTGACTGCAAAATTTATCTGTTAAACAGGGACAAACAACAGCAGCTGGACAATTTCCAGTCTGCCAAAGTCAAAGCAGTAACAGAATGGCCGACACCTACATGCAAGAAAGAAGTCCAGCAGTTCTTGGGTTTCGTAAATTTCTATAGATGCTTTGTAAAAGATTTCGCCAAAGCAGTGAAACCCTTAACATGACTCACTGGAAAGGATGAGTGGAGATGGATGGAGTTGCAGGATGTAGCTTTCGAGAAGCTAAAGAAAACTATTGCTGAAGAGGTGGTGTTGTGAATCCCAAATGAAGATGGACAGTTTAGGGTCGAGGTGGATGCCTCAGACTTTGCCATTGGAGGAATCCTATTGCAACAGGTGGAGAACAACATGTGGAAGCCAGTCGCCTTTATTTCAAAATCGCTAAACAACGCCGAGAGGAACTATGAGATCTATGACAAAGAGATGCTCACAGTTATGCACACCTTTTATGAATGGTCTCATTATCTTAAAGGGGCAAAACATATGGTGGAGGTTCTAACAGATTACCAGAACCTCACATACTTCAGAAAAGCACAAAATTTGAATAGGTGGCAGGCGAGATGGGTGACAGACTTGCAGGATTACAATTTTGTAATCAAACATAGGAGCAGAAAGTCGAACACCAAAGTGGACCTGTTGTCTAGACAAGCAGGACATGCTCGAGGGGAAAACAATAATGAGGGAGTGGTATTACCCAAGGAACATCTGTTTGTGTGTGGGATGAAGATACAAGTCTTCAATGATGATAGGGCATTGGATGCCATAATGAAAGATATATGAGATGTGCCCAAGCAGGCAGTGGGAGACACAGGTCATAAAAGGACTAGAGAAGGAAGGAGGAGATTATAAATATGAAAACGGACTTGTCACCTGGAAAGGGAGGGTCTATGTACCAGCAGTTGTGGCATTGCAAGAAGATATCATCACAATCCACCATTCCTGGGGGCACTCTGGTGTGGCAAAGACACTAGAGCTACTCACACAAAATTTCTGGTGGCCAAACATGCATGAGAATATAGAGCGCTACATTCCTGGCTGTGAAACATGCCAAAAGGCAAAACCAGATAGGCAGGCGAGAGCAGCACCCTTACAACCAAACAAGGTTCCCTCAGAACCATGGGAAATAATTTCAGTTGACTTCATGGGACCATTGCCAGAGTCAAAAGGCAATGATATGACCTTGGTGATAGTAGACAGGTTCACCAAGAAGTCTTACTTCTTACCCACCATGAGGGAAATTACATCACAAGGAACAGCAGTACTATTCAGGGATAATGTGTTCCAGGAGCATGGCCTCCTGAGGAAAGTGATCAGCAATTGAGGACCACAGTTCACCTCTAAATTTATGGATGATCTATATGGAATGCTGGGAATCAAACCCAATAGGTCAATGGCCTACCACCCCCAGACAGATGGACAGACAGAATGGGTAAATCAGGAAGTGAAAGAATTCCTGACCATGTTTGTAAACAACCAATGATAAGTTTGCTCCACTATTGGAAATAGGGAGGAAAGGAGAGGTGTGAGGTCACGAAAGAGTTCCCATCAACTCCGGGGCACTCCATGACAATGCTACGATGCGCGGGACTGCGGAGTTCGCAGATAATCATGCTTAAGCACGCAAGTGTGTAACAATGGCAAACGTGGGATGCAGAGTGCAATGAGACTCAAGACGTAAATGAGACAAGGAGGGCGAGACTAGAACTTGAAACTGGAAAGGAAACTGTGGTAATCTGGTGTGTTTTGCTTCTAAACTAATTGTACATGGGCTTTATATACATTTTTCTCTCTAACTATCAAAGTAACACTTGTAAAATTTTCACCTTGCAACCATATACCCAAATCTGTCTTGAAGGTCTTCTCACAATGGGGCTAACTAAGGGACACAATGGTGGAATATGAGTGCCATGGTGGGAACCAATACCATGACCCAATGTGGGACACTAATAGACTTGACTTGATTGCCATTGGCAGCAACTCTGGGGTTCATCTGACTTGTTGTGGCCCTGTTCTTGATATTCCACAGACCTGCCTAGTCTATACTGTATCTGATTGTCGGCCGATGGCTTTATCTGTCTGCTAGGGTCCTATTCTGCTGCGTTGGTGCATTACTCTGGATGATGTGGCGATGGATCTTGGAATGTAGATCTTCCTAATGCAGATTTGTCTGATGGTGACAGTCCCTTCTCTGGTGATCTAAGCTGTGCCGACTAATGATTTTCTGTGGCTCGGCTGATGGAGTGCTGACTTTGGGTGTGAATGGCCAACTGGTGTGGGGTCTGGATGGTGTATGCAGGATACAACTTGATTGTTGAGTGTGGGTGATGCTTGCCTTACTGTGGAAAAATGCGGAGTTGTGCGGAATTGTGTGGAATTGCTCGGAATTGCTCGGAGTTGTGCGGAATTGCTTGGAGTTGCTTGTTGCTATTGCGGAATTCCTGCGGATGACTCCTCTACACCCTTACCTCAGCATGATGCTCATCACCGACAAGACAACTGGAGCGATTGGTTGTCAGTGGTGCAATTCTGCCACAATGATTGGGTTCATTCAGCTACAGGCTTCACCCCATTCTTTATGAACTACAGACGACACCCTAATAAGGGTTTGGATCCCACCTATGCACCAAAAGCGGTAGTGGTAGCACAACTGGCAAAGGAACTAGAGGATGTGCATGCTAAAGCAAAGAAGGCACTGGAAAAGGCAGCTCAGATAATGAAAGAGTGCTATGACATGCATCACCAAGTGGCATGGGAGTATAAACTGGGAGACGGGGTTTATCTCAGCACAGAAAACCTACCAGTTATTCAAGCAACCAAGAAGCTTGATGGAAAGTTTGTTGGTCCATTGGAGGTACTTGCCAAGGTTGGCGAATCATCTTATAAACTCAAAATCCCAGCATCATGGCAGGTCTATAATGTCTTTAATAAAGTCTTGTTAAAGCCATACAGGGAACTGGAGTTTCCCAAGCAAAAAGCAAAAGTGGTGGCATGCAAGGATGCACAGATGGTGGAAGAGTCCCAGGAGGATGAGTATGAAGTTGAGGAAATCATGGACAGCCGAGTTAGCAGCAGAGGAGGTGGAGGGTTGGAATACCTTGTTAAATGGAAAAATTATCCAGTGGAGGAGTCCACTTGGGAACCAGCAGAGAATGTCGCTAATGCACAGGCAAAAGTAAAGAAGTTTCACAAGGAAAACCCCAATGCACCAAGGTGAACAAGAAGGGTACAGACTCAAGGAACCTGTTGGCAGGACAAGAAACTCTTTGGCTGGCAGGATGGCCATTTTGGGCCTGAATACCCCAAAAACATGGAGTGCAGATGGTGCAACTGGAAAGGATCAAGGGCAGCAATCATGGTGCTGCCTGATGACACCAATGGGACATTCTCCAGAGATCTGGAGTGTGGCGGGTGGAAACCCATGCTTAATTTCCCAAAGAAGGGGGAAGACAATGAGTTGACAGAGGAGCGCCAAGCACACAAGAAAGACACTGAGTGTCTTCAAAAGAAAATCTTGAAAAAGATGAAACATATGGAGGTTGCTAAGGAAAGCAGCAAGTCGGAGGGGGACCAACAAAACAGGATTAAGGGTATTGCATGCCCTGAATGAAAAATAGTAAAATGGAAAACCACTATTGAGGAGGTGGAAGATGTGGATTCAGAGCAGTTGGGCTTGATGCCTGAAGAAAATCACAAGCAGTTGGACCACTTTTATGAAAGGGTGAAGGAAGATCCACACTATGTGGATGTGGAAACATCAGCCTCTCGGGATGCAAGGCCTTAAGGGGGGGTGATGTTATGAGCATAACTCATTCCCTATAATTTTCACAGTAACAACGTCAATAATGCTTATGACAATATGGACTTGGAGAGTCAGGTTATATTTTTCTTTTCTTTTTCTCTTCTCTGTTTCACTTAAACATTTAGATACAAGGGCTCTACAGCATGCTGAGGTGACGGGACTTCTATGCTAAAGACTGCAGCCCTTATTAGGAAGGTGGTTAGGTCAGCATTGGCTAGGGAGGAGACTGAGTGCTGACTTGGATGATGGCCCAATGATGGGCCTAGGCTACGATGGATACATAGGCCTAGATGTGCCTGAGGGGCAATACTGGTTATGGATAAGGTGGGCACTGGACTGGGCACATATGGGCACAGACTGCACAGGGCAAAGGGTTGAAGTGCTGAGGCTATGGCATGCCCTTTATGGAAGACCAGTGGGTTGGTGTGAGAAAGATACTCTCAGGATGGTTAGATGGGCACAGGTTAGCTGCTGCACATTGATCCCTAGGTGAGGGACTTTAGCCATGTGCTGAATGTGCACAGACCATGGCTGGGGTATATAAGGGCTGTGGTCTAGTGTAGGAGACCTTAAGTCTCTAGATAGTTTTTGTCTCCTAGACACTACTATAAAGCAATTGTCTTGTCTTTGGCTTAACAAGCCCTTTCTCATAAGTTGTTTGGGTTGTGTTTAGGGTCATCCTAACACATATGATCTTGTGTAGGCTATAGCCCCTGAGTATACATCTTGTTTCATCTCTGGACTAACTCATCCACACTCTAAGGTTGTTTGGTGGTGTTTAGGTGTGGTGCATGGACCAGGACCTTTCATATAAGTAGGGAGTACTTTCTTGACTTAGGGCCCTTAAGGCTCTAGGTGGTTTATACACTACAACACTCTTGTGTAGGCTATAGCCCCTGAGTATACACTTGGTTTTGTCTCTGCCTTAACTTGGCACCACTCTAAGGTTGTTTGGGTGTGTTTAGGCATGTCCTAACAAATTTGTTCCTTGGAACCAAGCATGTCCTTGTTGTTTGTAATAAAATGTGCAATTGATTTAGTAGCCACTTGAGTGATCATGTTATGCCAGTCCCACAACTAGTGATGTCAACAGCTATAGCTGGTTTTTGTAAACAATCACTATATCTAATTGTAGAAATTACCTAAACATCTGAGATAATTTGAAGCAGATAGTTCAACCAAAAAGACAATGGGTCCTCTGCCAACACTAAGTGACATATGAGGCCAATGTGGAGAAATTTGACCCTAGCTGATTGCTTAGTTGCTATGGCTTAGCTGCTGAGCAATCAGCTAAAGTCAAAATTTCTCAGCACCAGCTTTGTGGAATGCTTAGTGTTGGCAGAGGACCCATTGTCTTTTTGGTTGAACTATCTGCTCAAATTATCTCATATTTTTAGGTAATTTCTACAATTAGATATAGTGATTGTTTAAAAAAAACAGCTATAGCTGTTGACATCACTACCCACAACCAATAGGTAACCTCAATTGGCATTAATCATTATAGTTTGGGTTCTAAGTAATGAAACATACCAAGCCGAGCCATGGTCCATCCTCTGTTACTATATGCACACCAGCTCCATAACCCAAGTTACAGCTTGCCTTTTGATCCTTTTCAATATTTTTCAAACAATAACATGTGATCCACCACCAGGTAAGGGTATCTGATTCTTCCTTTCATCCTCATCTCAAAACTTCCATATAGACTATTGGGATCAAGTCCAATTTCACACTCATTTTTTGTACATTGAGATATGATTTTTGGCATGTGTTTGATGCAACAGCAAATTGTCCACTGCCACCAATTAATAAAAGATCACAAAGACCAGGAGTGTAGGACACTCAGAGTGTATCACCATTTAGTTCCAAAGGATATTATCGGATTTTTCCATTAGTATCAGATGTACATAGTTCGGCCACTTTATGCATGCTTGGCTGAGACTGGCTGAGTCAACATCACACAATTTACGACCT
Source organism: Amanita molliuscula (assembly GCA_023014405.1). Classification (NCBI taxonomy): domain Eukaryota; kingdom Fungi; phylum Basidiomycota; class Agaricomycetes; order Agaricales; family Amanitaceae; genus Amanita; species Amanita molliuscula. The sequence continues at coordinate 132,265 of JAEBUP010000049.1, forward strand.
GCCCGATCAGGAAGGTGGCCCCTCCCCGGTTCCTGATCTCGGCAATCGGGGCCCTCGGCAATCACCACCATACCATATCAGGAAGGTGCGCACTATATTTGTCTTCCCTGCACATTGAAACAGCACACGGCTCATTTATTTCACTATTTGACACAAAAAAAGCAGTTCCTAATGTAGTCTAAATAAACCTGAGGAGTAATGTACTAACTAGCAAATGAGTGTGAGTGAATGAGTGATGTCTACTATGCTGCCAACTCAAGAGCCTTGTGCTCTTCTGGGGTTCCATTGCAGCTGTTGCACTGCCTGTTGTAGCACCTGCAGATGGCCTTCACGAGTGGATCTATGCCATGGTGTGCCTCGGGGTAATCGTGAAGGAACTGGGCCTCATCCCAGTCATACCTGCATTGATCAGTAGTAACAAACAGGGAAAGCCAGCTGCACACCTATCAAACTCAGTAGCAATGGTCTCCCTGAGACTCCGCTTCATGCCATTCATGAGGCGCATCTCCCCCGTGTACTTCCATCGCTCCCAGTCCCTCAGGAACTCATCCCATTGTTGTATGGCCACCTTCCAGGCATTTGGGCCTCTCGGGATTTCAGGGATCACTGCACTGTTATGAGCATACCTCCTATTTTCAAACCATTACAGTAACAACACTATAACAATTATAAAGATATGCCCTTAAAAGGCAACGATGTCAATAGAAGACTGAAGGATATGGACTTGGGGAGATGGATACTATTTTTCTTTTCTTTTTAGCTATTTTACTTTGCTCAAACGTCTATGAGCAAGACTACGCAATGGGACTTAGGAGGATGACCTACGAGAACTGCGGTCCCTATAAGGAAGGAGGTTAGGTCAGCATCAGGCTATGGATATAGGCCAAGTGCTGACAAGGAATACGGCCCAATGATGGGCCTACGCCATGAAAGGAATCATGGGTGGCACAGCGCCTGAGGGGCGACATGGGAATGCCGAGGAGAACCGAGTTAATGGTATGGTGAGCATGGGAATTGGCCGAGAGTCCTGAACAATAGGAAGGCCACATGCGAATAACCCAAGAGTTGGGAAGGGATGAAACTCTCCACAGATGGTTAGATGGGCGCAGACATAGCTGCTGCACATTGATCCCCAGTGAGGGACTTTAGCTGCGTGCTGTTTGCGCACAGACCAGGGGAGCAGTATATAAGGGCTGTAGTTAGCGTAGAGAGACTCTTAAGTCTCTAGATAGTCTATTGTCACTAGACATAGCTACTGAGCAACCAGAATCGTTTTAGACCTAACAAGTCACCACTTTAAGTCACTTAGGTTGTGTCTAGGGCAGTCCTGACATAATCTAGAGACTTAAATCTCTACCCCTCTGTGCTGTCCAGCACCAAGCATGCCACTTGTAGTTGCTCCTGACAATCAGAGGCCTAGTTTGATCTTTTGGGAGGTTGTAATCCGCTAGAGTCCTGGAACCTCTCGTCAACCACAACATACTTTGATGGTTGTAATCCAATTATCCCGGAACCATTGGCGACTCCGACTTCAACAAACACACTGTCAACAGGGCACTGTTTAAGTGTCCTCAATACACCCACAGGGGCCTGATGACAAACCCAATCTTGGGTAGGCTACAAACATTTACAGGAGAGAATACTAGTTCGCCGGGGTGAAGCAGTAGGCAGGAGACCATAGATGCGCCCTGGGTATAGTATACCGTATTTGCAGAAAAGCTCAGGAACGAGCAAAACAAACTTATTGGTGTTGCATATCAAGGCTGAACCCAAGTTCCTCACATACTCCCTGTACTAGCACCCCTACCTGATTTCGGGGTGATAACTAGGCACAAAGATAGTGAGGTGAATTGCTGGGTGCACCCAGTAAAGTAGCTTGCAGACCCATGACACTGCAGACAGTATCTTTCCTGTTTCCCAGGAAACGTCATCAACAGGCACGGATTTTTCGACTGCTGAACGAACAGATCAAGAGTCAGTGGAGGGCCTGATCTTGATTGAAGATTCTTTACAGGACAAAACTATTATCACTCCTCCTCACAAAAATGAATTGCACTTTTCATTATGTTTTACCATATGCCCAGGCAACACTCTCAGAGATAGGACAAATCTTTGAGGCAGACTGGGCCCACTACACAGAACCTGTCCTGACCAGGACACCCATCTTTATCAGCGATACTATCGTGCGTCGATACGACAATCACGTCAGATTATACTGGCAATATCGCAAGGAGGAGCGAAAACAAGAACGCACTGAAGCGCAACAAATACTACGAGAGAAGGAGCTCCAACAAGAGCTCAAACAGAAGGAAGCATGGGAAGCCCTTCTAATGGAGCAGTGCTGCCACAAAAGCAGTAATATGTGCAGAACGCGCAATGCACAAGGTGGAGAGGGAATATCAAACCCTCATACAATTATTGGAGGACGAATACCTGGGGTGATACCTCCAATCCTATTTGGCTTGCTCTCATGTCATCAAAATACAATCAATGGTTAATGTTGATCAACAACAGGTGACAAAGCAATAAGAAAGTACAAGGTGGCTCTAGAATGGTTACACCATGCTCATCATGTTCAAGAGCTATACGAGCATGAAGGAATGGTAATGAGTCACGAAGATTGGAATGCGTGGATGCACACAATCAATGGAAACATAAAAGCCACCCGCTATGCCAAATGGAAGAAAGAAAAAGAAGAGGAGGAGCGCCGCCAAGGAATTCGATATGATCCTTTACTTGTCACTAAACCTTTGGGCCGCATTCTTCCTACCATGCCAGAATGACTCCTAACTGAGCCATTGGTTAGACTCCCACTTGGGCTTGATCACTTTTTACCCGAAATAGGGGAAGATACCTGGAATGATCACAAGGCCAGACTGTTAGGATGGCATGCTCATGTCAAGACATATTTACCAGGACCAACTGCACAAGGACCAATTGCACCGGATCAGTGGAGGGAAAACAGGTATTGTTATATGTACTTATTCAAAGCCGAGTACTATGACAAGTTCAATTGGCCCACTTGGCCTACACTCTATGATATCCTCAATTGGGAACCAGAGCTCAGAGACGAAACAGTGGTATTCACTATCCAGGACAGTATCCGACCTGGACAATGTCATATCATAGAAGAATCCACTATATGACGAGATGACATCGAATACACTTGGGATGAACTCGTTGACCTCCACAAGGTTTCCCATTATACATGGACTGTACGAATGGGAGGGCAATCAAAGTCAAAGTGTCGACCAAAAAATCGTCCTCTTGCAACCACATCCATCAAAAGGGTTGACCTTCGATCAACAGTCACTGTTCAAGAGGCAATAAGACAGGCAGCTGGACAATCCTACCCAACCACAGTACAAACCAAATCAGTAGTGCAACCAGCACGATCATACGCAGTGGCAGCACTAGCTGGAGGAGAAAGTAAAGCAAAAGTCATCACCACAGGAGGGGATGCAGCACATTGGAGTGGTGGAGTACCTACCACCACAGATTGGTTATCCACCGAAATATATCCCCAGGAAGCAAACAGAGCCCACAAGCAATGACAGATCAAGGAATGGAGAAGGGTTGTTGATAAGGAATCTTGGCTTCCTTACCCTTATCCAAAAACGTCCTGGGGCGATAGCGGACTCAATCCAGATGTACCAGGTTACTGCTACTTGGTACTAATCAAACAGGAGTTTTGGAGTGAGTTTCAATGGCCAGGCCTACCCACAGTTCCAAGAAATATGTAACTGGGATAAAAATCTTCGGGAAGAAAATGTTACAACAATCATTCGACGATCCTATGGAGACAAAACCACGCTTCATATTGAAAAATATAACAGCAATTGTAGAGGGTGGTTCCACGTTGAATGCCTTAACCGAGAAGGCATGGGGCATTACAAGGTGGGAGCAGAGCAAATAACCCAACCAGAAGAAGGGGAAGTTATAAGCCTGGGAGAAGACAGTGATTTAGAGGCACCAGAGCAACCAGCATGATCAGACGCAGCGGCAGCTCTGGTAGAGATGGATCCGTGCCTCCACATCAATCGGCCAGGACTAACCGAATGACAACAAAACGAGTTGCACCCAAAATATCCAGGTTACTGTTACCTCTGGTTAGTAAAAAAGAAGTACTGGAATGTCTACAAATGGCCTGCATACCCGACCATCAGAGAAATCTATGGATGGGACCCGGAACTCATGGACTGAGGAACGACCCATATACTGGAGGTGGACTAAGGGTTGTAACTGAATGTGGCACTGTGTGCGAGTATCTGGGGAACCTGGCGGATGGCCATGGATGAAAGCCATGATGTGGCAAGGTTACGGATCACACCGAGTCGGTGTAGGAACATTCCGACTGACTGTGGACATGGTTACTCATGCCTACCATGTGATACTTGGATGGAGAAATGCCTGGATGGATTCCGACACCATAGAACCTCTTGCCGACAGTCAACCTGCTGCTGCAGTAGCAGCACGAGAAAATGAAATCCATAGACAGGAGCAGGATAGACAAAGAGCAATCACCAACGCAGGACAAGCTCTTGTAGCCATAATAAACAAATACCAGCAAAGTAATCAAACCGAACCAGGACCTCTCACAAAGGCAGAAATGCCCGATTACTACCAAGGGGACCCACGAACGGTCGATGGGTGGCTATGACAAATGGAAACGTACTTCATGTTGGCACAAGAAACAGATGTCAAAAGGAAGATTCCCATATGTCTCTACCGAATGAAGGGTGGAAGAGGAGACCGAGCAGTGGATTGGAGTGGTGTAAAGCTCAAAGCTTTCCAAGAGGCTCTTCAGGAATATCAAGACAAAATAGACAACAACGGGTGGAACTCACAGCTGGATTGGGCACAACTAAACGCCGGAGAAGCCACAGACAATGACAGAGCATGGATATGACGACTGCTAGAAAACCAGTTCCCATTCACGGACTGGACAGACTTCAAAAATCAAATGCATGATTTCTTTATGTCCACAGAAACAAAGGAAAAGGCAATAGAGGCGTTACTCAAGTTGTGACAAGGAACAATGATAGTCGAGGACTATATTGTGAAATTCAATTCCCTCACTTCGTTAACCGACTGGAACGATCAGGCATTAATCTCTCAGTTTCAAGGCAACCTTAATCCAGCCTTAGGAAGAGACCTGATTCAATATGGAGGACTTCCGGATAACGCAACCTTACAGCAAATACAAACGAGGGTAACAGCACTTGCATGAGCATATTGAAAGGCCAATGAAGCATACGGTTTCCCGAAAACTCGACAAGAATACAGAGAACAAACTCCAAGCGCTAACCCCCATCCTCAGTACCAGTATAAAGCACCTGCTCCAAGCACATCAAGGAACAGAGACCCAGACGCTATGGACATAGATAAGAAAAAAGAAATAAAACCATGGTGCTACAACTGTGAGAAGGAAGGCCACTACAGTTGCCGCTGTCCATTACTGTGAGGGAGGAAGCCCATCCCGGAATGTAGAAATTGTGGAAGAAAAGGTCATATGGTAGAAAGATGTTGGAAGAAGGAACCAGCAAGGGACAAAGGGAAACAAGTAATGAGGATGATAGATAATGGGGAAATGACCCCAGAAGGATGTGCCAAAATCAAAGAAATCTCAGATTTTGGAGACAGCCAGTAGATAAATGCTCTATCTCACTGGCTTCGGAACAAGTTTTGTATAAAGGTGTACTAGTACCTAGAGATTCTGCAATAAATGTACAGGATTTACTCTATGAATGCAGAGGGGAAGTACACCAAATAAGAAACTTAGAAATGAGCGCACAAATGGGAAAATGATTAAAAGTGTGGACACCCCAATGGGTGCTGAGACGGATCTGGCAACAACCAGAGCAAACCGCAATAGAATGTCTGTGACAATGGGTGGACAACAAAAGAATCAAAGAAGTAAATGGACAGTTAGTTCAACAATTAAATGCCTTGTCAGAAACAGATGCCCTTTGGAATCTGGTACACTTACAGGAAAAAGTGGTACAAGGAGTCGGAAGACAGGAATTAGATTTAAAAGGAACCCTTACTACTATGGATACTTTCCAGACTGCAAACATAACAATGCTTCTAGACTCAGGATGCACTTCCTCTTGTATAAGCAAGGAGTTCGTAGAAAAACACAAAATGAACAGGAAAAAGTTACTACAACCAATACCTGTATACAATGCCGATGGAACCCGAAATGGATCAGGAAGCGTTGAGTATTTTGTTCAATTCAAGTTGCAAATAGGATCTCATGAAGAAATTATGGATTGTGCAGTGGCGCGACTCAGCAAAACAGATCTATTCCTAGGGCACAATTGGTTGGAACATCACAATCCAACTATTAATTGGAAAAAGAAATCCCTGGAATTTAACCGCTGTCCTGGAACTTGTTGGAAGCCATCATCGGTTCAAGAACCTGAGGACGAGGTGGATGTCTCTTATTGCTTACAAGAAGGGGATCGTCTTCTAGCTATTCATATTGGAAAACCAGAGTTACAAGTGCAGGCTTTTGCCTCTACTGCAACAAAGATAGCAGTAGAACAGGCAGGAAAAGAAAAGAAGCGCACACTCGAGGAAGCCATTCCTTGCCACTACTTAAAACACTGAAAGGTATTTGAGAAGGAGACCTTCGACAAACTCCTGCCACGACGACGCTGGGATCATGCCATAGAACTACTTCCTGGATCAACCCCTGTGGACTGCAAGATTTATCCTCTAAATTGGGACGAACAACAGCAGTTAGATGAGTTCCTGAAAGAAAATTTGGAATCAGGACGAATTCAGGCTAGCAAATCCCCTATGGTGTCTCCATTCTTTTTCGTTAAAAAGAAGGATGGAAAACTTAGACCTGTACAAGATTACAGGAAGTTGAATGAGATGACAGTCAAGAACCGATACCCTTTGCCACTAATCGGAGAATTGGTGGATCAACTATCTCAAGCTAAAGTCTTTTCGAAAATGGATATCCGCTGGGGATACAATAATGTCCGAATAAAAGAAGGAGATGAATGGAAGGCCGCTTTCAGGACTAACAGAGGGTTGTTTGAGCCACTAGTCATGTTCTTTGGTCTTACCAACTCCCCCGCTACTTTCCAAACTATGATGAATGACATTTTTCGAGTTGAAATAGCTGAGGGATGGGTCGTAATTTATATGGACGACATTTTGGTGTTCTCAAGAAATCAAGGAGAACATATGGCTCATGTAAATCAAATACTTGAGAAACTGGAAAAACACAAGTTATCATTGAAACCCGAGAAATGTTTCTTTGACAAAAGTGAGATAGACTTTTTAGGAGTTATAATTGGGAAGGACACAGTACGAATGGATCTGGCCAAAGTCAAAGCGGTATCCGAGTGGCCCAAACCCACATGTAAAAAAGAGGTCCAACAATTCCTGGGCTTCGTAAACTTTTATCGACGATTCGTAAAAGACTTCGCTAAAGCAGCCAAGCCGTTGACTCGGCTTATGGGAAAAGAGGAGTGGCTATGGATGCAGTTACAAGACGAAGCCTTTAACAAACTCAAAAAGACTATAGCAGAAGAAGTGGTCCTTCGAATCCCGAACGAAGAGGGACAATTCCGAGTAGAGGTTGATGCCTCCAACTTTGCAATTGGCAGGAATTTTGTCACAACAACAGGAGGATGGGTTATGGAAACCAGTAGCCTTCATCTCAAAATCGCTTAATGATGCCAAAAGGAACTACGAGATATATGACAAAGAGATGCTTGCGATAATGCATGCCTTCTACGAATGGGCACATTATCTCAAAGGAGCAAAGCAAACTATCGAGGTTCTGACAGATCACCAGAACCTCACATATTTCCGAAAGGCTCAAAACCTGAACAGACAACAAGCGAGATGGGTAACCAACTTACAAGATTACAACTTCATAATCAAGCACAGAAGTAGCAAGTCGAATACCAAGGCAGACCTATTATCCTGGTGCACAGGACACGACAAAGGAGAAAATGATAATGAAGGAGTCGTTTTGCTCAAGGAACATCTATTTGTTTGAATCTTTGACAATGACTGAGCTATAGAAGACATTATCCAAGATATCAGGGATGTACCTTGTTGCCAATGGGAAACTCAGGTAGTCAAAGGACTAGAAACCACCGAAAGGGAATATAAGATCGACAAAGGGTTAGTCACTTGGAAAGGACGCATCTACGTACCAGCAGTACCAGTGCTACAGGAGGATATTATTGCCATTCATCATTCATGGGGACACTCAGGAGTAGCCAAGACATTGGAATCACTCACCAGGAATTTCTGGTGGCCCAACATGCGCAGAGACATCGAGTGATATATCCCAGGTTGTGAAACGTGTCAGAAAGCAAAGCCCAACAGGACTGCCCGAGCAGCACCTCTGCAACCAAACGAGGTTCCTAGTGAACCATGGGAAACCATTTCTGTTGATTTCGTCAGACTGCTGCCCGAATCCAAAGGGAACAACATGGTGCTGGTTATTGTAGACCGTTTCACAAAGAAATCCTATTTCCTACCCACCAATTCGGAAATCACTTCGCAGGGAACAGCAATGCTGTTCCGAGACAATGTATTCAGGGAGCATGGGCTCCCCAGAAAAGTAATCAGTGATCGAGGACCTCAATTTGTCTCGAAATTCATGAACGACTTGTATGGAATATTGGGGATCAAGGCCAACTGATCCACGGCCTACCACCCTGCAAACTGATGGACAAACAGAGTGAGTTAACCAAGAACTAAAGGAATTCCTAACAATTTTCGTAAATAACTGACAGGACAACTGGTCGGATTGGTTATCCGTAGCTCAATTCTGTCACAATGATAGGGTTCACTCCACAACTGGATTCACTCCATTCTACATGAATTACGGGAGACACCCGAATAAGGGTCTGGATCCAACCTATGCCCCAAAAGTGGTAGCCATCGAACAATTGGCAAAAGAATTAGAGGATGTTCATGCCAAAGCAAAGTTGGCATTAGAAAAAGCAGTGCAGGTCATGAAAAAGCACTATGACACCCACAAATGACAAGCTGTTGAATATAAACTGGGAGACAAGGTATATCTAAGTACTGAAAACCTACCAGTCATTCAAGCTACGAAGAAGTTGGATGGGAAATTTGTCAGCCCACTTGAAGTACTCGCGAAAGTGGGGGAATCATCATACAAACTCAAAATTCCAGCTGCCTGGAAAATTTACAATGTCTTTAATGAAATTCTGCTAAAACCATACAAGGAACCAGTCTTCCCAAAACAACAGGCCAAGGCAGCAGTGTGCAAGGATGCGCAGATGGTGGAAGAATCGCAGGACGATGAATATGAAGTTGAAGAAATTCTGGAGAGCTGAATAAGCAGCAGGGGAGGAGCGAGGCTGGAGTACCTTGTCAAGTGGAAAAACTATCCAGTGGAGGAGGCCACCTGGGAACCAATTAAAAATGTCGTCAATGCCCCTGCTATTGTCAAAAAGTTTCACAAGGCGAATCCTAATGCCCCTAAGCTTGTTAGGAATATCCGAGATGGACTACAATACATCCAATACATGGAGGTGAAACCAATTCAGACACACAGTACCCCAACACAACCCACTAGTGCAACAAGGCACAAAAAGAGTTGAGGAATGCACTGGAAGGATCGGCAAAAGTTGTTTGGTTGGGAAGATGGTCGTTTCGGACCAAAGTACCTGGCAAACATGGAACGAAGATGGCATAACTGGAAGGGCAAAAGAGCAGCAATATTGGAGCTGCCAGATGACACCGATGGGACGTTCTCCAGAGATCTGGAGTGTGGCGGGTGGTCGAAACCCGTGCTTAATTTCCCACAGAAGACGGAACAGGAGGAGCTAGAGGAGGAGCAAAGAGCCCGAGAAAAAGATATGGTGGTACTTGCCAAGAAAATCCTAAGAAAAAGAGAGACGGTAGAGGCAGGCCAAAGAGAGTAGTGAGTCGGAAGATGAGTGACAGAAGAGGGTCAAAGGCGCAAAACGCCAAGAGAAACCACTGGTCAATTATAAGACCACCATTGAGGAAGTTGAAGACATCGACTCTGAACAAGCCGGGCTGTCGCCCGATGACCAACAAGCACGCTTGGCCATGTTCTATGCTAGAATGAAGGAGGACCCAAGATATGTGGACTCCACCACGTCAGCCTCTCGGGACACGAGGCCTTGAGGGGGAGGTGATGTTATGAGCATACCTCCTATTTTCAAACCATTACAGTAATGACACTATAACGATTATAAAGATATGCCCTTAAAAGGCAACGATGTCAATAGAAGACTGAAGGATACAGACTTGGGGAGATGGATACTATTTTTCTTTTCTTTTTAGCTATTTTACTTCGCTCAAACATCTATGAGCAAGACTATGCAACAGGACTTAGGAGGACAACCTACGAGAACTGCAGTCCCTATAAGGAAGGAGGTTAGGTCAGCATCGGCTATGGATATAGGCCGAGTGCCGACAAGGAATACTGGCCCAATGATGGGCCTACGCCATGAAAGGAATCATGGGCGGCACGGTGCCTGAGGGGCGACATGGGAACGCCGAGGAGAACCAAGTTAATGGTACGGTGAGCATGGGAATCGGCCGAGAGTCCTGAACAATAGGAAGGCCGCATGCGGATAACCCAAGAGTTGGGAAGGGATGAAACTCTCCACAGATGGTTAGATGGGTGCAGACATAGCTGCTGCACATTGATCCCCAGTGAGGGACTTTAGCTGTGCGCTGTTTGCGCACAGACCAGGGGAGCGGTATATAAGGGCTGTAGTTAGCAGTAGAGAGACTCTTAAGTCTCTAGATAGTCTATTGTCACTAGACATAGCTACTGAGCAACCAGAATCGTTTCAGACCTAACAAGTCACCACTTTAAGTCACTTAGGTTGTGTCTAGGGCAGTCCTGACATGCACCAGGCATGGGTGCCATTCGTTGTCGGCAGTAGGCAGATACTGACATGGATAGCTGGTTTGTTGGTGGTGTGTTGCATAGGTCAGGACCATTGGATGCCAGTGAGGGAGGTGGAGGCATGGGAACAGTGTCACCAGTGGGCGCAATGAGAGGCCAGGTCCCACCTGCTCTGCCCCTGCTCAGAGTTGGGTGTGGGATCACTGGCACACTGGGGTATTGGGAGGTACATTTCAGCATCTCCTTGAGGGAGTTGATGGTGTCAAAGACAGTTGCACTGAAGAGACGGAAATCTTCATTTGTCGCAAACTGCAGGGATTTGTTGTTGCCCATGAAGGTCTTATCACAATCTTCCTGGATCGGGCACAGTGCATCACTGTGCCCTGACTCATAGCTCTGGAGGGAATTAAATAGGTACTTCATCAGGGTGTCAACCTACCCATTCAACAGATTTAATTTAGTAGATCACACATGATATTGAATGACAAACATGTTCACCTGCTGCCCAGCCACCCCACCACTGAATGACATTCAGTGACCACTGCTCCTTGATGGGTGCGAACATGAAACAATGTTGGGCACCACCCCGGTGGAAGCAGTGTGTCGTGTAGTTTTTCTCAAGACCAGCAGCTTGTGTGAATTTTGTTATCAAGGACTGGATGTAGTCATGCAATATCGCTCGGCCTGGGTGGATCTGGCAGTTGGCAGAAATGTATGGAAATATATATTCATGATCCTCCAGCTTTTGTTCAAGCATTGCCTATTAAGAATCTGCCTGCCTAAATGCCCTTAGGGGCTATTTCCTTTTGTAGATAGATTGTAGATTAGATTTCTCTTATCTGTCTCACTCTTATTTAGAATAAGCGCAAATATGTACAAATACATAAAATGTATATAAGGACAGTGGTTTGCACTAATAAACTCAGTTGCTCTTCCTTGCCCACCAGCATGTAAGTAAGCTCTCCTACCTTTGGTAGTATTGTCAATGGTTGCTGCTATGAGTGCACCTTGGCACTTCCACTAGCACAACCATGCTGCTCACAGCGCATGGTGTGCAGCTCAACAGGTTATGGGCCCCAGTTAGCAGCCTTTGGTGCTACTGGATGGTCATCATGACTCTGAACAATTAGAGCAATGGGTATGTGCTTAAATGCACAATGACAGACCCTATCTCCACATCATTTGGAACAGTGGCAAACATTATTCAGTCACAACCAGACCATACTACCTTAACAAATAGATGTCTTTATCCAAAAAATATAATGACACTAAATGGAATCTCATTCATATTCTAATCATTTTGATTATAAAACAAAAATGCTAATACAATTTTTAGTACTAGCACTACTACTTTACAAAAATGTCTTCCTGTCCCACTGGCATCAATGCTATTCCTGTTTTCACTGGAATCGATTACTGAGTATGGAAAGAAAAGATGAAGTCATATCTCCTACACATTGGTGCTTGGGCAGCTATGACAGACAGTTTTCCCAAACCTTCTGAGCCTTCAGCAGCAGAAGTAACCGCAGGATACTCCATGACCAAATACAGAAAAAACCTTAGAGAATGGCAGAAACTTAATGATGCAGGCCTTGGCGTGATCCATCTCAAAGTTTCCGACTCTCTCCAATGACATATCACAGAAGAGGCAAATGTGGCAGGAGCCTGGAACATCATTCAGGCTAAATATCAGACAACAGCTCCATCTCAGATCTTCACAGATTTCCATACTGCCATCTCATTCCAGCTTTCTGGGAAAGACCCTGTTCCGGAAATAGAAAAACTCGGTAGCCTTTTCTCATGCCTTAAAGATGATGGTGTAGATATTCCTGATTTCATGCAGGCACTCCTGCTTGCACAAGCACTTCCAAAAGAATGGAATGTGCTATCTACCACGATCTTTCAGATCTATGGCACAGACAAATTTACATTCCAGGCTATCAGTGAGAGCATCATTGGAGAATACAGGCGCAAATTTTCTATGCAGCCTCCTCAGAATAACAGAGATCGCACTAATAAGATTAGTGGCATCAAACATAAAGAGAAGGATGCAGGATGGAAAGATCAGAGGACTCCTGATCAACCAAAAGAAAACCAACCCCATCAGTCTGGTCGCCAATCTCCTGCAAGGAATCAATCTCAATCTTGACAACATGGATGCTGAGGAGGACATGGAAAATGTCGAGCTCAAGAAGCTGAAACACAGCCAACAAAAGACAATACTGTCGAGATTGTATCTCTGGCTATTATTGAACTTTCGGATGCGGCCCGAAAAGTCACAGAATCTAGATTCCCACTGGCAAATAGATTTACTGGACTGCTCCACCTCTCAGCAAGGTGTTTGGCAGCACTCCAATGACACTAGATCATTGGCTCAAAGAATCGGGGTAATGCCAACTATTGGCACCCTTAAAATTCTTGATGAAATAACAGTCGATATTCCGTCTTCTGAACTGCTTGCCAAATGAATCAGAATGATGACTCCTCCCATAAATGGGGAGCCTGATGATACCTTCATGGTGCTGCTCTTCTCTGAGGATGAAGATGATGAAGACACTGTAAGTCTTGGGGATGATAACAAGGATCTTGAGTACATCATAAAACACATTCACGATCATATTACTAACAGCTGCTTTCAGCACTATGATAGTATAGAGAAAATATTAGATAAAACTCTAATATATTATTTTTCTCATTTTTCGAACTGTGTGAAATGTCAGAACAAAGACATGAAATCCTGGATCTTGGATTCAGGAGCATCCCTTCACTTTACTCATGATATTGATGATTTTTACGATTATTGTCCATTACTAAATAAGCGCTTTGTACAAACAGCTGCTAAAGGAAAGACCCTACAAATTGTAGGTGTTGGAACCGTTATGGTCTCACATTCCTTAAATGGAAAAGACAAGATGAATCTATTGAGACCCATCTTTTATATTCCTGATATGGATACCAGATTACTATCCATGGGAACATTCCTTCAACAAGGATTCACTCTATTCGGAAATCTTGTGAAAATCAATCTCACAAGTAAAAATAAAACAATTCAGTTCACCCCTCATAATAAAGGCCAAACCATTTTTGGCTTGATTGAAAAACTATCAGCCAATCAATAAATGCTGTCACAAAAGCACCAGATTTTTTAATTTGGCATAAGCACCTGGGACATCCCCAAGAGGCAGCTATTAAAAATGGAAAGAAAACTCTTTCTGGAATGCCAGATATTATTATTCCCTCACATTGTCACATATGTCCAGGCTGCACAAAAGGGAAAATGCATAGCAAATCCTTCCCTGATTCAGAAAGTAGAGCAAAAGCTCCTTTTGACTTAATTCATTCCAATCTCAAAGAAATATCCAAAATATCATACCACAAATACAAATACTTTGTGACGTTCATTGATGACTATTCGGGATATCTATGGATTGGATTATTAGGGAAAAAATCAGACACAACAACAGCTATTGTGCAGTTTATAGCAACTATCAAAAATAAATATGACAGAACTCCAAAAGCATGGAGATACGATGGAGGATCAGAATTCCTGAAATCTGAAAGGCAAATGAAAGACCTAGGAATTGAGATCCAGACATCTCTTCCTTATCAAGCACAGCAAAATGGGCACACTGAGAGGATGAACCGCACTATATGGGAAAAGGCTCAGTCTTTATGCTTTGATGCCTGCCTACCACCATCATGGTGGGAATTTGCCTTAGAGCATGCTGTGTACCTGTATAATAGGACACCAATGGCGCGCCTTAAATGGCAGATGCCTTATTTCTTCCTTATTAAGGAAAAGCTGAATATCTCAAATTTGTGAGTATTTGGATGCCAAGCCTACATCTACACTCCAGAAGAGTGTAGAAAAACTAAAATGGAACCAAGATCTGAAATGATGATCTACCTAGGTTTCAAACAAGGAATGAAGGGATATTGCTTCATGAATCCCAAAAATAATACTCTTGTCATGGCTGCTACAGCACTTTTCGACAAAATGCACTTTCCTAGGTGTTCCCGTGATCCTGAAAAACCTAGCTTTATTAATCCTGATAATGAGTTCGAGGATCTTTCTCCTTTTGAACCAACAAATGATACACCATTTGAATCATCAGGAGATGATCAGGAAAATAACCCAGCAGAACTAGAGCCTCATCCAGAGACTCCATCTAATTCTTCGGAATCATCAGATGAAGATGACGAATCATCAGAAAATGATAAATCAGATGGAGAAGATGATGATTCAGATGATGAATCTAGGGTTCAACATGACTTAAATCCATCAGAATCATCTGATGAAGATCCATTCTCCAATGCACCTCAGCAGTCACAAAGAGATAGACGACCAGTATCTCACCCTGATAATATATATGGGGATCACACTCCAGCTGAGATTGATGCCATGGATAGGCATCGGTGCCTCCCTGAATCAGGGAAAGTAATGTTGAATCAGCTTCTTTCCCAAGCCATTCCTCATTATGAGGAAATCGCAAATCCTGCGATCCCTGAACATCACAGGGATATCATCCATTCACCAATCAGTGAAAGAAACGATTGGTACGCAGCTGAAAAGAAGGAATGGAATAAACTTCTTGAGCATGGAGTAATCAAAGATCTACAACATCTCCCAGATAGCCGAAAGGTGATTGGTTGCAGATGGGTCTACAATTTAAAGTCCAATGGACATAAAAAGGCACGCCTTGTAGCACAAGGCTTCTCCCAGATAGATGGGATTGATTACGATGAAATTTTCTCACCAGTAGTTAGATATGAATCTGTCCAACTAATGCTTGCTTTAAGCGCATTAGAAGATTTTCACATATCTTTCTTAGACATAACATCTGCATTCCTATATGGAACATTACATGAAGAAATATTCATGAAACAACCCCCTGGCTTTATCACTAAGGGGAAGGAAACCCTCATATATCGCTTACTCAAAGCATTATATGGTCTAAAGCAAGCAGCCCTTGCATGGTGGCACTCTTTAGACAAATCTATGGAAAAAATGGGTTTCAAATGAATTTATTCTGACACTGGAATATTTGTTTTCATTAACAATGGTGAAATTGTGATTGCCATGATTTATGTTGATGATTCCATCTTTATGGGATCAAATAGAACATTGGTTCTGAAAAAGAAACAAGAGTTCATGTCGGTATGGGAATGCCGAGACCTAGGAGACTTGGAGGATCAGGGAGAATCAAAAACATTCCTCTCCATTAATATTAAACAACAGGGCAAGATGATCTTAATTGATCAAAAGCCATACCTACTTAAAGTACTGTCACAACTTGGAATGGAAAATGTCACCACCAGTGATACTCCCTTGCTACATGATTATACCCCATTAAAACATGATGGATCTGTAGATGACACTTTGTGCTCCAGATATCAATCCGTAATTGGATCATTGTTATATTTAATGATTGGAACATGGCCAGACATATGCTTTGCTGTGATAAAAATGTTGCAGTTCTCAGCAAACCCAACACTGGATCACTACAATAAGGCTGTTGGTATAGCAAAGTATTTGGTCAGTACCACTGATTATCACATTAGATATAATGGGAAGTCCAGGGAAGGTCTTGCCAGTTATACAGACTCCAATTGGGCATTGGATATTAATGACCATAAATCAACATCAGGTTTCTTTAGTGTTCTTGCTGGAGGAACAGTATGTTGGACCTCTCACAAGCAGACTTCAGTGTCGCTATCCTCCATGGAGGCTGAATACATTGCGTTATCAGATTGTGCAAAAAACAACTTTTGGATGAAAAGCTTGTTTAATGAAATTCATTATCCCTTGTCTACTGTTCCGATTTATGGTGACAATATGGGATCACTATTTATTGCACAAAATGCTGTCACAGAAAAGAGGTCAAAGCATATTGATATACAGTATCATTACATTCGCAACCTTGTTGCTGAAAAAGTTGTTGTGCTTTTCTTCATTGAAGGAAAGCATAACCCTGCTGACATGCTCACAAAAAACTTGGGATGAATATTGTTCCATAAATTCTTACCAATGCTCAGTTTAATAAAATCAGCATAACAAGCGCTTGCGCTTGGTCCTGAAGTAGGACCTTAAACTGCTTCGTTCTTCCTCAATTATCTGCGGAACTGTACTCAGAGCTTGACACCACAGAACAACCTCTTGCTATGATGGGAAAAAATAACCAACGAAAATTGACAAAGAAGACTGTACTCCATATCAACAGATATGCAAATGTTGGACAT
This sequence comes from Amanita molliuscula, assembly GCA_023014405.1. Classification (NCBI taxonomy): domain Eukaryota; kingdom Fungi; phylum Basidiomycota; class Agaricomycetes; order Agaricales; family Amanitaceae; genus Amanita; species Amanita molliuscula. The sequence goes on from JAEBUP010000049.1 coordinate 149,399, forward strand.
AACTGTGCGAACTTGTCCCACTGCAACCTTCCTGAGAATCCTCCTCTGCCATCTCCACCTACACACCCCAGAATAACCATGTCCCTGGCCATCGCCATGTGGATAGATTGTGTCAATGCTGGACAGGATCCATGGACTCTGCCTGAGAAAGCATTTTGGGCATGGCAGTTGTACAAATGATGGAAAAGAGAAGGACAGTCAGGCCACCTTTCTTTTGACAACTTCTAGGAAAAGTAAATCATCCAAAAATAATCAGTACATGGTACTGATCATGGGGGGGTATTAAGAATCTGCCTGCCTAAATGCCCTTAGGGGCTATTTCCTTTTGTAGATAGATTGTAGATTAGATTTCTCTTATCTGTCTCACTCTTATTTAGAATAAGCGCAAATATGTACAAATACATAAAATGTATATAAGGACAGTGGTTTGCACTAATAAACTCAGTTGCTCTTCCTTGCCCACCAGCATGTAAGTAAGCTCTCCTACCTTTGGTAGTATTGTCAATGGTTGCTGCTATGAGCACACCTTGGCACTTCCACTAGCACAACCATGCTGCTCACAGCGCATGGTGTGCAGCTCAACATTGCCTCAAGGTAACCCAACCATAGGCACAGGTGGGTGAACATATCCATTGCAGCCACCTCTTGTTTGTATATCTCGTACACGTTATCTAAAAGCAGACAAGGGTGAGACCAAACTGATATATTGGTCTGACTAACAGATCACTTTATGCACTTCGGAGAGGACCATCAGGGCCGCTCTTTGTAGACATCCAGCCTTTCCGATTTGTCAAGTGGATAGTGAAGAAGGTGACAGGCCTGTGACTGTGAGGGCATGACCGGACAGTCAGGTTGCGGTCGACAGCATATGCCTGCAACTGGCAGAGCTCAAAGTTCCTGCAACGGTGAGTCTCAATCTGACTGTGAGAGATAGTTGCCAATGCATCACACCTGGTCCACAGAGTGAATGCGGTCGATGCAAAGGCACGCACAAAACCATGTGTGAAGTTGAGATTCTGATCCTCCACAGTGAGTCGCACTGGCCAGTCCATGAGCCGGTGCTGAGGACACATGGCCTCAGACCATTGCATGACCTGCGTCAAATCTTCGAGGGTCATCGCTTCGGCCTGTCGCCTCCTTGTACCCTCAGCAACATGTTTATTCTTCAGCAACTTGAGAGTATCCTGGATTACAGGTGCACGTGCAAGGTTTCCACGCAGAGTTTGTGAGATTGGGTCATAGTGATATTCACTGGCATATCGTTTACTGTCCCTGCAGTCCAGACAGTGAGTGGTACTGCACCAATTAGTCGATAATCACCACCCACACTTCATTCCAGTAGTCCACAAATGCTGCATGGATTGACTCGGCTGTGCTGTAGCCACGTCCCTCAGTGATGCACTTTTGCGACAGGAACATCTCCAGGGCATCCACAGAATAAATATTGGGTGCGCCATCAAATGCCTTCTCAAGGAGATTTGTGCTAACCCCATCTGACAAGTCAGCATCAGGTCCTATCTTCCTTCGCTCAGCAACACATCAGGCAAGAAATTCCTTTCCACGGGCAACTTGGCCCAGGTAGGTGTTGCAAGTGTGGGCTGACTTGCAATAGTCATTGCGACTCTTGGCACTGGCCTCCTTGAGGGCTGCGACGCTCGGGCCAGTGTTGATGGTGTTGTCAACCTCAGCCTCCTCCTCAGCAGATTGTATGGCTTTCTGAGTGCGTCATGATTTGGACCCCTGCGCTGACGAGGCTGGTTTCCGAGCTCTTGCCATGTCCAAGTGAGGCTGTGGTTGTGACGAACGAGCTGGTGTTTTGATTTGTCTCACCATTTGGCCCCCTTTCCTGTGCTGCAACTCACTAGGTAGATGTATACATGTATTTCCACTAGTACATGATATGCAGCCACCATAGTGCGATAAACATGTCATTTAGTCCATCAATGTGAGATCAATTACTTCCATTTCATTTGCTGACAGTCTGCGTTGGCGCCACTGACAAGCGCGCTCGCAACTGATGGGGATGCTGCAATGCGCACGCTGACTAGATGGTCCACCAACCAAGTGACCCAATCCCTCTCGTTCCCTCTGCCGCTGCTTGCGGCTGGTGCTGCCTTCATATGCAGCAACCATGTGTGGAAGCGCGCGCCTCACCACCAGCTCGGGCAACCACTGGCGTCGAAATGTCATCCCCTGCTGCACCACTGCTGAATGCGCACCTTCGGTGCAGGCCTTTGATGTCACTGACACCAATGCCTGGTGTACTGCATGTGTCGCCGCCTGGACTTGGAGCAGCCGGATGCCAGACATGGGCCCCGTGCCAGTTCTTGACTTTACTATCTTGACGATGGCTGAGCTCGGAGGTGGTGGGTCACGAACAATGCTATCGTTGATGTGCATGGACATTGCGAGCATAACATCAGAGCCCTGGACATTCATCAATCAATGTCGTGGCTGTTGAACAGGGGCTGGTCCTCTCACCTGCAGCAGGCTGCGCAGAATTGCCCCTGGCCATAAATTCTTCTCAAACTTTGTGCCAATGTCGGCCTCCGTACCCCATGCAAAAAGAAGCTGGCAGAGATCAGCTAGGCCACTGAGGTCGGGACAGCTGGGCATCCATGATGCAAAAGTGTCTTCAAGGCAATGGCCAAGCGAGCCTGATGTTGTGGGGTTGACATACAGCTTCAGAACGTTGAGTGATGGGAATTCATTCGGCACCTGGGATGCAAGTTGCTTGTACTGGTGGCCGAGCAGGTTGTGTGGATCGTTCAAGAGCTCGTGCTGCAGCTGATCACACCATCTAACAAGGAAGCGCTTCAGCGCTTCGTCTGAGAGGGTCACAGCTGCATTGTACAGATCGCGGCCAAGGCCTGACCGTGCCAGTCGCTGTGCAATGGTTGGGCCACAGCCATGCAGGCCAGTCTGTCAGTAAATCATAGATCAGAGTGGCCCTCTTCATGCGCAGTGTGCGAAAACATACCGGATCATAGTCGCCACCCACAAGGATAGCGAGAAGAACTATGTCCTCTTGCTTCAGCTGGGGATGGATGCCAGTGTCCAGCGTGTAAATCTCCATGGCATGACTCTTCCTCGAGAAAGAGCTGGGAAACTGAATAAGCCCATGGGCTCGACAAGAACTCAACAAAGCGAACTGACCTGTTGCGGATGATGCACGTCGCTCCAAACATGAAGGCATCGCTATCATCTGTGACGACAGCATCAATGACGCCAATCTTGTTGAAATATGCCAGCTCAGCCTCCGCCTCGCCTGGTGCCTTGGACAGATTGAGCCATCCACTATGCCAAGGCCAGTTTCAGACATGCTCACCTCATGGGAGTAGAAACCGAATGCAGCAATCATGCTTCGGAATGTCGCCGTCATCCAGTGCACTGTCGAGCGAACCTGGTGTCCGCGCTTCACAGCAGGGCGGGCAGGGCCGTCTAAAATAAAGACAGGTACCACACATGCCTGCAGTAGCCATGCCAGTTTGTAGAACAAAACGCGAAGCTCGGGGTTCCGTCCCATTTGTGAATGCGACGGCTTGTGAAATACTTGCTGACTTTGCCGTATCCATATGCTACCGAGGGATGCCAATCAGCCAATATTTGTGGCGGACAGCATAGGTATCTACCTTGCATCTATACCGAGCACCATACAATGATGCCCCCGCAGGTTCTTGACAAAGCCCTCCTTGAATGCCCATTGCTCCAGCGAGGGTAGCTTTTGGAGGGCCGGCTTGACAACCTGCAGAAAACTACAGTCAGTCAAGTTGGAATGAAGGCTCGGTGGGCCTACCTCCCACAATCCCGGGATGCCCATGGTCTGTTGCAATCACAGAGCTGAAGGGGGTAGTAATCGCGCTAGTGACTTGGAGGTGAGACAGGACAAAACCCCTTTCCAAGCCAACTTTGTGAAAAGGGGGGGGCATTCGACGACCCCCGGCTATGCAGCTGAATGGTCTGCATCTGTGTGAGCGTCAGCGTTGAGAGGGATATTGATAAGGAGCGCCATGGGAAACGGGAAGCGGGCTGTACGTGCGAAAAGGCTTTTTTTTCTTCTCTCAATGGGCCAAACCGGGCAGTGGTTGTACGTACAAAGTGTAAAGTGCAAAGTAGATATCTCTATGGACAAAGCTTGCAAAGTGCCCGACCACTGCCAACTTTACTGTAAATTCAGGGTTCTGACATTCTCATCTAGCAAGGCTGTAAAGATTCCTCTTCTGGCAAGACTTTACAGGGCAAACGTTACCTCTGATGCCGGATCATCTATGGCAGGTCTTGGTCATGCTGGCCAGCAGCTACAGGGTTGGGCAATGCTCAGCTTGTAGTTTCAGAGGTGAACGTAACCGCAAGGGTCGAGAGACTATAATATGTCATGGAATGACCATGCTGTAAAGTAGTTTACTCGGCAAGTAAGGTCGCGCACCAGTCCATGTACTATCTGCATATCTAGCTGTGCTCACTGACCTATGCTTTACGCAGCTGCAACTGTTGAGCATGAAGTTCAGAGATCCTGTCAAATCCGCCACCAGCAGAACTACGCACCTAGGGTGATAAAATTGTGTATGCCCCGTTTCACCACTAGGGCAGTGCAGGGCCATCAGTCACCCAGTATTGATAACCTGATCAGTTATCGATAGATTACTGTGATACTCACCGGTTTTTCTGAGCCAGAGGTGTGTAGAGTTCATCTAGTAAACTATTTGACAGTGCGAGGAAACCCTTTGAATCAAACACGTACCGGTTTCTTGTTGAGTGGGAGGTTGGACGGGCAAAGGGCGCGACGCGCAGGGTTGTTTACTGTACAAATAAGCCGGCACTAGTATAGACCGCCTCGCCTAACGATCCCGCCGCTCCCCACTTGCCGTCCGTCGCTTTACACTGCCGAGCATAAATTTAAACAGATACATCTACTTAATTACATTTCACATGTCTGAGAGAAAACAAGATGCTACCATACAAGGATAATCAAATGTCAACATATACTCAGTAGACACCACTCAAAGGTCCTGAGCTTGCTTGGAAGTCGAGGGAAAGAAACAACATGAACCTATGAGGCTCACACTGTTACTAAAGGCCATCTCCATAATAGATTGACATCACAACACCTAGTCCATGGACGTGTAGAGGTGGGCATTAGGGAACTTGTCCTTGATACGCTCCAAGAGCCATTCAAATGGGGTTCCATACGTAATATCACCAGAGTTGGTCTGGCCAGATCCACCAGTAAGGAGGGCTGCAACACGTCCCTGGCTGTCGACGATAATGGCACCAGAGTCACCTCGGTCGGAGAAAGCTCTGGACCCATTGTAACCCACAATTGCCAATTCCATCGATGTTGCCTCAGTGCCGTCCAAGAAGTACCTGCGCACAAATGACTTGATGCCAGTGCCACGGCCAATGGTCGTGTTTGTGGTGCAGCCATTTTTGATCAGAAGGATGCATGGCTCACCATCCGCATCGCGCATTCGCGGGTGGGCCAGCTCGTGCTCTGGGACAACACCCTGAACCGGAAATAGGCGGTCGTAGGGGTACCTGAATGAGGAGGGGGCCGTTGGGTCAGGGTACATCATCATGGTAAATGCGCCAGGCGCAATCTCCGTGCCTGGATATAGCAGTGAGAACAGACAGCCTTAATAAAATAGACTAAAACATACCTAAGTCGATAACGTTGCCCTTGAAGGTGGCCCAGTCAATCTTGTCGTTGTCGAGCTCAATCAGAGCCCAGTCCTCCGTAAATCGCTTGGCGCCAGCACCGACAGTAAGAGGAGGGGCATAAGCAACGTGGCCAATGATACGGTGCTGCTCTATGCTCCAGAACTTGGTAATGTCACTGTGAAATTTGTCGAGGGCTATGAGCGACGCCTCTGTCGCCTTCAAACTGACCTCAACCACCTTCTGCTCCTCTTCGACACCATCCGTGTCCCCTTTCTTCACCCTATTCTGCAGACTGTCGAGCTGCCTCTTGTACAGGTCGATCATGATTTTGTCACTGGACATCTGGACCATGATGGATGTGAGAACTTCCTGGAAGGCCTTGGGACCGGGGAGCATGATGTCAAGACGGCGCTGGCTGTTCTGGGTACGGTGATAGAGGCGGTTCGGCGCATCCTTGAGCGGGAAGACAACATGGCGTGCGGTGAGAATGTAGACCTTGTCGAGGATACGGAGGTAGAGAGCTCCAGTGCCCTCAGCGTACCGAGTGGCTCGAGAAGCAATGCGGAGACCGAGTGCTGCAGTGAGAGGACTGCAAACCTTGGCAGTCGGGTTTGTGGTTGCGACGTAATTGAGGAGCTTAAGGCTGGATTGTTTGAAAAGCGACTCGCGAAACGCTATCTCGATGCCGACGACCTCAAATGAATGGAGAATATTCTCGCAAGCGCGGGCCGCGACCTCAGCGTCCTTGCGGGAGAGAGACCCAGGCTTGACGCCGACCCAAAGAACGGTGGGACCAGCGCCCTTTCCGGGTTCGGCGAAGCGAACAATGTCAATCGTTGTCCACTTGACCGTAACGGAGTCAAGGTATTCATAGATACATTTACCCATCCTCTCCCATACGGCCGCGAACCTGTCGTCAAAGACTGGCCTGATCTCCCTCTTTATGCTGTAAGTCTCTGGGCCGACAAGCTTCTCCGACGGGTCCGTCCCCGTACGGAAGATCAAGGTGGGTTTCGACGGCAAGTTCCGGTAGTAAGACTTCGCCTCCGGGTCGACGTCAAAGTCAGAGGGTGAAGTCGGAGGGTTGTCGTCTGGGAAGGCGAGGCTAATGTCGGGGTCTATATCGATGGTAGGCCTAGAGGTAAGGGTGATGTCGGCGTATAAGTCGAGACTCGGAAAGGTTTGGAAAACTTCTTTGTTAGTCACTGGAAGGGAGGAACGAGACGGTGAGTACGAGAAGGTAGCAAAAAGGCTGAAGGACTGACTCGTGTACGCTGGTTGAGGGGGGAAATAATGGACTGGTGGTTATTGCCCCCATGTACTGTCACTACTGAGACAGCCTTAGTGTACTGTCACGCGTCTAGTGACTGGGGTCATGTCGCTGAGAACGAAACAGTTAATCATGCGAAAACTATTTTGCCACCGGCAGTATAACTAGATAGGTGCCGGCTCGCACCGGCCGCGACCTTGCTTTGCTTGGTTTGTTATTTGTATGTGCGATGCGTATTGTATACTATGATACGTGATTCGGATAGTATACTGTGTGTTTCGCCGTTCATAGTATAGGTTGTCATAATTTTGTTTGTATAGTACGGTGTGATATGTCATTCATAGCATCCATCGTATCAGATCTCGTTCAGCCTCCCTTTTCTTTTGCGTTTGCGTTTGTCACCAGGTTGTAGGTCATCCACAGTTTCTGTGGAGTAAGTGGGGGAGCGACGATTGTCTTTCTCTTCTGTCTCGTGATGCTGAATTGCTAGTGGATTAGTTGATGGGATGATAGTGGAACGTCCATTTCCATTCGACGAACGCAGTATCCAATTATGGGAGCTTATGCTTTCACGGACTATCGATCTCAAGTGGAGATCATTCGGATATCCCCCAACCCTCCACGGATAATGCAGATACATTATTGTTGGGAGGTGACCTTGGGAGTGAGGAACTTCTAGACGAGGGCCATGCTTCTCAAATGGACATAGACCATGGGGGTGAGTGAATGGTCGAAATCGTTTCCACGAATTCGGTGCACAGGTACAATGATATCAATATTGCCGGTGACAACGAGCCCCAATCAGACGGCGATACGGCCGGAAATATGAGAATGAGTGTGGTTGATATCGCGTGCACAAGTGCACAAGTGGCGACTTTCTAAGCCTGTTGCGCGAAGCAAGGGAGATGGCTGCATTTTTTACCCCAGGAATACTCTTGGCTTGTCAGCCCAACGCCATGTGGCTGGATCTGAGTAAGTAAACACTCGTTGTCATCCATTGAGAATGCTCGGTAAGAAACCTGAAAAACAACCCATTGAGCAACGACATCCGTTAGTTACACAAGAGAGCCATGAAGAACGCACGCTGGCCACACAGAATCGATAGCGCGGATCCGCGTAGGTCACCCTTCGACCTCCTCCATGAAGGATACTCAGGAAACCCCCTGCGAAGCAGTCGAAAATCAGTCTATTGAGACACGTCACTCATTAGACCCAAGCGTGAACCGGAAGTCGCCGCAGTTGCTAGTCAAGTTCAATGACCGATCCTTTTATTTGGCGTTTGCTTCTGCCGAGCTATCAATCCGTCCTACTGTTCTTGCTGTGTTGAGCTCTTTTGGGGAATATGCAAGAGGAAATTTTAAATTCCAGCCAGAGGTAGAAGTTGGCACCGCCAGAAAACCGATCGCGATCAGACAATTGGACGAAGCACGTGGTGATTGGGACACCGCTTAATAGGGACTTTTGATGATGAGCGCGTCAAAAGTCACAGCCTCGAATCCCTCGATCAGTGTGAAGACGGCGACGAGTGTGCGATGATTCGGCAACAGGCAAGCCACAGCCACCACGCAGAACCCCCAACATCTGTTCCCGTTTATGTGCTGTATTTCGAACAACTGGTCAGATTTTTTTTCGAATATAAAATATGTGACTTACAGAGCAACTCGCAGGCTTTCATATCCAAAACCATCCCTACTCAGTCAAGAAGGGTTCAAAAGCTAACACCAGCCGGTGAAATGGATGCGCCCCTTAAAACATACCTAGAAAGGATGGGTAAAGATTTTATGAACGTGTATGAACACCACGTACTGCGGGTAGGCAAACGAGGAATTGGTATTATTGTCTTCCGTCGAATCGTTGAAAGCATCTGCAAGAAAATTGGGATCGATTATGACGCCGGCGCCGATGTTGCCGACCGAAGAATCACCGGACATGAAATACAAGTATCAGTGAATGATATCGTAGCATTCTTTGGTCTCAAATCAACTGACCGTCATTCCAGTCAAGATTTTGCCATCGACCTTTAAAAAACCACCGGTCGATTCATTTGTGTGCAAAATGAGACACTAGCCCGACTCGAGCATCGCCGAGAATGCCTTACAGACGACAATAAGGCATCATCGAAGGAGCTGGAACATTTGCTACGCACCGACTTCAGTGAGCTGCACAGAGTGAATCCCTCCCGCTTCCATGCGTTTGAAGACTTGAAACGGTTAGTTAATCTATTGTATCCTTTTGCCAAATGCGAGAATGGAGGTCATGTGCAGTAACCAATCATTGTGGTTTCGTATAAATTATCAGGACCGAAGCTATGCCAGGAAGAGAGACGCAGCGATCAATATGCGTCGCGCCTGACTGACGATAACATACCAGCATTGAATGCCGTCATCAAGAGGATGAGCGGTAGGGGCCGCCGTGCCTGCTGAATTCAGAGTAAGAGTAAGCGATGGACGCAGGACGTGGGTGACGTACTCGCAATGGACGCCGTCCTCTGAGGATGAGCAGAGAGTCGGAAGCTTAACTGCAGACATGGATTGTTTCCAATCAGCTGGCGTAGGGCACAGGGCGGGTGTATGTATATACGGTTCGTTTTTCTATCGTCTCTACTACATAATACAACGGAGTGCTACAGTGGGGAGGAACGCAGAAGGAGCGACATGACGCGGGGGAAAAAGGCGCTCATCCTCTGGGAACTCGCTTATATCGGCAGTAGGTAATTGTTAGGGAACCAAACAGCAGAAGCCAGGTTTACGTGTGTACGACTGCGCCAGAGTTTGGGATACATCTTGCCGTTTTCAGTTAAATCCCGTTATTCTGTTTGGTGGCCTAACAAGGCCCAATGCTTCTTTATAAGACGGGGTCAAAATAAATACCATGCTTTCCTCCCCCGTCGTGTACCATTGCATTTTGCCTGTAATAGCACCATTAAACATGTAAGTGGGATCACGTACGCCCGTCGTGTATATATAGATCTTCCGGGGAATGTGCAACGCATGTTGAATAACGGCTCGGATTGTCTGGATTGGATGTGTCTGACTCGTCTTTCTGCAGAAAACATACGATACACCACAAACGTCCCACAAGTTCCACTATGGTGAGTTAAGAGACACCGTCAAGTGGCTAGCACTCATTTGGCAGTCGAATAAACGCATACAAGATCCAGAAACTGCCAGTGGCCGCAAGCGACGCCGAACGGATGAGGTCCACGTGCGTATAACCTATGTTGTTAATAAGTGGACGCTGACAGTTAATGTAATATTGATGTTACAAGCTCGGCACTAGCAGTTTCTTGGACTTAGAGGCCGCCGAATATGATGATAGCGAGTACTCCGCCGAAGAAGATGGAGTCCACAGTACGCCGACCCCCATATATATATTTATGGTCCCGAATTCACGCAGCAGCTCTCAACAGTTTTATTGACGATTCAACGGTTCCCCAACCGTCCGATGGCTCCTCTTTGCCAACCGCATCTACGTCCGTGGACGAGACACGGAGTATCCATCCACGTCTACAATCTGTCATCGCCCGGTATGAAGCACGCCGAACGGCTCGTGAAACGGACGGGAATGAAGCAAGGAATTTGGGTGAGCAAGTCGACAATGAAAGTCTCGAAATGCAACAAAGTCTCGACGAGCAAATCATAGAGAGCGTCGGGCGCTTGCCCCATGACGCTGATATTGGCCTGTGGCGCGTTCGGGTACAGGTGAGTGAAATCATTCTCTTCGTAACATTTGAGAAAGACCCCAATAAAGGAAGGCCGTGAACTAGAGAGTTTCGACCTCATCCGTGATCGCCTTCGTGCCCGTCCACGATATGCTGCATCTGTTGTCTGTCCGGCAGGATCTCGCTCTTGGGTATTGATTGAATCGAATCTGCGTGAATACGTGGAGAAACTGAGCATTAACTTGTCAACAGTCGACCATCCGTTGGACATTTCGTTCGTACCTCCTGAGGAGAGGCTCGAATGGATCCACTGGCGGCCAAAACCGCATCGTATAAAAGCTCCCTGCTGGGTTCGACTCCGGAAGGCCTCAGTACTAAATGAAAAGAATGTGGCTCCATATGTCCGACACTACGCTGGAGACCTTGCATTTGTGCGCGACTCGCACAAATGGCCTATGGTTGAAATTTGTCTAGTTCCCCGGATGCCCTATCTCATAGCCAGGCCATCCAAGACCAATCCAGAAGAGAAGGTGGTGATCAAAACCGTGCGCCTACCACGTCTGGTCCACCCAGATTTGATCGGTCACCAGGAACCCAACTTAGACAAGGTTCACACTTTAAACACGGACATATATTGGATACCAGATCACTGCTATCCACTTCGAATGACAGCACCCGGTGTGTGCCAGTTCGTCGACAAGCGACATAAAAATCAGTTCCGGCTACCCTTTGCGATAGCCTTGATACCAAATGACGCGTTGGATATTGAAGACCCGCACCCGAGTTTGAAGGAGCTCAACACATTTAGCGAGGGGATGGCAATTGGTGCAGAGCAACTCGATTTCCTCCCACCTTCGACCGAATTCCTCCGATGGACGTATGAATACTACGTCGGGGCAGCATTGGAAATTGACCACAAGGTTGAGGTGCTCGTCACTTCTGGTATCGTTCGAGGCGTCGTGGTCGATGTCAGGTTCAATGAAGTTGTCGTGAGTGAGCAAGGGACGTGGGAGGAGATAACGGTAGACATACGAGATGTGAGAAGATACTATGATGTTGGAGATGAGGTGAAGGTGTGTGCCGCGTCTTCGCCTGAGAGTAAGAAGGAAGGTTGGGTTCTATCCATCGAGAATGATCAAGTAACAATATTGAGTCGGACGAAGGAAGAGGTATGGAGTTGAACTAGTAGACTCTTTGTGGCACTTAATCTTATTCACGAGACAGTTTGTCGTGAAGTCTTGGCAACTGGGTCCTTGCGATGGTCATCAATGGGCAAGCCCCCCCGTTCTGCAAACAAATGATACTGTGACTGTCATATGCCCTATATCGTCGTTCTATGGCAAAAAGGGTAGGGTGGTTCAAGTAGGTGTGGCAAGCATAGGGGTCATTGCGCATCAGTCAAATGAAATGGTATGCCAATTCATGTTCTCCTGTGTCTCTTTTGAATTGGCGTTATAGTTTTATGTGCCCCCCTGGTTTTTAGAGGCAGACAAAGCTTTGCCTGGAGTTAGATCAGTTGCTGCGGCACCGGATAACAAGGAGGAATCGAGGCAAGGTATCCACTATGATCGATACCGCGAGCTTGTCAACACGCACGTGGTTGTATGCGGCCAACATCACGATAAAGGTCTTTTTGGAAGGGTCAGGGAACACCTAGGCAATCAAGTCCTACGTGTAGAAATGCAGTCTGGTTCTCGAATGGTGGATATCCATGTCAATTTTTTGCTATCAATGTGAGTTGTTCCTTCGGTGTGGTTATACAAGCTCAGTGCATTACAGGTATTCAACTGGTCGAGACGTACGATTGTACCATGTGGGTTCGCGCAGGGCCGATACTCGCATATATCAACCTCGATCCTTAACTCCGCCGGACCTGGAGCGCCCAACAACTCCCATGCCACCTGAGCGGCCTGAGCCTGAAGTTGAAGATGAATCAACCATATCGTATGACGGGCGAAGTGAGTTCGTTTCATCACCCGACATGGATGGCTAATACATCGACATTCCTGTAATAGCTTACTCTGCCTCATGGATGTTGAAGGATGGGCTGATCACGAAGAGAATATGGGCTCGCGTTCGCAATACCACGCCGGACCCATTCACACCAGGCAGTGGTTTTGACAAGGGGTTCCTCGATGGGGAAAAGGCCTTGATACTCTCGGGAGCTTCTCCCGACGCAATTAGGGTTAACATTGCTCAACGGGAGATGAAAATACCAAGCAAATATCTCTTCCCGGAACATCCTTCTTCACAAGGCCAGTTTGTGGTCCCACTCACTGGTGTACATGTCGGTGATGTATTCAAAACACGCAAGCAGGAGGCAGGACTCTTCCTGTTAGTTCGCCGGGGTCACAAAGGAGCATCACAGTTTGTCTTTGAGGGTACCTGGTTGGCAGTATGTGACCCAAGGTAGCATCAGGAAAACCCCATAATTTGCTTTAGCAACTTTTGTAGCTTTACAAAGATGCTTTCCGAAGTTGCACCAGATACTTGTAAAGGTTGGAACATTTGCTTATAGAGCCAAACTGAGACTTTGAAAGCAATACTACGACTTTCAAAAGTCCTTCATGAATTTTAGAAAATACCCCTGAATGCATATTTCACCCCTACACCGCTGACGTGCAATGGGATCTATTTTTAGCTCTATATGTAATACAGGTACATGCACGGCAATTTCTAGCAAACGGCGGCAGCTGGTAGTGGTGTGGGTTTGGAAATGAATGGGGCATGCAATAGGGATCGTTGGTAGTAGTGGGCAATGGGCAAATAATAAGAGTGAAGAGGGGAGACTGAATCTTTGGCACATGTGATGATGAAGACTGCATGGGTAGCTGTTAGGTGATGAATGATTTGTTGGGACCATGAGCTTACTGAGACGCAAGGTGTAGGGAGATGCGGTGAATGATAAAAATGCATGGGAAAGTGCGCGCGCGCGATGATGTGGCATGACGTGACAGTGGAACGAGCAAGCTACGAGCAAATTGCAACTTGGGCTGGAACTGGTGATAAATGATTTGCGACAAGCGAGGCTTAGTAAGTTGAGCAGTGATTGACTGGTGATGATGAAAGAATATGGGAAAGCGAGAGCTGAGGATGAGCGCACAAGGCCGTTGAGTTACCAAAGGCTTGATCTGATGGAAAACTCACCGATATGACTGATAAATAGCTAGACATGCAGCGGACGATCCATGAGAACATTGCGGTTGGAATGTTGATAAGCCATTTGCGAAAAGCGAGGCTTGGAAAAATCGTTGAGCAAAGGCTTACTGATATTTAACTGAGACGAATGATAGCAAGAAGGCGGATGCAGTGGTTGACAGACGAGTATTGATGAATAATAGCAGAATCCTAGCGCATGCGGGATTGAGCAATAAGTCATGACAAGATAAAAATCTTACTAATAAAACGAGACGAGTTACTGGCGATGCAAGTTGAGTAATGCCTAAAAGATCTTTAGCGCAATAGAAACAAATGAAAAGGGACAGACTGGTTATATTTCCAGGACAAAGTCAGCTTCGGGATCTTCAACGGGGTTTTCATCATTGTCGGCGAGCGTTGCGTCGGTGCTTGAGGAGATTGCCCACCCTCTCTTGCTTGTGGGAAACCATTTGTGCGCCTCCTTGAAGATCCCAGCCCAGCCCTCATCGCTCATCTTGTTGAGAGTTTGGGTGAATATCGTCACACGGCGGATCCGCATCATCTTCGTCTTGTTCAAGTTCCCGTCGCGCTTAGTAAACTGGTCACCGTAGTTCAACTTTGAGAAGTCAGGTAAGCTTTCGTCCTCGGTTATCTTCTTTCCCATTTTCTGACAATGCTCAAGTGCTCGTCCAACCTAAATAGTAAAAGTGGACCAGAATAAGAAAATGCAGACATTCAAATTACATACTGCGTGCATCGATAATAACAATGCCCCAATGGGCTTTTCTTCCTTATTACAGTTAGAATCTTCAAGTTTGCTGAGGTGCACGCTGGCAAATGTGGCCGCTACCAGTTGATTTAATCCGAAACCCTGGAAAGATGAGGATGATCAGTCAGGTACTCCATTGACAAAAGAGATTCACTTTTCTCCCCGCTGAATTTCGTCCCAGACACTCCACTGATACGCATGTGTTTTGTAAGTATATTCCGGAGTTTCCTTGATAACGGCACTCGCTAGCTGCATATTGATCTCCTCGAGTACTTGTTTCTTCATAGCAACAATCTTAATGTCATTTTCTTCATCATAAGTGTCGAGTGAATTGATGAGACTGTTGACAGCTTCCACACCCGCTTTTCCAAAGCCATTACGCCAGTTGAAAATACGAGAGTTCGTCTAAGATGGGCATCAGTCAGCAATGGAAAAAAGTCATGATTGTGTACCAGACGAGACCAGATGTTAACGGGTTCTACAATAAAATCCTCCTTTCCCTTGCTTTCAGCAAAAACTTCATCAGCGATGTCTTGTATCATTTCCACTGTGCGTGACGTCCACGGATCAAGCGTTCCCAATTTCTTCATTGCGAGAGGTATGAGCTTC
Organism: Amanita molliuscula; assembly: GCA_023014405.1. Taxonomy (NCBI): domain Eukaryota; kingdom Fungi; phylum Basidiomycota; class Agaricomycetes; order Agaricales; family Amanitaceae; genus Amanita; species Amanita molliuscula. Next base: position 164,504 of record JAEBUP010000049.1, read on the forward strand.
TTGGCGAAGCGATCCCCCATGTTTTTGTGGTCTGGGAGGTGACTGTGCTTCCAGTGCTTGTCACCGTTGCATGCTCTTGTCATATTCTTTGGCTGAGACTAAGGGTTCGGCTCAACCTTGACCATAGTCTAGAACCTGTTGGAAACGACGAATCGCCCGATGGAATGCGTAGCGGAACGGGAAGGAAGGAGAAGGGGAGTCTGGGCGGTAGGAGACGGGATGGGAATGGAGATTAGGGAGGAGTTGAGGTCGTGACAAGGAAACGGCGCAGGACGCCGAGCTCAAACTCACAATGCTCGCTGGTACGAGCATCGCCATGTTGTTAAGCAAGTAGTATATATTCGTATGTACTCTACTAATACAAAAATTCCTTTCCTCCTTTGCCACCCGTGCTCTCTATATTCTCAACAGGTTATGGGCCCCGCTCCCAGACGCTATTGATTATGTCGAATGCTATAGCGGCAGCAAGCAGAGACCATGCCGGCCCACTCCTTGAACCCGTACCACCACCTTCCTTTTTCGGCTTCCTCTCGTGCTGCCCTTTTTTTTTTTTTTTTTTTTTTTTTTTAGAAATGTATTAGTCATAGCGACCTAAGTACCACATAGACCCCAGTTATAAGGGGAGGACAAACTAAACGTTACTACTTTGTACAGGGGAGGTGATCGGAACTTATTTACATACAGAGGCAGGATCTAGACCTGCACTCATCTTGCGGACAACTAGTGGGGGGCCTCTTACGAGGCCTCAATGGGATTGGGTGGGCGACAGGTAAGGTGTGCATTGGCATGCTGGCGAGACCTAACAAGATGGTGTACTTTGATGCATTCCAGGCGCTGGGCTTCAAGGGCAGCCAGCAGCTTGGGTGTGAAATGGGCCCCATAGAACGGGCAGGACTGGGATATGGCAGAGTGGGCGCCATCACAGTTCAGACACTTCAGGGTGAGTGGGGATTCGCTTTCGGCAGCTGGCAGCACTGTGGGCCGAAGAGGGGTGGTTGCTGGCACAGAATGCGCACCAGGGAAGCCGGGAGACACACCAGTGAGAGGTGTGTCCCCATCTGAGGCAAACCCCACATTGGGGGGTAGGCTTGTCCATTGTCCACAGTTGGGCGCAACGGGGAGTCCCAATGAAGGAGACATCGGTCTGGAGGAGACGGCAGGCTCTGGAGCCTACACGATCATCATATATTTTGCACTTGACAGTGCCAGAGAGGGGGACGGCATGTCCCACCTGCTTGGGGAATATGAAAGCCGGAGGCTTGAAGAAGACAACATCGGCCCATTTTGGGTGGGTGGCGATGCACGCTTGTACATCCGAGTTAGTAAAACCCGATCCATCCAGGCGGGAGGTCAGAACATGGAGGAACTTGATGGCTGAGGTAGTGGGGCAGCCCAAGTGGGCGACTTCTCCAGAGGTGGCAGTTCGCATAGCGACAGTAATCCTGTCAATGTCGGATGAGGAGGGGGGCTTCTGAAGGACTGTTTCAAAGTCCCCACATAGTGTCCAGGAGGCCGAGACGATTCGGTTGTTCTCAAGGGAGGTGGCGGCCAAAATGGATGGGGCCAGCAGTCTTGGGGTGGCAGCATCCCCAGCAGGGTGCAACACCACCTTGTTGGTTTTCATGCCTTGTGTGAGGCAGGACTTTACCCTCTTCATTGTGGTTGAGACAATGGGCTTCATGTGTAGAGGAATGGCTGGGGGGGCTGCAGGTTGTGCAGGCGGGGGTCTAGCAGCAATGATGGTGTAGGAAGGTCCCGGAATTCTAGTTCTTCCTGGAGTGAATGGTGTGCATGCTGGGCATGGAGTTCCACCTAGTGGGCCTGGGGTGGCTGGGTGGAAATGTGGGAGATGCAGAGATCCGAGGTGGGAAGGAGTGGCTGGGGGGGGGACCATGAGACCACCCAGGGTCATCGGAGTGGCAGGTGGGAGGGGGGCATAGTCCCCCATCGTCATCTGCTGTAACAGTGTGGAAGCTGGAAGCACCACAGTAGGGACTCCTGTAGCTCTAGGAGTGGCTGGGGAGGAGAGCATGGTATTGGGAGCAAAGTGGGAGTTCAGTAAGGCCCACAAAGATCGCAACTGGAGCATCCCTCTTAGGGGGGTAAGGTCTGCCTGGTGGAGGGCCGTTTGCACATATTCTAGTGCCATGAAACAGTTTGTTGCCAGTTCCTCTGGATCAACATCAGGGTCGTCATCATAATCATAGCCTGGCAAGCCTTCCTCATAAGGCAAGCTGAGCAGGGAGGCCTCTTCGTGAGAGATCTCTGGGGAGAGCGATGGGTTGATGTAAGCATCTGAGAGCCCCAAGGATGAAGCTTCCGAGCCTTCAGGCCATGAGGCCCCAGCACGAGCCAGTTCATCCAGCAGCACTGGGGGCACAGGCTGCCCCCCAGCCACCAGATTTCTGGCTGCACCGAGTAAACTCTCAGCCATCCGAGCAAGAGAAGCCGCATCCATACCATCTGTACACTGCAAGAGGGAAGTGATATGATCTCGACGACCTGGAGGGGCCATGAGAACTTTCACTCAAACAGGAAGGTGGTGGTACGGATTCAAGAGGCAATGTCTCGTGCTGCCCTTGCCCTGGGCCCGGGCTTGGGCTTCAACCCCAGCATGCCTACCTCCATCGCTTCTTCTGCATCCTCTGTGAGGACGCTTTCCTCAAACGAGGACATTTATGCCATGGCAATGGCTCAGTCCATGGCCACCTTCACCCGGAATGAACCTGTCACCACCTGTCACCAACTGCCCTGGTTCAGCAGCTGACAACTCTCCCCACTTCATGCCCAAAGTGTTTTACTGGTAATGACTGCAACCTCCCTTGTGGCCATTTCCCCAAAGTGCCCTACTTGCTCCACCTGTCTGCAGCTGTTGCAGACAGTGAATCGCCTCTCGTTACTGAAGTGCTTGAACTGTGATGGTGGCCACTCCGCCATCTCCTGATCCTGCCCATTCTATGGGGCCTGTTTCACCCCTAAACTGCTGGCTGCCTTGGAAGCCCAGTGCCTTGACTGCGTCCACCAACATTGACTCGTTAGATCTCACCTGCATGCCAATGCATGCCCTACTTGTCACTTGCCCACTTCTGTGGGAGCCTCTTAAGGCTCCACACTAGTTGTCCGCACCATGCATGCAGGGATAGATCCTGCCACCTTACATATAAGTACTCTGGACCTCCAGACCCAGCTTCGTCTCCTATGTACAAGATAGTTACGTTTACCTTGTCTTCCCCAGTAGAAAGGGGTATGCTACACACAGGTTGGCTCAACCAATACATATCCATTCAAAAAAAAAAAAAAAGAAAAAAGCAGAGACCATGCTGGTCACATATGTGACATTACACTAAGACAGTCTCAGACTGTCGCAACACTATATAGCTCACATAGATGAGGGGGAATAATATCATCTCAAGGGCAATGTTAGCCCCCTTTACTGGTGTGATACTAAGCTATTCTTTCAATCTTGTGCTCGCTCTACCACTCACACTCTCGCACATCTCACAATTGTTTAATAGGTTATGGGCCCCAGCCCTACTGATACCTTGGTATCACAGCCAGTATCTTCTGCTAGGCGACTCAACCTACCTAGTCAACATCAGAAGACAAAGCTACTGTCATGACTTAGTGCACCAGTTGAGACTAACTGTTAGGAGCTCTCACTCATAAACAAAACCCAGAAGCCTTGCAGAGTAGACTGTTAGTCTGGAGACAAAACACAGGCTATATTCCAAGCCCTATGATACTACAAGCATGGTTCTACTAGAGAGAACTAACTCCTAGTGAGAGAGAAACCATCTTGAGTCTTAAGGACTCAAGACTACAATCGTTCATCTTTATATACTATGAAGGAGAACCCCCTGGTACCTTCCTCTGACCAATAACACTCCTACTGCGCTTCAGCGCCCATTCCTATTGTTCGGCGCATGTCTCATGCGAGCGCATATGAGCGCGATCCTCTCGCAATGACTTTATCCTCTACCGGCTGCCTTTAGCCATGTTTAGACTTCTGCGGACTGTTCTAGACTGTCCCGACTCTTGATACTTATTAGCGCACATTTATCCTTCTATGCCGCTTGGCTTATTCCATACTCATGCCTTCCTTTGGCTATGGAGATTATTGTTGGGTCTGTGTCCGATGTCTTATCGGCTGACTGTTTCTTCTTGGCATATGCCATGAGCGCTAAGTATGAGCGCTTCCCCGTGTTGCTATTGTGCGGCATTTCCGCTATTGGTCTGATGACCTTCTCCCTGTACCGTTGTCTTGGGTTTGTCTGAGCTGCGCCTACATCTGGACTCCTCTGGACCCTTCATAGACCTGTTGCCTAGAGCCGCTATTGCTGTGCGCTCCTTGTATAGCTAAACGATCCTTGGTCTTGGTCCCGCGATGCCTCTATCCATATATGTCCTAGTGGCTGTGCTCCTTGACTAATCGGTTCCCTCGAGTCTTGGTATGGCAGGCGCTGAGCTAATCCCTCATAGGGGTTTCTGTGGCTGTGTCCATAATGACTTTGGATCTCTATGCCTGTGTGCTCTCGGCCCTGTCTGGCCCTGTGGCTGTATCCATACCATATCCTGATAGTGACTCGTGATGCTGACATAACACGCCCGTAACATTAGGGGTGTCACCCTCCTTCCTAGTATACTGATGGCTCCTTGACTGGCCATCGTCTCGTAGTCTTCTGCACGCTTCCATGCCTTGATGCACGCGAAGTGTTGCCCCAACTTCCTATGACAGTCTCCCACTGTCTTATATCTTCTCACGGTGGTTTCCGACCACCAGAATAAAAATTTAAAAATGTCCGTTAGGATGTGTTCCTAACACTAACAATGAGAATACGACTGAAGAGCTGAATTATGAGCAGAACGAAAATTTGGATCAGGACGAGGACCAACAAAATGAGACAATGATGTCTCAGCCTACACATACTCAGTGCAGGCAAGAGCACTCATCTGCTCAACACCACGAACGTGGCCAAACACGCAAACGTTCAACACTGAGCTCTAGCTCAAGTTCATTGAGTAGCAACGGTTCTAGCTACTCTCAGTTTCACCACCACTTATGGCATTGCCATCGCCACCACTCTTCCTCCAGCTCATCAGAGAGCAGTCACTCATGTTCAAATGACTGGAAACACCACCGACGACACTCTCATTCACACAGGAGAAAACATCACGAGGATGAAGAAGTCACGGATGTTGCAAATACAATAAAGGGGCTGAGTGTAAATACAATCTCCATGAATACAACTACAGAATTTGACCATTACTCCTGGTTGGCTGATTGTGCAACTACGTCACACATTGCAAGAGATAGAAATATCTTCTCTATTTATCAGTCGAAAAATATCACAGTATGAGGAGTAGGCAACACACATGTCAAAGCCATCAGTCATGGAACAGTCATACTATATTCCAAAATCAATGGAGAAATATACAAGATTACATTACATGACATTCTACACATCCCTACAACCACCAACAACCTTCTATCAGTTGGCCGTTTCACAAATAAAGGCAGAAAATTTGTAGCTGAGAGAGACAGAGCTCTCTTCTTTTCACATACAGGTTTACTCATAGCTACGGCAAACATGAAAAATGCATTATACTATCTCAATGTGACAACAGGGAAGGATCAGACTCTGGCATCAAAGGAATCATATCCTTCCTGGACCGACTGGCATAAATGCTTTGGACATATAGCTATATCAGGGTTAGAGACCCTAAGAAACTCATCGACAGATTCAATGTCGATTCAAACTCAGAGAAATCGGAATGTGAGACATGCATTTGTGCAAAACAAAAACATGCCCCATTTCCAACTCATGTTGAAAAATCAACCACATATCCTGGAGAACTCACCCATACAGACCTATGGGGACCAGCATGTTTTTACACCCTTAATGGGGAATGCTATTTTATGACACTCATTGATGATTACTCTTGCCATACCACACTTGTCTTGCTGAAGCAGAAATCTGATGTGGCATCAAAAATTAAAGGAATATTTATCCTTTGTTGAACAACAATTGGGAAACAAGCCCAAATGCATTTGAGCCAATAATGGCAAGGAGTACATCAACTCCAATTTGACGTCCTGGTGTGTGAGCCAAGGCTTGGTCCTTGAGCTAACAGCCCCATATTCACCACAGCAAAACAGCATGGCAGAAAGATATAATGGCACAGTGGCCAACATGATATGAGCCATGTTAATAGCTCGTCAACTGCCTAAAAATCTATGGGGGGCAGCAGCATGACATGCAACATATTTATGCAACCGAGCATTTACTCAGTCTATCCAAAATTCCACACCATACGAAAAATGGTCAGGCATAAAGCCTAATGTCGAACACCTATATGAATTTGGTCAGCCTGTATCCATTTTAAATGAATCATTAACTCATGACAAACTTGATCCTTGAGGAGACATACAGGTCTTCCTTGGCTTCAAGGATGGTCCCAAAGGAATCAGATATCTAGATGTTACAATGAAACAGATCAAAGTGTCACAAAATTACCATTTTCTACCATATGACACTAACCTCCCACATTTTGAGGGGGAGACACTTGACAGAGATGAAGAATTATGGGAATTGCAAAGTGAGATAGTCCTGTCACACAGAAAAAATGACGAGTCAATACATCAGTTTCTGTCGACAATTCGGAAAGTACTCCCACAAAGCTAATTATGGCAGCTCTTAATGAAAACAACATTAATGATGCTCCAAACACACTTAATGAAGCAAAACATTCCACTGAGTGGACAGAATGGGAGAAAGCTATCAAAACTGAACTTAATCAGCTACATGACAAAGGTACATGGGAGCTTGTTGACTTACCACCAGGCCATCGCACCGTTGGGAGTAAATGGGTCTTTGCGAAAAAGTATCATAAAGACAGAATGCTCGAAAAGTTCAAAGCATGTCTTGTTGCAAAAGGTTATTCCCAAGTCCCTGGAATGGACTTTACCAAAACTTATTCACCCATTGTTCGTTTGGAAACAATATGTCTAATGTTGGCTTTGGCCATAAATCTTGGCTGGGATATCAGTCAGATGGATGTAAAGGGCGCATACCTAAATGGTACTCTACAAGAAGAGGTGTATATGAATCAACCCGAAGGTTATGAAGATGGGACTGGACATGTATGCTGTCTGATCAAAACCATATATGGCCTTAAACAGGCCGGTCAGGAGTGGAACAAAGAGTTGGATCAAGTTATGCATGCAAAAGGGTTTACATGCATATTCGCTGACATATGCATTTATATATGAGAAATAAACAGTCACATAGAAATCATCACAGTATGGGTTGACGACTTACTACTGTTTGTGGACACTTTAACAGTCCTTGAGGCTTTAAGAGCCAAAATGAAAACTATGTTTGAAGTCACAGACTTAGGAACCCCCAAGAAAATCGTTGGTATCAAAATCGACTATGACCAAGCTAAAGGAAGGCTGAAAATTAATCAGCCACAATATATCAATAAATTATTGAAGCAATATGGCATGCAGGACACCTATACCATTGTCATCCCTATAGAACCCGGTATTAATCTTGATGACTCTCCCACTGAACCAGAAAACTCACCGATTCGAAAAAATTACCCTTCCCTTATCAGATCATTGATGTATCTTGCAGTGGCAACATGGCCAGACATAGCTTATGCTGTCCAAACACTTGCCACTTACAGTTCCCAACCAGGGCAAGTTCACTGGGCCACGGCGAAGTGAATTTTGCGATCTTAAAGGGACAAAAGATCTGGGAATAATATATCAGTGAGAGCAAGGCTTTGAAGTGACAAATGCAATTCAAGCTTACTCTGATGCAAGTCATAACACACTTACCAATGCTAAATTGATAAATGGCTACATTGTAAAATGTGCAAATGGCGCCGTCACATGGGGATCCTACAAGCAAACCATCACAGCACTCTCGAGCTTAGAAGCTGAACATATCACATTATCAGAAACCTCTCGTGAAATTGGTGGCTAAGAAACTTACTAGGAGATTTACACCTAAGGCAACAGCAGCCAACAAAGGTGTACGCAGACAACCAGGGCACAAGCACACTCACAAAAAACCCTGAATTCCATAAACAAACCAAACACATCAATTGTGATTATCAATACACATGTGACATGGTCAAAACTCACCAAATAGATGTCGAATATATCCCTACAGCCGAAATGACAGCTGATGTAATGACCAAGGGATTGCCGAAAGTTAGACATGTAACCCACATCCACAGGTTAGGCATGGCCTAGCTTGAGGGGGAGTGTCGAATGCTATAGCAGCAGCAAGCAGAGACCATGCCAGTCACATATGTGATGTTACACTAAGACAGTCTCAGACTGTCACGACACTATATAGCTTGCATAGATGAGGGGGAATAATATCATCTCAAGGGCAACATTAGCCCCCTTTACTGGTGTGATACTAAGCTATTCTTTCAATCTTGTGCTTGCTCTACCACTCACACTCTCACACATCTCACACATCTCACAATTGTTTAATAGATTATATAAACCTTGTATTCAATCATGCTCTCAATCTCATCACTAAAAACTTCCTTAATAGGCCGTTATTATGTGAAAAGAATCAGTACCAATCACTGGTTCTAGCTCTTACCAGATTGAGCAACTCAATTCCATGAATTGGCTAGTGTGGAAGGGAGGAATGCTTGCGATCTTCTGGGACCTTAAAATAGACAACATCATTATGGAAGGGCCACCAACTGTAAAGATTGCAGGGAAACCTACAGATGATGAGTGAAAGGCCATCAATACTTGGCGTGAGAAGGACTCAACCACTAGGACATGGATTGAGCTAGTGGTAGGAGATTCTGAGATGATTCACCTACTCAGAGTGAATATGGCAAAGGAGATGTGGGATCAGCTAAAAATAGTAAAAGAAGCACAGGGAAAGGTTGGCATTTTGACCACCTGGCACATGCTATTTCAGGCAAAGGCTGATGATGATTTTGATATGCAGGCACATGTGACAAGGCTTAGGAGGATGCAGGAGGAGTTACACCTGATGGGAAGTATTGTCTGTGACAACAATTTCATGATGATACTCATCACCTCATTACCTGAGACATGGGATCCATTCACCTTGGCATACCTCAGCTCAAATGCAACTGGCATCATTACATCAGCAGAATTGATCACCACCCTTCTTGATGAGGATTGAAGAAGGAAAGGCTGGACTGGTGATCGCTTGGTGGTGACGGCATTACAGGTGAATGAGATGCACAAATGCAACAATTGCAAAAAGAAGGGTCACCTGGCAAAAGATTGCTGGGGCAAAGGTGGTGGGAAAGAGGGACAGGGGCCAAAGAGAAGGGGAAAGTGTGATCAGGCACACCAGGCACAGGATGATGCAACAGGCACTGATCTTGATCAGTTCTCCTATATGGCTAATGCATTGGACTTTTCCAAACTAGATTGGCTACTGGACTGTGGGACAACATCCCACATATGCACAACCTGACTACATGCTGCTTTCAGATGCAACCCTAAAAGGGGTAGGTCCCATGCCCACTAAAGTTTTAGGATGGGGAATGGTCACAGTGAATTTCTCAGTAGATGGGAAACTCATATCACATAAATTTGTTACAAACTAGACCCTAACTTTTTACCCCTGTTTTACCCCTTGTTTCACCCCTTGTTTCACCCCTTGTTTCACCCCTTGTTTCACCCCTTGTTTCACCCCTTGTTTCACCCCTTGTTTCACCCCTTGTTTCACCCCTTGTTTCACCCCTTGTTTCACCCCTTGTTTCACCCCTTGTTTCACCCCTTGTTTCACCCCTTGTCTCATCCTTGAACCCCTTGATACTTGTTTCACTTACCTGGGTCCTTAGGTATATAAGTAGCTAGTTATCACTGTAGCTACCCATCTTGACCTTAGTCGAGTACTAGTCTTAGCTCTGTACTTCCTCCTCAGCTACATCGCTCCTAGCCTAGGGTTGAACCTTAGAGCTCTGGCTATCGACCATAACATAGATGAATCAACAATCCCATCATGATCATGCAATCACTGCCTAAAGGGGAAGATGGCTTGCTGCTCATTTCCTCAAGGGGCATCAAACTATTTGAGTACTCCTGGCAAGCACACTATGATGGATGTATGGGGGCCAGCTCCAATTCAATCCATCAATAAAAACCAATACTTCATTGCATTTACAGATGATGCCACACATATGTGTCATGTTCTATTTTTAAAATCAAAGATGAAGCATTTGATCGGATTACCTCATACCTTACCCATATCAAGACGCAGTATGGAAAGAAGCCAAAGAAGCTATGCTTAGATAATGGGAAGGAGTTAATTAATGAGAAGCTGAAGAAATGGGTGGATGGACATGGACTGGTATTGGAGCTGACTGCACCATACTTACCCTCCCAGAATGGAGTTGCCAAGCGATTCAATCACACACTAGTGGAGATGGTGTGGACAATGCTATTGGCCAGAGATTTACCTAATTTTCTTTGGGATATAGCTGTTTCTCATGCAACCTATTTAAGGAATAGATCTCTGATGTGTGCACTCCAGGGCAAAACACCTTATGAGGCATGGTTTGGGAAGAAGCTGGATGTCTCACATTTTAGTGAATTTGGGTGTGATGTGTGGGTGTTGGATGAGCAGGCAGACAAAATTGGATGCCAAGGCAGGAAAAATGAAATTCATAGGTTTCATTGATGAGTCACACTCTGTCTTCTATTATGATGCTGCTGTGCGCTCCATCAGGGTCTCCCAGAATTTCTCTTTTACTGAGAACAGTCCCCCAGTTGCTGACATTCCTGGTGCTGTCATGAGAATGGCCAGATTGCATGCTGAGGGGGAGCCATCAGTAATGTCAAGGGAAATCATTACAGATCAACCTATTATAGATCAGGGACTGCTGCCCAATCCAGCCAATCATCAGGAATCATCACCAAATCAGGCCGATCACAATTGGACAGAAATAGAATCCAATTACGACACTGCTACAGAAGCAACACCCAAGCCCAAAATAACTATCCACATCCCAGCTAGACCAGCTGCCCAAACTGGCTCAACCACCAATCACCTGCAGTGCACAGCCAAGAAGAACTTGGACTACAAGCTCATTGACAACCTGAATGCTCGGAAACCTGCTGATCAATCACATCAAGTTTCCGATCAAATCACTGATGTCATCAATGAAGTAATTGAGCACACATATTTCACCAAGTCAGATGACCTGCTGAAGAATGTCGAGGAGTTGCTGGGAGGTGAAGAAAGGGAGGAATGGTTGAAGGCTATGAAAGAGGAGTTGGGGATGATGGAGAAGATGGGGACTTGGAAACTAGAGGAATTACTGGAGGGGAGAAAGGCTGTAGGAAGTAAATGGGTGTACACAAAAAAGATAGATGAACACAGAAACATCATATGCTACCAGGCATGACTCATCACCCAAGGTTTTACACAGAAGCCTGGACTGGACTATGATGACAACAACACCTTTGCACCAGTATGTGCTATGAGAGCCTCAGGGCCTTATTAGCACTAATGGCTAAAAACAGTTGGCACCTGCAGCAATTCAACATCAAAAATGCATACCTGAACAGAACCCTGGACAAGGAAATATATATGCAGCAACCCCCGGGATTCAATGATGGGAGTGGCCAAGTCTGCCGACTCTATGAATCCATCTATGGATTAAAACAAGCTGGTAATGTATGGAACATGACATTTACAGAAGTGCTAACCAATGTTTTATACCAACAACAACAAGCCAACTACTGTGTCTACATCAAGCATGACAGAAATGGATTTGTGATCCTATTGCTATGGGTAGACAACATCACCAGCATCTCAGACTCTATGAAAGGTGCTGACCAAATAGAAGTTGATCTCAAAAAGAAATTTGAAATCAAACCTCTTGGCATGCCAAAATATCTACTTGGTGTTCACATCTCATATGACCAAGACACCTGCTGCCAATGATGCGCAGCATTGAGCTCAACACACCTAACCTCTTCAACTGAGGTGCATGGGCACTCCTTCAGGGAAAACAACCAAAGCTGTCCAAAGCAGGCTTGAGGGTGGCTGAGGTTACAACTAACTTGAAACTGCAAAACACAAGGCCATTTCAGGGAATCAGACTTATACTGGACTAAAAGGACTATGGCGAGGATGAGTAATGCAAGTAGAGGCTGAATAATGGCAGGATGAGGTCAAGACGAGGGCTAGGCAAGTCAAATTGAAGAGGGCAAGGGTGATAGTCAAGGTGACAAGTCGAAGACTAGGCGAATTCAAGTATGGGAGCAAAGTGGCGAGTGTGGCAAGGAGGGCGAGTGTGGCAGATGAGAGGGGCTAAGCGAGACGATGCTAGACAAGGCAAGTCGAGGCAAGGCAAGGCTAATCAAGACAAAGGCTGGGCGAGACAAGTCGAGGACATGGTGAGAACACAAGGTGCTACCCAGACAAGCTCTGAGATGCCAAGGGAGAGGGGAACAATGGGTGATTCTTCTCTGTTCTATTTCAAAGACAGGAGGATATATATATATAAAGATGAAAGATAAAAATAGTCCACAACCAGAGCGTCAAGCAAGGGTATGTCAGATACCTCTGGGATACCACACTGCCGAAGGCAACAAAGAATTGGGCCAGGAACAAAGGCCAAAATAAAGGAATGAAACCAAATACTGAAACTGTTTGAAAACAGTTGCCACCCGACATCTCCACCATATCTGATGGTCCTAGTACAGCCTTTTATGCTAAGTGATGCAGCGTTGAAGGTGGTTGAAATCGATTATGGGCTTAGTAGCATTCGAAGTAGAGCCAGTACACTTGGGTGATGTGATAAACTCCTGGGGAGCCTGACTGTGTGCCACATAGACTGATATGGGATCAAACTGTGTGCTGAGATGGGTCTCGGATGCAGGGAACTGAATCTATCAATTAGAACATGATGTTCGTCACATCCACTGACAACTTCCTGCGCTATGGTGACGAATGGGCTGTTTGGTAGGGCTCCTCTGTGCCATCCTCTTGCATCAGCTATGCGGTTGATGTGCCATATGACTTGTCTGAGGGTGAACAAAGCATGAAGGTTCGAATTGGTGTCTCTGGCATTGGTGGAGCAATTTAACAGCTCCAGGTGGAACTGATCCTCATGAAAATGGTCCCAAGGTGCCTGTAAAAATGACAGCTTGCCCCTATCATAGAACGTAGGCTCTTGACCTCCCCTAGCTCAAATGTGACATGCGATCCCATTGCTTAGATAACTTGTTTGAGTGTTCAATTCCCCAAAATGATATCCAACTGACTCCGAGAATAACATGGTCAACTGCTTGAGTGCTGGAATCCCCTGCAGTATGCTGGGCAGACCCAGGGGGTCCCAGAGTAAACCTGGCTCGGGTTCAAGGTACGAGGAATGAGAAAGGGTGCCTTCTGAGGTGTCCTGCATTGACAGATCGGGATCTTCATTGGGGGAAGTAGGTCGACTAGAGATTCTGGATGCTAGCAAGGGCAAAGATGAGCCTGACAGTCTTTTGAGGAGCGAACCTGCCTCAACAGGTCCCGAATGGCCATTTACAGGTCTGATAATCGACGGCATGGTATAAGGAAGACCTAGAAACAAAAAGGTGTGCTGGTTCCAATGTGGGTGTAGGCAAGGACAGGCTAGAATCGCAAGGCGATGGTCACAACCTTTTCAGGGACTGAATTTGTCTTTTCTTGATGTGCCAGGGCTGCAATTCAGATGCAGATCACTTGTATGGGCATAGCAGCCCCACAGCCATGTTTAAAATAGCCGGGATCGATATGCTTGATCAACCATCAGTTGATGCCGAGATGCCAATTTGAAGCTGATCAAGTTTTGAACTTCAACTGTGCTTGCCTATCACTGATCCCCCTTCGAGCCTGAATGATCTTCGACAAGCTTGTTGGCCCTGTAACTGCCAGTACCACTATCCTTTCCAGAACTCCATTGAGACTTCGAGTGCTTCGGTGCTTGCTTTGATAATGCTAGTACCCATCTGTTTCGACTCTGCACTAGGCATGCCACCTGTGTATCACTGATGCTTTCTCAAGCCCACTATATTGAGAAGACTCTCGTGAAGCTAGGTCTTCAGGATTGCAACCCTGTGTTGATGCTGCTTGACCCTAACATCAGCCTTGACTACAAAGACAGAGAGGATCAGGACCCTCAGCCAAATGCTACTACCTATGCATATGCCACCCTGATAGGCACACTATTATATCTGTCACTTATGACATGCAGTGATATCACTTTTGCAGCCCAGCAATTAGGTCAATTCACTCACAACCCTAAGCTGTGCCATTGGACTGCCATCAAGCATGTATTCCATTACTTAAAGGGGACCAGTAACATGAAATTATGTTATAAAGGTAGTAAAGGGGGTAGAGACAACCCTGCTATTTACTGTGATGCAGATTGGGCATCTCAGGCCAGCCACAAGTCTGTCAGCAGCTACGTGATCACCATCGCAGGGGGAGGAATCATGTGGAGTTCCAAACAACAAGGCTCAGTTGCCCTATTGACTGCTGAGGCCAAATATGTTGCTATTATGCATGTTGCCAAACAAATACTATGGCTTCAGGCACTACTTACCAAATTAGACATCTTGGTACTGACACCTACTATTTTTAGCAACAATCAAGCTGCCATCATGATTGTGCATCACCCAGAATTCCATGTGTGCACCAAACACATTGACATGCCTCTTCAAGGGGTGACACCTCCAATCCCATCTGGCTTGCCTTAATGTCGTCAAAATATAATCAATGGTTAATGCTAATAAACAACGGCGACAAGGCAATCAGAAAGTATAAAGTAGCTTTGGAACGGCTGCATCACGCCCATCATGTTCAAGAACTATACGAACATGAGGGAATGGTTATGAGCCACGAGGACTGGAACGCATGGATGCACGCCATCAATGGGAACATACGGGCCACCCGTTATGCCAAGTGGAAACAGGAAAAAGAAGAAGAGGAATGACGACGAGGGATTCGATATGATCCCTTACTTATCACTAAACCGCCGAGCCGAATCCTTCCTACTACACCAGAGCGCCTTCTAACAGAACCACTTGTAAAACTCCCAATTGGCCTCAATAACTTTTTGTCCGAAATCGGGGAAGACACCTGGAATGATCATAAAGCCAGGTTGTTACATTGGCGTGCCCGCGTCAAGGCATACTTACCGGGACCATGGGCACGAGGACCCATCGCACCCGATCAGTGGAGACAAAATGGATACTGCTATATGTATCTATTCAAGGCCGAATATTACGACAAGTTCAATTGGCCTGCCTGGCCCACATTGTACGACATCTTATCTTGGGAACCAGAACTACGGGATGAAACAGTAGTTTTCGCAATCCAAGACAGCATCCGGCCGGGGCGATGTCACATTATCGAAGAATCAGCCATTCGACGAGATGATATAGAATACACTTGGGACGAGTTGGTCGACCTCCACAAAGTATCCCACTACATGTGGACCATACAATTCGGAGGACAGTCTAAGTCCAAGCAACGATTGAAGAATTGCCCACTCGCCACCACAGCTATTAAACGAGTTGACCTTCGATCCACAATAACTGTCCAAGGGGCAGTAAACCAGGCAGCCGGACGAACATACCCGGTAATAACTCAACCCAAACCTACAATGCAACCAGCGCGATCATACGCAGCGGCAGCATTGGCAGGAGGAGAAAACAAAGCCAAAGTAATCACTGCGGGAGGAGATGCAGCCCACTGGAGCGGAGGAGTCCCTACAACTGCGGATTGGCTATCAGAGGAAGAATATCCTCAAGGGGCAAACAAGGCCCATAAGCAAAGGCAGATCGAGGAATGGAGAAGAGTTGTGGAAAAAGAATCCTGGCTTCCCTACCCCTATCCAAAAACGTCCTGGAGCAACAGTAACCTCCATCCAGACATACCAGGATACTGTTACTTGGTATTAATCAAAAAGGAATTCTGGAACGAGTTTCAATGGCCAGCTTACCCCCAATTACAAGAAATATGTAATTGGGACAAGGGACTACGAGAAGACGAGGTTACCACCATTATCCGACGCACCTATGGAAAAGAAACCACCCTCCATATAGAAAAATATAACAGCAACTGCAGAGGATGGTTCCATGTCGAATGCCTCAACCGAGAAGGCATGGGACATTATAAAGTTGGTGCAGAACAAGTAACACCTCACGAGGAAGGGGAAATCGTAAGCCTAGGAGAAGAAAGTGACTTAGGAGCACCAGAGCAACCAGCGCGATCAAACGCAGCGGCAGCTCTGGTGGAAATAGATCCCTGTCTACGAAACGGTCGTCCTGGTTTAACAGAACGACAATTGGCTCACCTACATCCAAAACATCCAGGTTACTGTTACCTGTGGTTGGTCAAAAAGAAATATTGGAATGAGTACAAATGGCCCGCATATCCGACTATTCGGGAAATCTATGGATGGGATCCGGAACTCATGGATGAGGACCGACCTATATACTGGAGGCGTACCAAAGGATGTAATCGGATGTGGCATTGTGTGCGAGTATCTGGAGAACCCGGTGGTTGGCCATGGCTGAAAGCAATGATGTGGCAAGGATACGGATCCCACCGAGTCGGTGTAGGAACATTCCGACTAACAGTGGATATGGTCACTCACGCCTATCACGCCGTACTAGGATGGAGAAACGCCTGGATGGACTCAGAAACCATAGAACCGCTTCCTGATACACAACCCGCTGCAGCAGTAGCTGCAAGAGAAAATGACATCCATCGCCAGGAACAGGACCGACAGCGAGCAATCACCAATGCTGGACAGGCCCTTGTAGCTATAATAAACGAATACCAGCGAAGTAACCGAACAGAACCTGGACCTCTCACTAAGGCAGAAATGCTGGATTATTACCAAGGGGATCCACGAACTGTAGACGGATGGTTACGACAGATGGAAACATACTTTATGCTGGCACGCGAAACGGATGTCAAAAGAAAAATTCCCATATGCCTTTACCAGATGAAAGGCGGAAAAGGGGACCGAGCAGCGGACTGGAGTGGTGTCAAGCTCAAAGCACATCAGGAAGCACTTCAGGAGTACCAAGACAAGATTGACCATAACGGATGGAACTCGCAACTTGATTGGTCACAACTAAATGCTGGGGAATCTACAGACGATGATCGAGCATGGGTCAGACGACCACTACAAAACCAATTCCCATTCACAGACTGGGCCGACTTCAAAAATCAAATGCACGACTTCTTTATGTCTACTGAAACTAAAGAAAAAGCAATCGAAGCATTATTGAAGTTACGGCAGGGGACCATGATAGTAGAAGACTACATCATCAAATTCAATTCCCTCACATCCTTGACAGACTGGAATGACCAAGCATTAATTTCACAATTCCAGAGCAACCTAAATCCAGCTCTAGGATGAGATCTTATTCGATATGGAGGACTTCTGGACAACGCCACACTCCAGCAAATCCAAACAAGGATTACCACATTAGCACGAGCCTATCGAAAAGCCAACGAGGCATATGGCTTCCCAAAAACAAGGCAAGAGTATAGGGAGCAAACCCCAAGCGCTTATCCACGACCTCAATATCAGTACAAAGCACCGGCTCCATTTGCGTCAACAAGTAAGGACCCGAACGCAATGGACGTGGATAAAAAGAAAGGGAATGTACCCTGGTGTTACAACTGTGAAAAAGAAGGACATTACAGTCGACGTTGTCCGCTACCTCGGGGAACGAAGCCCATTCCGGAATGTAGGAAATGTGGAAAAAAGGGACATACAGCAGAAAGATGCTGGACAAAGAAGTCAAAAGAAGACAAGGGTAAACGAGTAATGAGGATGATAGGTAATGGGGAAACGACCCTGGAAGGATGTGCCAAAATCGAGGAAGTATCGGATTTTGGAAACGACCAGTAGATACACGCTCTGTCTCACTGGTCTCAAAACAGGTTTCTTGTAGGAAAAATGTACTAGTACCTAACGATTCGCAAATCAACTTGCATGAACTACTTTATGAATGTAGAGGGAACATACATCAAATAAGAAACCTAGAAATGAGCGCAAAACCCGAAAAAAGATTAAAAACATGGACACCGTCATGGGTTTTGAGACAAATCTGGCAACAAAATGAGCAAACAGCAATTGAATGTCTACGCCAGTGGGTAGACGATAAACGAGTAAACAAAGTAAACGGACAACTGGTTCAACAGTTGAATGCCCTATCAGAAACCGATGCCCTATGGAACCTTGTACACTTAAGGGAAAAAGTCGTACAAGGAATTGGGAAGCAGGAGTTAGACCTGAAAGGGGTACTTACCAACATGGACACGTATCAATCTGCCAACATCACTATGCTACTGGACTCAGGGTGTACCGCCTCGTGTATCAGCGAAGAATTTGTTGCCAAACATAAAATGAACCGAAAAAAGTTGCTACGCCCAATTCCAGTGTATAACGCGGACGGAACCCGGAATGGATCAGGAAGCGTAGAATATTTCGTCCAATTCAAGTTAAAAATCGGATCTCACGAAGAGATAATGGACTGTGCCATTGCTACACTTAGCAAAACGGACTTGTTCTTGGGACATGATTGGTTGGAACATCACAATCCAACCATAAATTGGAAAAAGAAATCTTTAGAGTTTAACCGGTGCCCGGGAACCTGCTGGAAGCCCTCGTCAGTACAGGAACCTGAAGACGAGATAGAAGTATCGCACAAACTAGTGGAAGGGGAGCGACTCTTGGCAGTTCACATTGGCGAACCCGAGTTAAGGGTCTGAGCGTTTGCTTCAATGGCAACAAAGATAGCCGCAGAAAAAGCAGAGAAAGGGAAAAAGCGAACTCTTGAAGAGTCGGTTCCTAGTCATTATCTGAAACACCGGAAAGTGTTCGAAAAAGAAACTTTCGATGAACTTCCTCCGAGACGACGCTGGGATCATGCAATAGAACTCATACCAGGATCAACTCCAGTAGATTGTAAAATCTACCCCCTTAATAGGGACGAACAACAGCAGCTGGATGACTTCTTGAAAGAAAACTTGGAAACAGGTCGAATCCAAGCAAGTAAATCACCAATGGCGTCACCTTTCTTTTTTGTCAAAAAGAAAGACGGAAAACTTAGACCTGTACAGGATTACAGGAAACTGAACGAAATGACGGTAAAAAACCGTTATCCCTTACCTCTCATAGGAGAGTTGGTAGATCAGCTATCAAAAGCCAAAATCTTCTCAAAAATGGATATACGTTGGGGATACAACAACGTACGAATTAAAGAAGGAGATGAATGGAAGGCTGCCTTCCGAACCAATCGAGGACTATTCGAACCCCTCGTAATGTTCTTTGGTCTCACAAATTCGCCCGCCACTTTCCAAACTATGATGAACGACATATTCAGAGTCGAAATAGCTGAGGGATGGGTAGTCATTTATATGGATGACATCTTGGTATTCTCAAAAAATCAAGAAGAACATACGGGGCATGTGAACCAGATATTAGAAAAGTTAGAACAGCACAAACTCTCGTTAAAACCGGAAAAGTGTTTCTTCGACAAAAGCGAAATCGATTTCCTAGGAGTAATAATCGGAAAAGATACTGTCCTGCATGGATCCTGCCAAAGTTAAAGCGGTATCCGAATGGCCGAAACCAAGCTGTAAAAAGGAAGTTCAGCAATTCCTGGGTTTCGTTAACTTCTACCGACGATTTGTACGAGATTTTGCAAAGTTGGCAAAACCATTAACACGGCTTACAGGAAAGGAAGAATGGTTGTGGACACAATTACAGGACGAAGCTTTTAACAGGCTTAAAGAGACAATAGCGAAAGAAGTGGTACTAAGAATCCCCAATGAAGAAGGACAATTTCGAGTAGAGGTGGATGCCTCAGACTTTGCAATTGGAGGAATACTCTTGCAACAACGAGAAGATGGAGTGTGGTTACCAGTGGCTTTCATCTCTAAGTCGCTCAACGATGCAGAAAGGAATTACGAAATCTATGATAAAGAAATGCTCGCAGTAATGCACGCCTTCTACGAATGGGCACATTACCTTAAAGGAGCAAAACAGACCATCAAGGTTCTGACGGATCACCAGAACCTGACGTATTTTAGGAAAGCACAGAACCTAAACAGACGACAAGCGAGATGGGTAACGGACTTACAGGACTACGATTTCGTAATAAAGCACTGGAGTGGCAAGTCAAACACCAAGGCAGACCTATTATCCCGACGAGCAGGGCATAGCAAAGGAGAAAACGACAATGAAGGGGTCGTCCTACTTAAAGAACATCTATTCGTCAGGGTCTTTGATGACGATCGAGCAATAGATGCTATCATAGACGACATAAGGGAAGTCCCTCGATGGCAATGGGAACGCCAAGTATTGAAAGGGCTGGAAATCACTGGAGGAGAGTATAAAATCGATAAAGGACTAGTAACTTGGCAAGGACGAATCTATGTGCCAGCAGTGCCAGCACTACGAGAAGACATTATCGCTATCCATCATTCGTGGGGACACTCTGGAGTAGCTAAAACATTGGAATCGCTTACCAGGAATTTCTGGTGGCCTAATATGCGCCAAGACATCGAACTCTATATCCCCGGATGCGAAAAATGTCAAAAGGCAAAGCCGGACAGGACTGCCAGAGCGGCTCCTCTGAGACCAAACGAGATTCCAACGGAACCATGGGAAATCATTTCAGTAGATTTCGTGGGACCGCTCCCCGAATCCAAGGGAAATAACATGGTACTCATAATCGTCGACAGGTTTACAAAAAAAACCTATTTCATACCCACTACATCGGACATTACTTCACAAGGAACGGCGGTACTGTTCCGGGACAACGTATTTAGGGAGCATGGACTCCCCCGAAAGGTTATTAGTGACAGAGGCCCTCAATTTGCATCTAAATTTATGAACGACCTATATGGAATGCTAGGGATTAAGGCAAATCGATCAACAGCCTACCATCCTCAAACAGACAGACAGACGGAGCGGGTTAACCAAGAACTAAAGGAGTTCTTGACAATATTTGTGAATAATCGACAAGACAATTGGTCGGACTGGTTGTCCGTGGCTCAATTCTGCCACAACAACCGAGTACACTCTGCCACAGGCTTCACCCCGTTTTATATGAATTATGGCCGCCACCCTAACAAAGGTCTCGATCCCACCTATGCACCAAAAGCAATAGCGGTTGAACAATTGGCAAAAGAATTGAAGGATGTACATGCCAAAGCAAAGGTGGCGTTGGAAAAGGCAGTGCAGATCATGAAACAGCACTATGATACACATCGGAAAAAAGCTGTGGAATACAAACCTGGCGACAAAGTGTACCTAAGTACAGAAAACCTACCAGTCATCCTGAGCCACAAAGAAACTAGACGGAAAATTCATAGGACCATTGGAGGTACTCGAAAAAATGGGAGAATCAGCATATAAACTAAAAATACCGGCCTCATGGAAGGTCTATAATGTCTTTAATGAAGTCCTCTTAAAGCCGTACAGGGAACCGGTTTTCCCAAAGCAACAAGCAAAGGCAGCAGCGCGAAAGGAAGCGCAAATGGTGGAAGAATCACAGGAAGGAGAGTACGAAGTAGAGGAAGTACTGGAAAGCCAAATCAGCAGGAAAAGGAGGAGCGAGGCTGGAATACCTCGTAAAATGGAAAAACTACCCAGTGGAAGAAGCAACCTGGGAACCAGTTAAAAATGTTGTCAACGCGCCCGCCATTGTTAAAAAATTCCATAAAGCAAACCCAAACGCCCCAAAACTTGTTAGAAACCTTCGGGACGGAAAAAGATACATTCAATACACAGAACTTCCGCCAAAGCAAGTCCCTGTCACTTCTAAACAATCGACAAAAAATAAGAGAGGTTGAGGAATCCATTGGAAGGACAAACAGAAACTATTTGGATGGGATGATGGTCGTTTCGGGCCTAAATACCTGGCAAATATGGAACGAAGATGGAGAAACTGGAAGGGAGAACGCGCGGCAATAGTGGAATTGCCAGATGATACCGATGGGACGTTCTCCAGAAATCTGGAGCGCGGCGGGCGGTCCAAACCCGTGCTTAATTTCCCTCCGAAGACGGAAGAGGAGGAGCTAGAGGAGGAACAAAGAGCTCAAGAAAAGGATATGGCGGTACTCACCAAGAAAATTCTAAAGAAAAAGGAGACAGTAGTGGCTGCTAAAGAGAGCAGTGAGTCGGAAGATGACCGACAGAGGAGGATCCAGGGCGCAAGACGCCAAACAAAACCAGTGGTCAGTTACAAGACCACCATTGAAGACGTTGAAGACGTCGACTCAGAACAAACCGGGCTATCGCCCAATGAACAGCAAGCGCGCTTGGCCGCGTTTTACACTAGAATGAAGGAGGACCCAAGATATGTGGACTCTGCCACTGTCAGCCTCTCGGGACACGAGGCCTTAAAGGGGGGGTGATGTTATAAGCATACCTCCTATTTCAACATTTACAGTAACGACATCAATAACGATCATGAAGATACGTTCACGAGGAGTCGGGGAATATTTTCCTTTTCATTTTATCTATTTTACCAAGCTCAAACGTCTATGAGCAAGACTACACAATGGGACTTAGGAGGAGGCCCTACGAGAACTACAAAGCCCTATAAGGAAGGAGATTAGGTCAGCATCGGCTAGGGAGAAAAACCGAGTGCCGACAGGAGATACGGCCCGATGATGGGCTTACGCCATGAAAGGAATCATGAGCGGCATGGCACCTGAGGGGCGACATGGGAACGCCGAGGAGAACCGAGTCAACGGTACGGTGAGCATGGGGATCGGCCGAAGACCTGAACAATAGGAAGGCCGCATGTGGACAACCCAGGAGTTGGGTGTGGGAGGAACTCTCCATAGACGGTTAGATGGGCGCAGACTTAGCTGCTGCGCATTGATCCCTGCTGAGGGACTTTAGCTGCGCGCTGTCTGCGCACAGACCGGGAGAGCGGTATAAAAGGGGCGTAGTAAATGTAGAGAGACTCTTAAGTCTCTAGATAGTCTATTGTCACTAGACATAGCTTCTGAGCAACAGAATCGTTTCAGACTTAACAAGTCCCCTCTTGAGTCGCTTAGGTTGTGTCTAGGGCAGTCCTGACATTGTGCTTCTCTTGTATAGCGATTTCTGATGACAGTCTCAGCTGTTATTTGATGGTTGGGGCTAGTCTGTGGTCTGTATACAGGGTGTAATGATGGTACTTTCATTTGGTAGAGCAAGATCTTGCGTAATTCAAGGAAGGTGTTAGGATCGATGCCCTTGGTTCGTTATCGAGTCAATAGTGACGACTAGAGTCTTGGTCTAATCCCAGTCACTAGACAAGAATGCTGTTCAATGTTATGCTAGATGACGACAAAGGCAGCTCGAACGATGAGGAGGATGAGAGCGAGAGGTTGTTCAATAAAGGACAATACTCGATTAAGTTGGAACTAGAGAACTACGGTACATGTGAGGGTTTATATACTGTCTGGAGAACAATGAAGAAGTATAAATGGAAGTAAAACAGGGGGTAGTCCAGGTGGATGAAACGGGTATCGAAGCGTAGCGACGAAGCGAAGAAAGGTTATTGTAATAAGTAAATGTAAGAAAAAGACATTGTAACATTACCCCCTCTCTATGCGAGAAGTCACCAACTTCTCAAGGCCAGCCCTGAGTGGTCCAAGCATGGTCTGCTCTAGACTCGCACCAGTGGATGATGTTTTCGATGTCCTTGTGTGCCGAGTCGATGTGCCATTATGCCGCATCGAGAGTGACCTTCAGTTGGCGGAGTTCTCGGAGTGCGAGGTCACGTTCGGCGTAGGTCATGGCGTTGGGGTCAGTGGTGAGCGTGAGTCCTACGAGGGCTCCAAGTGGGGCGGAGAGGTCCCGGAGATTGGCTGTAACGTATGAGGCTTTGAGAGAGGCGGCGGCGACAAGGGGATTCGATTTTGGGGCGGGTGCAGGGATAAGTTCTTCTTCGGTGGGCAGTTCTTCGGCGAGTTCAGGCGGATGAATGTGTAAGTCGTTGTCAACGTGGACCATTGTCTCTGTTTCGACAAAGATCTCGATGGGCGGCATGAAGACGTTGAACTCGGGGAGCTTCTCGGGGAAGGAATAGGCAAGGGCGAGGGTGGCGAGGAGGGAGGCGAGGATGAGCCCGCCAATGAGGATGGAGGGGAAGAAGGTGAAGACGAGAGCAGTGAGGATGGCGATGAGAGAGAACATTTTTGCGTAAGTGATGTCAGTTGGAAGGCTAGGAAGTGGGAATCTCGTTCTTTTATAGGTGAGCTTCATCAAAATATTCTAGGTCCCAAAATGAATCATCTGCGTTTGCAGGGAGGATGTTTCGTAAGATTTGATCGGCCAATGGTTCTGGTCTAGGGGTATTGGGTCGTGTGGGAGGTTCTTCCATCACATATGGTTCGTGTAAGGGTCTAGGTGGGATTCGATGTGTAATCGTTCCATAGTTCGTATGATGGATGACACCTGTAATCATTGGGTATCTGGGTTCCCATTTGAAGTTACGGTAATGGGGTGGTGGTGGAAGACTTGGGTATGGAGGTGGTATCCCTCCGTGCTGGATGTATAGGTAGTTCAGGGGTAGGTCAAGGTTTAGTGGTCCTCTGGATGGGAAGTTGATTTTGTCAGGAAATAATGCCTCGTGGTGTAGGCAGGTCACTCCCGTCGCTTCCAGGTCCCTCATTCGGTCTATAATCCATAAGTTTAGTGCTCTTCGTGCTTCTCTGTTGTATTGGTTTCTAGTGATGATGTCGGTTGTCGTTGTAGAGCCGGGGCTGTCCCGTGTCTTATATACTGGGTGTAGTGATGGTACTTTCGTTTGGAAGAGCAGGATTTTGCATAGCTCAACGAAGGCTGTTCCTATTGCATGTCTTCCTTGGTGAGGATGGGTTTGATTAGGGAGTTGGATGATCAGGTGTTTAAGTTTCGGGATGGATTGTCTGGGAGAGAATCGAGAGTAGGGGGAGGCGATGTTTTTGGTATGCCTAATGTTCTGTTTGAGGATCTGCTTGTTGCGGTATTGGACCATTGCTTTTACAATAAGTGTCGGCGTGTTTTATACGTCCTAAGGATGTCCGCAGCATTTTTCAGATTTGTTTCTGGTTCCCACGAGTTTTCATTCGATCCATATCCCTTCCATTTAACTAGGTATTGATAGCTGGTTCCTCGTTTTCTGTGGGTAACAATCGCTTCTATTTCGAATTCTTCTTGTCCGTTGATGAGATCAGGGGGTGGTTTCAAGAAGTTCGGCCCATGCGCCATTGTTTCTTTATATGGAGTTAGCAGTGTGGCGTGAAACACGGGGTGGATGCGCCATTGTTTGGGGAGTTTCAGTCTGTAAGTGACAGGTCCTAGTACCTGTTCGATTATAAAGGGTCCTTCTCTTTTGGGCACTAGTTTTTTTGATTCGTAGGGTATTCGGAGGTTTCGATTTTCGAGCCAGACTTTGTCTCCTTTTTCGAATCTGATACTTTTGTCTTTTGTTCTGAGTGCCACCATTTGTCTGGCGAGTTCGTGTGCAGCGAGTGCTTCTTCTCTGGCCTTTTGTAGCATTCGTAGTCGGTTTTCAGCTGCCGGGGTTGTCATAGGGGATGCGGCTGTGGGAATAGCAACAGGGTCTGTCCCATACATTAGCTGAAACGGTGATGCTTTGATGGTATCATGGTGTCAGTTATTGTGGGCGAATTCCGCAATTGGCAGTAGTGATTTCCATTTATGCGGTTCGTTTGTGCAGAACATTCGGAGATAGACTTCTAGTTCTTGATTGACTCATTCTGTCTCACCATCTGTCTGGGGGTGGTAGGCTGTGCTCATTCTATGGTTGATTCCCAGCGCTTTTCCTATTTCTCGGAATACTTTAGATGCAAACTGCGGTCCCCTGTCAGATATGAGGATGTCTGGTAAACCGAATCATTTGAAATTTTCATTTATGTATAGATCTGCAGTTCCTAGTGCGTCGATCGTTTTGTGACAAGGGGAAAAGGTTACCCCCTTTGTAAGTCCATGGTCCACCGTGACCATGATCGAATCGAAGCCGTTGGCAATTGGTAAGTCTGTAATGAAGTCGATTGTGACTTGTTGGAAGGGTCTGGTGGCATTAGATTTGATCGGTTGCAGGGCAGGGGTGTTAGGGTGAGTGTTTACTTTCATTTGCTGGCAGAGCGCACATCCTTCAATCCATTCTCGGGTATGTTTGTTCATTCCAGGCCACCAATAGTTTCGTTTGAGTAATTCTAGGGTTTTAAATCGTCCGGGGTGCCTGGATGTAGGTGATTCATGTGTTAGTTTAATGAGTTGAGTGTGCAGTCCATCTTGATCCGGTACATAGGCTTTTCCTTGGTAGTGTACGATGTGATCGACATATGTCCAGTCTTGCAGTTTTGACTTTATTGGTGGTGCCCAATGATTTCGGATTACTTCGACTAATATTTGTCCAAAGTCGTCTTTAGTCATTCCTTTGCGCAACTTCTCTGCTAGGTCATCTGCTATAAGCCTGATGAATCGTTCGGGTGGTAATACTGTGGTTTCTTCAGGGGTGTCATCCATTCCGATGTGATCTGGTCGTCGAGATAGGGTATCTGCTTCAAACATCTTAGTTCCAGGGACATGCTCTATTCGGAGGTCGAATTCGCTTAAGAAGGAGGACCATCTGGCTTGTCTGGGGGTGAGGCGTTGTGGAGTTCGGTAAAAGGTTAAATTCTTGTGGTCGCAATGAACAATAGTGGTATGTGGTGATCCATGGAAAAGGTGTCGCCATGCCACAAGTCCTTTGACGATCACCAGTAGTTCTCTGTCGTAAATTTGATAGTTTTGCTCTGTCGTGGTCAGGGTGTGCGAGATGAAGCTGCAAGGGTGTAGGAGTCCGGCTTCATCGGCTTGTTTTAGCACTGCTCCTGTTGCTTTATTCGAGGCGTCGGTTTGCAGGATAAATGGCCAGGTGACATCTGGCATTCGGAGTACCAGGGCTGTTGTAAAACGTTTTTTCAGGTTGTTGAATGCCGTCTGTCGTTCTGGTGTCCAAAGGAACGTTTCATCCTTTTTCGTGAGATCAATAAGTGGTCGAGCAAGGGTTGCAAAATTTCCAATGAATCGTCGGTAGAAATTTCCAAATCCTAAGAAGGATCGTACTTGCTTGACCGTTGTCGGCGTTGGCCAATCTGCTATTCCTGCCAGTTTGATCGGGTCCATTGTTATCTCCCCAGGTCGAATGATCATTCCGAGGAATTCGATTTCCTGAGTACAGAACTTGCATTTTTCGAGTTTGAGAAATAAATCGTTTTCTTTCAGTTGTTCTAGGACACGTTTCGTTCGGGTTACTAAGTCTTTGGGTGTTGTTCCACATATTAAAATGTCGTCCATGTAAATGATTAACCATCCTTCATTGATCATGTCCTGGAAGTATTCATTCATCATTGTCTGGAAAGTAGATGGGGAATTGCATAGGCCAAAGAACATGACTGTTGGTTCATATAGTCCTTTGTTCGTTATGAAGGCTGCTTTCCACTCATCTCCCTTTTTTATTTGAACGTTGTTGTATCCCCATCGGAGATCAAGTTTTGTGAAATATTGAGCGCTGGATAACTTGGTCATCAGATCAGGGATTAATGGTAGTGGGTATGCATTTTTTATTGTCCATTCATTCAGATATCGGTAGTCTTGACATGGCCGGAGTGCTCCACTTTCCTTTTTTGCGACGAAGAAAAATGGTGAGGCTTGTGGGGATTTGGATGGTCTAATATATCCTTTAGCTAGCTGTTCGGTGATCCATTCGTCGAGGGATGATTGCTCTTTTACTGATAGTGGGTAGATCTTGCTGATTTTTGGGGTAAATCCGGTTTTGAGGTCAATTGCATGATCCCATGTGCGTCTGATCGGGAATCGTTCTGAAGGCACCTTTTCGAAGGTAGATTTCCATTTTTGGTACTCGTCTGGTAGAGTCGTTATGGTTTCTTTTCGTAATGTGTGCTCTAGCGCCTGTGATGCCGAAGTTTTGACCCTGATCCAGTATTCTTCGATTTCCTGATCTAAATTCTTTTCTGTCTGTTTTATTGGTTGGTAATCGAGCTGAAGGGTTCATTCCTTCCAGTTTATTGCTGGGTTGTATTTTTCTAACCAGGGGAGTCCGAGTATAAGCTTTTGATCTCCTAGCTTGGTGATTAGGAAGTTTGTTTCAGTTTGTAGATCTCCAATGTGATAGGGGATCTTGACTTTATGTGTGATCATTCCATTTAAATTTACTGTTCCGTCGGCGTTCTTAACTCATATTGGTCAAATTAGTGGTTTCTTGTTCATGTTTTTCGTTATAGTTTCGTCAATGAAGTTTCCTTCTGCTCCACAGTCAACAAGGGCAGATATTTCAGCGGGTAATTCGGGCGATTGGACAGTTATTGAGAGTCGTTGATTATTATTCAATCTTACTATTACAGAGTCGAGTGCTAACTGTTCATAATCGTTCTTGGAGGTTCCAACCGCTTTCTGGTTCCTCCGCTTTAAAAACCCTCAGTTTCAAGGTCAGTGAGGAGAGTTTCTCGTTCCTCTGTGCTGAGCGCTGCAATCATAGTGCGAATTTTCTTGGCATCATTATCTTTGGTGATTGTTCTGGTGAATCATCCTGAAGGGGGCGGGTTCCTGGCGGCATCCTTCTTTGGGCAGTTTCGAGATAAGTGACCAATGGTTCCACATCTAAAACACTTCCCAGAATGCATATATTCTTCTCGTTGTCCATCAGTGAGGCGTCCAGCTGGCATGGCGTTGATTGTTTTAGATCCTCCTGTTTTATTGAATCGACACCCTGTATCAGTTTTCCCTAGCGCTTTCATCATTTCCCATGCTGCATTGAGTTGTTCCGCTTTTCTGTAGGCGTCTGTGATAGTTTTAAAGTCGCCTTGTCCTTCAAGAATCTTGGCAGCAATGGTGGTTGGTAGGCCTTGGACGAATGCCTGGAGTTGAGCGGTAATTCCGGTTAGTCCGGAGGATCCTATGAGCATTCTAAATTTTCAGACATAGATCGGGACGGTGATCTCTCCTCCAACTCGTAATTTAGTGAGCTCATTTAGTGCTCTGACTGCTGTGTTGACTTCTCCCCAATCGTCAATGAATCATTTGACAAAGGTGTCATAGTTTTCCCAAGTGAGTTCGTCTTTTTCGTCTAATTGATCGCGAATTATTTCCTTCCAGTCGTCTAGTTCCTTTCCTAGGCATTGGAGGACATATCTGATTTTCTTTTCATGTTTCCCTTCATAGTTATGGGCGTTTATTGCAAAGAAATCACTAAACCAATTGATGAATGATTTAGCTTCGGTCCGATCTCCTGTAAAAATTCGTGCTGAGACTGGTTTGATGTCTCCCCTGGGGGCATCAGTGGTTTCAACGTTGGTTGCCATTTGCTTTGTGTCGGTTTCGGTGTCTGTTTCAGGTTTCGGGTTTTCTAGCTCGTGTTCGATTTGTTTTTGTTCTAGGAAGGTGTTCCACCCTGCTATGGATGCTTCAGAGAGAGAGTAGTATGGATCGGTACCGTCGAAATCAAATTCCTCGTCACAGTATTCTTCCCACCAAAGGGTTTCTTTGGGTCTTTCAAAATATAGTTCTAGTTCTTCTTCTGGTCCTTTTTGTTCGTTTCTCCACTCAACCCAAAGTTTTCTGGGTAGTGAGTGTTCGTCTCCTTCGATGTAATCCCCTTCAAAGTATTCGTTAGGTACTGGGGTGTTTCTGTTCTTTCCTACTCCTCGAAATTCCCAACGTTTATTTAGTGTTGAGAAAAAGAGCTCCTGTTGTTCTAGATAATATGTTCCTTTAAAGAGAAAGGAATCGTTCAGCGGTCTCTGGTTAGAGAGTCTGGTTTCGGGTCGTTTCGGATCTATGTTGTCTAGCTAGTGATGATGCACTAAGCAGTTTGGTGAGTTCCAACTTGTGTTAGGATCGATGCCCTTGGTTCGTTATCGAGTCAATAGTGACGACTAGAGTCTTGGTCTAATCCCAGTCACTAGACAAGAATGCTGTTCAATGTTATGCTAGATGACGACGAAGGCAGCTCGAACGATGAGGAGGATGAGAGCGAGAGGTTGTTCAATAAAGGACAATACTCGATTAAGTTGGAACTAGAGAACTACAGTACATGTGAGGGTTTATATACTGTCTGGAGAACAATGAAGAAGTATAAACGGAAGTAAAACAGGGGGTAGTCCAGGTGGATGAAATGGGTATCGAAGCGTAGCGACGAAGCGAAGAAAGGTTATTGTAATAAGTAAATGTAAGAAAAAGACATTGTAACAGAAGGCCGTTCCTATAGCATGTCATCCTTGGTGGGGGTGAGTTCAATTAGGGAGTTGGATGATTAGATGTCTGAGCTTTGGGATAGATTGTCTAGGGGAGAATCGGGAGTAGGGGGAAGCAATGTTTTTGGTATGTCTGATATTTTGTTTGAGAATCTGCTTGTTTCAGTACTGAACCATGGTTTTCATAGCAAGTTTCGGTGGTTCTTATATGCTTTGAGGATGTCTGCAGCATTTCTGAGATTTGTTTTGGGTTGCCATGAGTTCTCATTTGGTCTGTACCCCTTCCACTTGACTAGGTATTGATAGCCAGTTCCTTGTTTCCTGTGCATAATAATTGCTTCTATTTCGAACTCTTCTTGTCTGTTTACAAGATAAGGGGGTGGTTTCATAAAGTTTGGTCTGTGTGCTGTTGTTTCTTTGTATGGGGTTAATAATGCAGCATGAAACATGGGATGGATGTGCCATTGTTTGGGGAGTTTCAGTTTGTATGTAACAGGTCCTAGTACTTGTTTGATTGTGAAGGGTCCTTCCTGTTGAATAAATAATGATCTGGAGCCTTGAGTATCGAACTCATAGCTTCATATATTATATCATTATTTATGAATGCTCACCAAATCACAAATATAATCTGATATTTGTACACTGTTGACACTTTTATAGTGGTTGACAGATATTATAGAGTTTCATCCCAGGAACAGTATGAAATGACAGTGTGTGAGACACAATGCATGAAACATGCTTCACACATCAAATATTGACAGATTGCTGTAAAATGCGCAGCAGGTATGGTGCAATGCGCAGCTTCCTGCTGCGCATTACTAGATATAGGTATATTAGATGTAGTTACATGTGATTTCTGTAACTGTATATAAGCAGCGCATTTTGCACTGCTGAAATACATCTCCTGATCTATTGCATAGTTGAGCCCTAGCTCCTAAGCGTTCTACACAGTACTCAGTAAGTACCCTCGCTTACTAAGCCTCGCTCTGCGCTGCCATTGCTCGTTTCAACAGGTTATGGGCCCCACATGAATGAAAACCTTGTGCTGTGCATATTACATGTGTTAGCACCCTTTTGTCATAACAAAGGTAAACAAGGGAAGTAATAGATGCGCCCATAGTACTGTAATTAGAGTAGTATACATCCGATTATGTTGCTAATGTGCTATCTCTTGAAGCATGACAGGAATGCTTCTTGCTCATCCTAACAAGCCTCTAACACTTGGGATTTGAGCAACCGCCTTGAATGGCATGACAATAATCACTAGTGTGACACACTTCACCAGTCCCCAGTTCTGCCATATCCGGGTTAATATAAAAAATGTAGTCTTGATTGGTAAATCAATAAATTACCTGGTCTGGTGAACCATTCAAATCACTCAGGTTTAGGGCTGTCCCATGACAGATGAAGGGTCTAGGTTTAATCACTTAGATCTGGAAGGGTTTCACACCCCCCTATTGGCTGTGAATAATTAAGTGCTTATGTAGGTCGTTTTCATCAGCATAAAATCATTCTCCAAAAATAAAAATAGTAGTAATTCTGTATAAGGGTTGTGCTGCATGGGACATTGTTCCCTGGTACATGCAGACCAGAGATGGGCACTGATTAGCATCCCATTTACAATAGGACACTCCTTAGTGTCATATTATAGTTTATTACTTTATCTATAAATAGTGGAGGATATTTTTATCGCTGTGGGGAACTTGATGGAGCCCCCAAGCACTCCTGAAGGGCTGGATCCCCTTCTGGCGATGAATTATAGCACATTATGACAAAAGCAAACTACCATGTTTATGCACATGCTCAGGCATTTATCACGGGAGAATAAAATCGAAAACTCGATGTCCATACCTTTGTTCTGAGCAACGAAAGTCTTATTAGACTGTTGCTTATCATCTTTCTCACAGAACAAATCAAACAAATCAACCAACACCTTTTATATCACAAATGTCTTCCTCCAACAACACTACCTCTTCCTCTGCTTCTGCTGGATCTTCCAGCAACAAGTACGTCAGAGCTGGTACCCCTGGCTCCAAATCTGACTCTTCCCACAATCAACAAAAAGTCGCAAAAGCTGGTTTTACCAGCTCCATTTTCATCAATACCTTGCAATCTACTAGCAAGGGTCCCACTGCCCCCAAATTCCAATGCTTACTGGAAGCAACAATTGGAATGAGTGGTCAGTATCTATCAAAGCTGCTCTGCAGTATAAAGGTCTCTGGCAATATGTTCTTGGCAACAGGATTAAGCCACAGCTCACAGATGCTGAGAAAACAGCAGAGACAGCTGATAGCACCTCTGCAACTGAGCTTCATTGCATAAAAGAAAAAAGAGAAGCTTGGGATGACTATTGTGACAATGATGACAAGGCATTGGGATTAATGACCATGAAAATCTCACTGTCTTTAAGACACCTTATTCAACCATGGTCAAACACTACCTTTGATGCATTGAAGGAAGCCTTTGGCAAGCCAGGAGCAGCTGGCATTTTTGTTGACTTTTCAAAAGTAATACATTGGAAAATCAACATCAATAAATTGACAGAGTCAGTCAATGAGCTATTGACAACAGCTAATTGACTTTCTGTCAATGGCTTCACCTTCCCAGACAATATGCTAGCAATGGTAGTGTTAGCATCCTTACCACATGGATGGGACAGTGTCTCATCTAGTGTATTATTAACAACAAAAGCAAGTGATTTGAAACTTGCTGATATTCTTCCAAAAATAGAGGAAGAATCTCAAAGGCAGAGAACGTCTTCTGGGGGGGTTGTTCACACTGCTCGAGTGAAGCTTCCCAAAGGCCCTAACAAGCCTAATTGGAATCAACAACAAAATTCTGGTCCTAGTAACCAGAATAACTACAAACCTGGTTTTGATAACCAGAATTCATATTCTTTCGAATCAAAATACAGGGAAATGGACAACACCAGGACTGTCTTCCAGACCCTTTAACACTGGCAAACCTCAGTTCTTATCTAATCAAGAAAGGAATAAAATTAACCATGATAATAAAAAGAAAAAGAAGGCCTTTCTATTAGAACAACAACAAAAGAACAATACTGGGGAGACCAGGAAAGCGAATGCACCTAAATTCGCTCACTTAGTAGACAGGATAGATCCTGCTCTACCTTTGATTCAAAGAATGGCACCATTAGTGCCAAATCTACAGCAACTGAAGGCTCAAGGATATTCAGTAGCTGATAATGTAGAAATGCAAATGGTGGTTGATCCAATTGCTGAAAACCATTTCAAAGTCTTAGATGAAAGGGCTGACATTGAGATGGACAATATGTCAAATACAGTCTCTTTAGGGGAAGACTTCTATGACACAGCTGATGGGGAATATCAGTACATAAATCTTTCTACTCAAAAGTTCTTCTCTGATAAAAAATTAGTGAGGACTATCAAGACAAGCCCAATTATGAGGCATCTTGATTTTAAAGGTAACAATGTAGATAGTAGTATTTGTACTACTTTAAATAGCGATGAATATATCACTTTAGTTGCCTCTATTCCAAAAATGAGTAGTAAGATAAATGTGTGTGGTTGTGACAAGTGTAAGGAATTTGAGTCCAAAGGAACTCCATGGATGATTGATTCAGGAGTGTCTATCCACATAACTCCTGAAATCAAAGATTTCTCTGAATATCATCCTTTTAAAGTTTCACAGCCTGTATTTACAGCTGATAAACGATCTCAAGTAGCAATACTTGGAGAAGGAACTGTGTTCCTACAGGTAGAAACTGTGCATAAACATAAACATGTCATTAAACTTGAAAAAGTTTGCTATATGCCTGCAGCTAGTATCAGACTTATATCATCTGGACAACTAAAGCTACAAGGCTTTCATGAAAAATCAGACAAGTATAGTACTATATTTTCACTAAAAACTGGGCAACCATTTATAATGGCATATCCTAGACATATAGGAGATCCCATTCATTGGATTTTGACTGAAATAGTCCATCCAAGAGTAAAAATGGCTGAGCCTTCAGTTCATATCATGGATTATAACACTTGGCATTGAAGATTGGGTCACCCATCTAGAAATGTATTAAAACATGTCTTTGATCATACAAAAGGGTTTGACAAATTATCTATACCATCAACAGATACAATTTGTCCTGGATGTGCACAAGGAAAGATGCATAATAAATCTTTTCCTACATCAATCAAGCATGCTTCCAAGCCACTTGAATTGATTCATGCAGACTTATTAGAATTGCCTATGGAATCTTATCATCGAAAGAAATGGTGTCTTATGATACTAGATGATTACTCTTCCTATGCTTATATGGCACTTCTTTGAACTAAATCAGAAACATTTACTGCTTTCAAGAGTTATGTAGAACTCATGGAAAATCAATATAGCAGTAGAGTTAAATGTTTCAGATCAGATTGAGGGGGGGAATTTAAGTTGCATGAATTTAGCAAGTTTCTTGCTTCAAAAGGAATCTTTAGAGAACAAAGTGCACCTCACATACATCAACAAAATGGTCATGCTGAATGATTAAATGATACTATACTTGAAAAAGCAGAAAGCATGAGATTAGAATCTTCCTGCCCAAAATCATGGTGGGAATTTGCCTTTGAAACTGCTATTCATGTATACAATCACACACCATTACAAAGAACAAATTGGTCTACACCCTATGAAAACATGACAGGTGAAAAAACTGATGTTCATTACCTTAAAGTGTTTGGTTGTCTAGCTTGGGTTTACATACCTAAAGAAATTTGTAAAGATAAGCTGTCACCAAGATCTGAACCAATGACCTTTATTGGTTATGACATAGGATCTAAAGCTTATAAATTTATGAAGAAAGATAACACTATATTCATTGGTGTTAAAGCACTATTTAATGAATCAGAATTTCCACGAAAAAGCGAAAATTACAATAAAGATAGACTATTTGAAAGTCCACCAGGTATTAACCAAAGGGATCAAAATGGACATGAATCTGACTCCAATTCCCAAAACAACAATCATCTTGATAGTGACAATGATGATCCCAAACCATATAAACCATCATTCAATCATGATCTTACACCAGATGAAGAGCAGAATTCATCTCATGAGAATGATGATATAGAGCCTCATAATAATGGTGGAGAACAGGATTTACCTGTCAGACCTGATGTTTGAGGATCAAGTGAAAACAGATCTGAAGAGAATTCCAGTAGATGGCCTGGGACACAACATCATGCACCACCAGATATCAAAAGAACACGAAAAGAGAGAAAGGTTACAGAAAGACAATCCCAAAAACAACCTGAACCTATTCCCTTCCCACTTCACTGAAGTACTAGAGAAAGGAAACCAGTTTATAAGGAGGGTAATATTTATGGAAAGAAAACTCCTCTTGAAATTGAAAAACAACTGGAAAAGAATCCTTTCAATGAGTCTGAAGACTCTGATAGTCAAAAAGACACTTCAAGCAAAATATCAG
The DNA here is from genome assembly GCA_023014405.1 of Amanita molliuscula. Taxonomy (NCBI): domain Eukaryota; kingdom Fungi; phylum Basidiomycota; class Agaricomycetes; order Agaricales; family Amanitaceae; genus Amanita; species Amanita molliuscula. The sequence goes on from JAEBUP010000049.1 coordinate 200,249, forward strand.
ATGAATCTGATCCTGGTATTATTCAGGATAAAGGAATTACAGATATAGATATGCTGCTTAATCAGTTACAAAAAGGAGGGAGGAAGGAAATTTATCAATTTCCTACTCTCAAAAGCAGTATTACCTAAATCTGATATCCCTGTTCATTTTAGGGACATGTTAAAAATTAAAGAATCCAATCCTAAAGCTTTTCAAGAATGGATTAAAGCTATGGAGGATGAGATTGAAGCTCTATCCAAATGAGATGTTTGGGAGTTAGTGTTGAATAAATAATGATCTGGAGCTTTGAGTATCAAACTCATAGCTTCATATATTATATCATTATTTATGAATGCTTACCAAATCACAAATATAATCTGATATTTGTACACTGTTGACACTTTTATAGTGTTTGACAGATATTATAGAGTTTCATCCCAGGAACAGTATGAAACGACAGCGTGGGCAATGTAGGTAGGCCATTGTAAGGTTGGGAAAGGGCTGGCAGCAGGGTAGTGGCAAGCAGGCAGCAGGCAGTGGTGGGCTAGTGGCAGTGGCAGGCAGCAGGCAGTGGTGGGCAAGTGGTGGTGGTGGGCAGCAGCCAGCAGTGGGCTAGTGGCCATGGCAAAGGCAGCAGGCAGTGGTGGGCAAGTGGTGGTGGCAGGCAGCAGTGGGCTAGTGGCCATGGAAAAGGTGGCAGGCCACAGGCAGCAGTGGGCTAAGGGGCATGGGAAAGGCAGCAGGCAGTGACAGGCAAGTGGTAGTGGCAGGCAGCAGGCAGCAGTGGGCTAGTGGGCAAGGGTGAGCAGCAGTTGCAGTGGTAAATTGAGTTACAACCATGGAAAAAAACCACTGTGGCAGTGGCAGTAGCAGTAAAATTTTTTTTTTGGGAAGTCGGTTCAGGCAATTTGGTTTGGGTTCAGGTGCTCTGGCAATTGCCTGAACCAGAACCAGAACCAGAACCAGAACCAGAACCAACTGGCATTTGGCCGAACTGAGGTTCAGAACCAAACTTTGGGATCCCTAGACACAATGCATGAAACATGCTTCACACGTCAAATATTGACAGATTGCTGTAAAATGCGCAGCAATATGACACCATGCACAGCAATATGACACCATGCGCAGCAGGAAGCTGCACATTACTAGATATAGGTATATTAGATGTAGTTACATGTGATTTCTGTAACTGTATATAAGCAGCACATTTTGCACTGCTGAAATACATCTCCTGATCTATTGCATAGTTGAGCCCTAGCTCCTAAGCGTTCTAAACAGTACTCAGTAAGTTCCCTCGCTTACTAAGCCTCGCTCTGCACTGCCGTTGCTCATTTCAACAGGTTATGGGCCCCACATGAATGAAAACCTTGTGCTGTGCATATTACATGTGTCAGCACCCTTTTGTCATAACAAAGGTAAACAAGGGAAGTAATAGATGCGCCCATAGTACTGTTATGATAGTAGTATACATCCGATTATGTTGCTAATGTGCTATCTCTTGAAGCATGACAGGAATGCTTCTTGCTCATCCTAACAAGCCTCTAATGCTTGGGATTTGAGCGACCACCTTGGATGGCATGACAATAATCACTAGTGTGACACACTTCACCAGTCCCCAGTTCTGCAATATCCGGGTTAATATAAAAAATGTAGTCTTGATTGGTAAATCAATAAATTACCTGGTCTGGTGAACCATTCAAATCACTCAGGTTTAGGGCTGTCCCATGACAGATAAAGGGTCTAGGTTTAATCACTTAGATCTGGAAAGGTTTCACACCCCCCTATTGGCTGTGAATAATTAAGTGCTTATGTAGGCTGTTTTCATCAGCATAAATTGTTCTCCAACTATAAAAATAGTAGTAATTCTGTATAAGGGTCGTGCTGCATGGGACATTGTTCCCTGGTACACGCAGACCAGTGATGGGCACTGATTAGCATCCCATTTATATTAGGACACTCCTTAGTGTCATATTATAGTTTATTACTTTATCTATAAATAGTGGAGGATATTTTTATCGTTGTGGGGAACTTGATGGAGCCCCCAAGCACTCCTGAAGGGCTGGATCCCCTTCTGGCGATGAATTATAGCACATTATGACAAAAGCAAACTACCATGTTTATGCACATGCTCAGGCATTTATCGCAGGAGAATAAAATCGAAAACTCGATGTCCATACCTTTGTTCTGAGCAACGAAAGTCTTTTTAGACTGTTGCTTACCTCCTTCCTACAGAACAAATCAAACAATCCAACCAACCAACCTTTTATATCACAAATGTCTTCCTCAAACAACACCAACTCCTCCTCTGCTTCTGCTGGATCCTCCAGCAACAAGTATGTTACAGCTGGTACCCCTGGCTCCAAATCTGACTCTTCCCACAACCAACAAAACATTGCCAAAACTGGACCAGCTCCATTTTCATCAATACCTTGCAATCTACTAGCAAGGGTCCCACTGCCCCCATTGGGATGTCTTCAAAGCAGTCTCCTTGGTACAAGGAGGTACAAGCAGACTTGGAGAATTGCAGGAAGTGCATTGCAGATGTGCAACTCTCTGTTTGGAAGCATCGTCAAGAATTAGATGATGAAGCTGCTAGATTAGCCAGTGAGGATTCCTTGGTGGATGAAATTTTCAATGACATTCGAAAATTCCAAGCAGGTTGCCTTCAAAAGGCAGATTATGGGAAAAATGTATACAACATTGTGACTGGAGAGATGAAATCGGCCCAAAAGGCTGATAAGGGGAAAGGAACAGAAAAATTGGTATCATATGCTGATATGGCAAAAGTGGGCCTGTCCGCTAAAAACAAGGCAGGTGCTACCTTCACTCTGCATCCTAAAAATCAACTAAATTGGCCAACTTCTGAAGAAGTTAGGACATGGTTCTTCAACCTTGGTGGAAAGGCAGAGGACTGGATGCAGGAACAGGTGGAGATACCAGCCACTCCAAAAAGAAATAGCGGGTCTGGAAGTGAAGTCTGGGACCATGCTAAGGAGTGGTCGAAAATTGGGAAAGTAAAAATACTACCCAATAAATATCACAGTGATTCTGTTTTAGAGGAAAGCAGAACCACTAAAATCAATAAATATATTTCCACCATGCACCAAGCTATCTGCCAGGAAATGGAGGATAAAAAATGGGTTGAGGATCTGATAGAAAGTATCCAAGAAACCATTAATAACTTAAATCAAGAAAAGTTGAGGGAGAAAAGCTGTAGAAAGAAAGCTAAAAAATTGCGCCAGAAGGAATGCAAAGCCAAGAGAGAGTTGGCTGAATGACCAAAACTACCACCCAAGACTCACAAGTTATACATACTTGATGAGGAGATATACAGTTCTGATTATTCACATCCTTCTTTGAATGATAGTGAATACTCTTCCTTGATTAAAGCTAGAAGGAATGAAGAGCTTGAAAAAGGAGAGTTCATTATAGTAGAACTCAAGGGATGGGATGGACTTATCCACCCTTGGATTCATACTGTGGAAAGTCCTGTATGGTCAAAAATTGGTTATTGCTATCTGGCAGCAATAAAAACCCATGCATTGGCTCAATATCAATGGCCACAGTACATTGATATCAAAGAATTGGCTTCATATTCAAAGTCAATTAGGAAGAGAGTCAACTTCCACCTACACAAGTTGAATGGTGATCAGTCTAGTCACCATCATCATCTAGTCATCAATCCAAGAGCCCAGACAGGCTGGATGGAAATCAATAATCTTGCTAGAGCAGCAAATGTTGATATAATCATTGGAGGAGAAGATGACTTGTCTAAAATTCCAACACTTACTGGAAGCAATAATTGGAATGAGTGGTCAGCAGCTATCAAAGCTGCTCTGCAGTATAAAGGTCTCTGGCAGTATGTTCTTGGCAACAGAATTAAGCCACAGCTTACAGAAGCTGAGAAAACAGCAGAGACAGCAGAAAGTACCACTGCAACTGAGCTTTGTCATATTAAAGAAAAAAGAGAAGCTTGGGATGACTACTGCAACAACGATGACAAGGCATTGGGATTAATGACCATGAAAATCTCACTGTCTTTAAGACACCTTATTAAACCATGGTCAAATTCTACCTTCAATGCATTGCAGGAAGCTTTTGGCAAGCCAGGAGCAGCTGGCATTTTTGTTGATTTTTCAAAAGTAATACATTGGAAGATCAACACCAACAAATTGACAGAGTCAGTCAATGAGCTATTGACAACAGCTAATTGACTTTCTGTCAATGGCTTTACATTCCCAGACAATATGCTAGCAATGGTAGTGTCAGCATCCTTACCACATGGATGGGACAGTGTCTCATCTAGTGTATTATTAACAACAAAAGCAAGTGATTTGAAACTTGCTGATATTCTTCCAAAAATAGAGGAAGAATCGCAAAGGTGGAGAACATCTTCTGGGGGGGTTGTTCACACTGCTAGAGTGAAGCTTCCCAAAGGCCCTAACAGGCCTAATTGGAATCAACAACAAAATTCTGGGCCTAGTAACCAGAATAACTACAAACCTGGTTTTAATAACCAGAATTCATATTCTTCGAATCAAAACAAAGGGAAATGGACGACACCAGGACTGTCTTCCAGACCCTTTAACACTGGTAAACCCCAGTTCTTGTCTAATCAAGAAAGGAACAAAATTAATCATGACAATAAAAAGGAGAAGAAGGCCTTTCTATTAGAACAACAACAAAAAAATAATGCTGGGGAAACTAGGAAAGCAAATGCACCTAAATTCACTCACTTAGTAGACAGGATAGATCCTGCACTACATTTGATTCAAAGAATGGCACCATTAGCGCCTAATCTACAGCAACTGAAGGCTCAAGGATATTCAGTTGCAGATAATGTAGAAATGCAAATGGTGGTTGATCCAATTGCTGAAAACCATTTCAAAGTCTTAGATGAAAGGGCTGATATTGAAATGGACAATATGTCAGATACAGTCTCCTTAGGGGAAGACTTTTATGACACAGCTGAAGGGGAATACCAGTACATAAATCTTTCTACTCAAAAGTTCTTCTCTGATAAAAAATCAGTGAGGACTATCAAGACGAGCCCAATTATGAGGCATCTTGATTTAAAAGGTAACAATGTAGATAGTAGTATTTGTACTACTTCAAATAGCAATGAATATATCACTTTAGTTGCCTCTATTCCAAAAATGAGTAGTAAGATAAATGTGTGTGGTTGTGACAAGTGTAAGGAATTTGAGTCCAAAGGAACTCCATGGATGATTGATTCAGGAGCATCTATTCACATAACTCCTGAAATCAAAGATTTCTCTGAATATCATCCTTTTAAAGTTTCACAGCCTGTATTTACAGCTGATAAATGAGCTCAAGTAGCAATACTTGGAGAAGGAACTGTGTTCCTACAGGTAGAAACTGCACATAAACATAAACATGTCATTAAACTTGAAAAAGTTTGCTATATGCCTGCAGCTAGTATCTGTTATGAGCATACCTCGTCCCCATCAATTTTCACAGTAACGACATCAATGACACTAATGAAGATATGGACATAGGGAGTCGGACTATATTTTTCTTTTCATTTTATCTATTTCATTTCACTCAAACGTTTAGATACAAGACTCAAACAATACCTTGGTCACAGGGACAGACTACATTAGGACTGCGACCCTTATATGGAAGGTGGTTAGGTCAGCATCGGTAATGGATATACCGAGTGCCGACAGGAACAACGGCTCCGATGATGGGCCTATGCCATGATAGGATACATGAGCAGCACAGTGCCAGAGGGATGACATGGGAATGCTGAGATGTACCAACGACTAGGTACCAGTGTATGTGGGAATTGGCTGAGACACACGACAATAGGCGTGGCCATATATGGAAGGACAGAGTGTTGGTGTGGGAGGAAGTCTCCAAGTAAGGTCATATGGGCACAGACTTGGCTGCTGCGCATCGTCTCTATTGTGAGGGACTTTAGCTGTGCGCTGACTGCACACAGACCAGGAGATAGGTATATAAGGGTTGTAGTCTTAGGTAGCAAGTCCCTAAGACTCTAGATAGTTTGTGTCCTAGACACTCTACTTGAGCAACAGTTTCTTTTCTTTGGCTTAGCCAGCCACCACTCTAAGTCTTAAGGTTGTGTTTAGGGTCTCCCTAACATAATCTAGAGTCTTTACTACTCTACCCCGTTGGTTAGCACTGAGCACGTTTGGCTCGTTGTTACTCAGAATGCCAATGGCCTAGTTTCATTCTGAGAGGTAGTAACTGCACAGCCCGCGACCTCTCCAGGCGACTACGACACAGTACTGTCAATGGGTCTTGAATGAGAGATCCTCAATACACCCCATTGGGTCTGACAACAAACCCTACTTGGGTAGTCTACACACAGTAACAGACGAGAGTACTAGCATTGCTGGGAGAGCATAGGCAGGAGACCACAGACAGCGCCCTGGGTGTAGTACACTGTTATTGCTGAAAAGCTCAGGAACGAGTGAAAACACTCGATATACGTTGTGTATCAAGGCTGATACAAAGTCCTCTCATACCCTCTGTACAAGCAACCCTACCTGATTTCGGGTTGATAACTTGGCACAAGGACATTGAGGCAAATTGCCAGGCACATGTACATTGATAGCTTACGGACCCACAACGCAGCAGACATTATCTCTCTTGTTTCCCAAGAGACGTCATCGACAGGTGTGGATTCCGAACTGGACAGCCAATAGAATGGACCAGTTGTCAGTGGAGGGCCTGAAATTGGTTGAAGATTTATTACAGCAGAACCCATGACAAGACACAATGCAGTGCTCATTTAACTACATCCTCCCCTACGCTCAGGTGACACTATCAGAGATTGGGTGCATCTTTGATGTGGACTGGGTTACAATCAACGACATGGTCCAGACAGGACCCAGAGAATTTATCTGCGACACAGTCATTCGTTGTTATGATAACCATGTTTGACTCTGGTGGAAACACCGAAAGGAGTCAAGATGACTTGAGTGCATACAGGCACAAATCCTCCTAAGGGAGCGGGAAGCTCAACAAGAGCTAGAACAGAAGGAGGCTTGGGAAGCCTTACTTATGGAAAGAGCCACCACTCATGCTGTCTTGTGAGCGGAACGAGCCATGAAGAAGGCAGAGAGGGAATACCAAACCCTCATCGAGTTGCTGGAGGTCCAATACAAAGGAGACACCTCCAACCCCATCTGGTTAGCCCTGGTATCGTCAAAATACAACCAGTGGCTCCTTCTTATCAACAATGGTGACAAGGCTATCCGACGTTATTGGGTAGCTGTTGAATGACTCCAATGCGTGCACCACATAGAGGAGCTGTACAAACACGAGGGCATGACCATGAGTCATGAAGACTGGAACGCATGGATGCATGCAATAAATGGAAACATACGAGCAACCCGCTATGCTAAAGTGGAAGCATGAGCAGGAAGAGGAAGAGCGCCGCAAGGGGATTCGATTTGACCCCCTTCTAATCACCAAGCCACCTGGGGCTATCATCGCCAGGACACCGGAATGGCTTGTCACTGAGCCTCGACCCCACCTTTGTTCAATCGGGCTGGGACACTTCTTTAAAGACATTGGAGAGGACTCATGGAATGACCACAAGGCCAGACTTTTGGGATGGCATGCCAATGTCAAGGCACATCTCCCAGGACCCAGGGCCAGGAGCCCTATAGCACCAAACCAGTGGAGGGAAAATGGGTACTGCTACATGTACCTGTTCAAAGAAGAGTACTACGACAAGTACAATTGGCTGGCTTGGCCTACCCTCTACGACATTGTTAACTGGGAACCAGAGCTTCGAGATGACACTGTGGTTTTCGCCATCCAGGATAGCATCTGACCTGGGCAGTGTCACATAATCGAGGAGTCAGCTGTGTGTCAAGACGACATTGAATACACTTGGGACGAGTTGGTGGACCTACACAAGGTCTCCCACTATACATGGACAGTATGATTCGGTGGACAGTCCAAGTCCAAGCGAAGGGCAGCACAGCGAAAGCTCGCCCAAACCCCTATCAAACGAGTCAACCTCAGGACCACAGTCACAGTTGAGCAGGCCTATGCAGAGGTGGCTGGATGAGCATACCCAGCAATAATGGAACCTAAGCCCCTTGAGCAACCAGTGTGGTCATACACAGCAGCAGCAAAAGGGACTAAGGAAAATAAAGCATGAGTCATCACCCAAGGAGGGGATGCAGCACATTGGCATGGTGGTGTACCCACTACAGCGGATTGGCTCTCAAACGAAGAGTATCCACAAGGAGCAAACAATGCTCACAAACAAAGAGAAATCGATCAGTGGCAAAGGATCGTAGAAAGGGAGGCATGGTTGCCATACCCTTACCCAAAAATGTCCTGGGCCAACAGCGGATTCAACCCAGACATACCAGGTTACTGTTACCTGGTTCTAATCAAAAAGCAGTATTGGGACGAATTCCTGTGGCCAGCCTACCCTCAGATCCAAGAAATCTGCTCTTGGGATCACAACTTGTGAGAAACCGAGGTGACTACCATCATCCGGAAAGCCTACAACAAGGAAACCACTCTGCACATCGAAAAATATAACAGTAACTGTCGAGGGTGGTTCCACAGTTGAGTGTCTCAACAGAGAGGGCATGAGCCACTACAAAATAGGCGCTACTCCCTTCAGGCTTACTGTAGATATAATCACACATGCTTACTGTTATAACCATACCTTTAAAAAGTCCAGAAAACATTACAGTAACGATTTTACTGAACATCTATGAAGACCTGCCCTTAGCGGCAACAATACTAATAGAAGATAGAAGGATATGGACTCGGAGATTCGGACTATAATTTTCTTTTCTTTTTATCTATTTTATTTCACTCAAACGATAGGATACAAAGGCAAGACGAGACAAGGGAAACTCTGTGCGAACATTATGGCCCTTATATGGAAGGAGGTTAGATCAGCATTGGCTATGGGAATAGACCAAGTGCCGACATGGACGACGGCCCAATGACGGGCCTATGCCACAGAAGGAATCATTAATGGCACGGCACCAGAGGGACAATATGGGAACAGCCGAAAGATACCGAGTCAACGGTACAGGCATGCATGGGAATTGGCCGATAGTCCTGAACAATAGGAAGGCCGAATGCGAACAACCCAGGAGTTGGGTGTGGGAGGATCTCTCCACAAATGGATAGATGGGCGCAGACTGAGTCGCTGCGCATTGATCCCAGTATGAGGGACTTTAGCTGTGCGCTGTCTGCGCACAGACCAGGAGAGCCATATATAAGGGTCGTAGTCTAGCATAGAGAGACCTTAAGTCTCTAGATAGTCTATTGTCGCTGGACATAGCTACTTGAGCAATAGAACTTCCTTTGGTCTAACAAACCACTACTCGGGTCATTAGGTTGTGTTCAGGGCAGTCCTGACATAATCTAGAGACTTTCTACACTACCCTCTTGTACCGTCCAGCACCGAGCACGTCACTCGTAGTTGCTCCTGATGATCAAGAGCCTAGATATCTTCTTTGACGGTTGTAACCCGATTATCCCAGGACCATTGGCGACATCGACTCCAACAACCATACTGTCAACAGGTCTCGAACGAGAGATCCTCAATACACCCTGTTGGGCCTGTCTACCAAACAGCGTTAGACGAGAACACTAGTGTGTCGGGAGAGCGTAGGCAGGAGACCACAGACGCGCCCCGAGCATAGTGTACTAACACTGCGGAAAAGCTCAAGGAACGAGCGAAGAAAATTAGTTGGCACCACATATCAAGGCTGATTCCAAATTCCTCGCACACTCCCTGTACTAGCACCCCTACCTGATTTCGGGGTGATAACTAGGCACAAAGATAGCGAGGTGAAGTGCTGGGTGTGCCCAACTAATAGCTTGCAGACCCACGACATTACAGACGAAATCTCCCTTGTTTCCCAAGGGACGTCATCAACAGGCGCGGATTGCCGAACGAACAGATCAAGAGTCAGTGGAGGGCCTGATCTTGATTGAAGACACTTTTTTACAGAAAAATTATTACACCTTTCCCTCGTCAGAAACAATGAACTACTTTCAATATATACTCCCATACGCCCAGGCGACACTCTCGGAAATCGGGCAGATTTTCGAAGCGGACTGGGCCCCCATTACTGAACCAGTCCTAGTCAGGACACCAGCCTTCGTTGGCGACACCATCGTGCGCCGACACAATAATCACGTCAGACTCTACTGGCGTTACCGCAAAAATGAGCGGAAGAGGGAACGCGTGGAGGCGCAAAAACTACTCAGAGAGCGAGAAGCTCAACAAATCACGGAACAGAAGGAAGCCTGGGAGGCCCTTCTTATGGAACGAGCGGCCAGCAAAGCCATCTTACGAGCAGAGCGCGCAATGCGCAAAGCCGAGCGAGAGTACCAGACTCTCATTCAACTATTGGAGGACCAGTACAAGGGCGACACCTCCAACCCAATCTGGCTGGCCCTTGTATCGTCTAAATACAATCAATGGCTGATATTGATAAACAACGGAGATAAAGCAGTCAGATGATACCGGATAGCAATAGAGCGACTACAATGTGCTCACCATGTAGAAGAACTATACGCTCACAAAGGCATGACTATGTCACATGAAGACTGGAATGCCTGGATGCATGCAATAAACGGGAACATACAAGCAACCCGTTACGCTAAATGGAAAAGGGAGAAAGAGGAGGAGGAGCGTCGTCAAGGGATTCGCTATGATCCCTTACTCACCACAAAACCACCTGGACGTATCATCGCCAGGACACCCGAACGAATCCTCACTGAGCCTGTCGAAAAACTCCGAACCATTAGTCTGGACCACTTCTTACCTGAAATCGGGGAAGATACGTGGAATGATCATAAAGCTAGGCTATTAGGATGGCAAGCTCGAGTTAAGGCGTATCTACCAGGACCTATGGCAAAGAGTCAAATCGCTCCCGACCAATGGAGGCAGAATGGGTATTGTTACATGTACCTATTCAAGGCGGAATATTACGACAAGTTTAATTGGCCCGCCTGGCCAACACTTTATGATATCATCAATTGGGAACCCAAGCTCAGGGACAATACAGTGGTCTTCACTATTCAGGATAGCATTCGACCAGGACGCTGTCACATTATTGAAGAATCAGCAATTAGACGGGATGACATTGAATATACATGGGACGAGTTAGTCGACCTCCACAAAATCTCCCACTACACATGGATGGTATGATTTGGAGGACAGTCCAAATCCAAACGTCGATTAAAAAACCGCCCCCTCGCTACAACCTCTATTAAACAAGTGGATCTTCGTTCTACGGTTACTGTACAAGAAGCAGTAAACCAAGCAGCCGGGAGATCATACCCTGCCATAACTCAACCCAAACCGGTAGAGCAACCAGCGTGATCATACGCAGCGGCAGCTCTGGCCGGAAGGGAGAACAAAGCAAAAGTTATCACGGCAGGAGGCAATGCGGCACATTGGAGCGGGGGAGTTCCCACTACAGCGGACTGGTTATCTATGGAAGAATACCCTCAAGGGGCAAATAACGCCCACAAGCAAAGACAGATTGAAGAATGGAGAAGGATCGTGGAAAAAGAATCCTGGCTCCCATACCCTTACCCAAAGATGTCTTGGGCCAACAGCGGTTTTCATCCAGACATACCAGGATACTGTTACCTGGTCTTAATTAAAAAGGAGTTCTGGGATGAATTCTTATGGCCAGCATATCCTCAGATACAAGAAATCTGCAATTGGGACAAAAACTTGCGAGACAAGAACGTCACCACAATTATCCGCCCATCTTATGCTGACAAAACCATCCTTCACATCGAAAGATACAACAGCAACACAAGAGGATGGTTCCATGTCGAGTGCCTAAATCGAGAAGGCATGGGTCACTATAAAATGGGAGCAGGTCCCTTCAGGTTAACTGTGGATATGATAACACACGCCTATCATGCAATACTGGGATGGAGGAACACATGGATGGACTCGGAAACCTTAGATCCCCTTCCCGAAACACAGCCTGCAGCAGCCGTAGCAGCTCGAGAGAACGAAATTCACAGACAAGAGCAAGACTGGCAAAGAGCAATTACTAATGCCGGACAAGCCCTTGTTGCGATAATCAATGAATATCAACGGAGCTCTCAACCAGAACCGGGTCCCTTAACAAAAGCAGAGATGCCCGACTACTATCAGGGGGATCCACAAACGGTCGATGGATGGCTAAGGCAGATGGAGACCTACTTCATGTTGGCAAGGGAAACTGATGTAAAAAGAAGGATTCCCATATGCCTCTATCGAATGAAGGGAGGAAAAGGAGACCGAGCTGCCGACTGGAGTGGTGTCAAACTCAAGGCCTTCCAAGAAGCATTACAGGAGTTCCAAGACAAAATAGACAATAATGGCTGGGACGCACAACTCGATTGGCAGCAGTTAAATGAAGGAGAATCCTCTGCGGACAATAGGACATGGATACGAAGACCGTTAAACAACCAGTTTCCATTCACGGACTGGACTGACTTCAAAAACCAAATGCACGAATTCTTTATGTCCACAGAGACAAAAGAAAAAGCGATCAAAGCATTGTTGAAGTTACAACAAGGGACAATGATTGTTGAAGATTACATTATCAAATTCAACTCCCTTACATCATTAACGGATTGGAATGATGCGGCTCTAATTTCGCAATTCCAAAACAATCTAAATCCAGCCCTAGGACGAGACCTAATTCGATATGGAGGACTTCCCGAAAATGCGACTCTTGCTCAAATACAGACATGAGTAACTGCACTTGCCCGAGCATATAGGAAAGCCAACAAAACATATGGCTTCCCTAAAAAGCGACAAGAGTATAAGGAACAAACTCCCAGTAGTAACCCTCGTCCTCAATACCAATACAAGGCACCAGCTCCATTCACGTCAAGAACTCGAGACCCAGACGCTATGGATGTGGACAAAAAGAAAGAAAGGAAGCCCTGGTGTTATAATTGCGAAAAAGAGGGACATTACAGTTGCCATTGTCCATTACCACGAGGAACCAGACCAGTACCCGAATGTAAAAAGTGCAGGAGGAAGGGACATGCCACAGAGAGGTGTTGGAAAAAAGATATTGTACAAGACAAAGGAAAAAGGGTGGTACGGATGATAGACAACGGGGAAACGACCCCTGAAGGATGCGCCAAAATTGAGGAGATCTCGGATTTTGGAGACAGCCAGTGAACAAACACTCTGTTCAACTGGCCTCTAGTTCAAATTCTTATAACGATGTATTAGTACCAGTAGACTCTGCAATAGATGTGCACAACTTACTCTATGAATGCAGTGGGAACATACATCGGATAAGAAACTTGGAAATGAGCGTAAAACCAGAAAAAAGATTAAAAACCTGGACTACCCCTTGGGTATTAAGACGCATATGGCAACAAACCGAACAAACAGCCATAGAATGTCTGCAACAATGGGTAGATGAGAAAAGAGTAAATGAAGTTGACGGAAAACTAGTCCGGCAATTAAATGCTTTATCAGAAGCGGATGCCCTTTGGAACCTCGTTCACTTAAGAGAAAAAGTGGTACAAGGAATTGGGAAACAGGAGCTAGATCTGAAAGGAGTGCTCACTACTATGGACACGTTTCAATCTGCCAACATTACCATGTTATTAGACTCAGGATGCACCGCCTCGTGCATCAGTGAGGATTTCGTTGAAAAGCTCAAAATGAATAAGAAAAAGTTACTACGCCCGATTCCGGTGTATAATGCGGATGGAACCCGCAACGGATCAGGAAGCGTAGAATACTTCGTCCAGTTCAAGTTAAAAATAGGATCACATGAGGAGATAATGGACTGTGCTGTCGCAACACTCAGCAAGACAGATTTGTTCTTAGGACACGACTGGTTGGAGCATCATAATCCAACCATTAACTGGAAAAGGAAGTCTTTGGAATTCAACCGATGTCCCAGGACATGTTGGAAACCATCTTCAGTACAGGAGCCGGAGGACGAGATAGAACTGTCTTATCAATTGGCAGACGGGGAGCACCTGTTAGCTATTCATATTGGAGAACCGGAATTACAAGTACGAGCTTTCGCCTCCACTGCAACTAAGATAGCATTCAAGCAGTCTGAAACGGAGAAAAAACGAACGCTGGAGGAAGTGGTTCCTCATCATTACCTAAAATATCGAAAAGTATTCGAAAAAGAAACTTTCGATGAACTTCCACCACGACGGCATTGGGACCATGCAATAGAACTAATCCCTGGTTCAACTCCAGTAGATTGTAAAATCTACCCTCTTAACCGAGACGAACAAAAACAGCTGGATGAATTCCTAAAAGAAAACTTGGAGTCAGGATGAATCCAAGCCAGCAAATCTCCTATGGCCTCTCCATTCTTTTTCGTAAAAAAGAAAGATGGAAAACTCTGACTGGTACAAGATTACTGAAAGCTAAATGAGATGACGGTCAAGAACCGCTACCTGTTACCACTGATAGGAGAATTGGTGGACCAGCTGTCACAAGCAAAAGTCTTCTCGAAAATGGATATACGATGGGGGTATAACAACATACAGATAAAGGAAGGAGACGAGTGGAAAGCGGCTTTCAGAACAAATCAAGGACTTTTTGAACCCCTCGTAATGTTCTTTGGATTAACGAATTCACCTGCCACTTTCCAAACCATGATGAATGACGTTTTTCGAACCGAGATAGCAGAAGGATGGGTAGTCATATATATGGACGATATCCTGGTATTCTCTAAAAACCAGGAAGACCACATCCGACACGTAAATCGAATCTTAGAAAAGTTAGAAGCACACAAACTCTCACTTAAACCAGAGAAATGCTTCTTTGATAGAAATGAAATCGATTTCCTTGGAGTAATCATCGGAAAAGATACGGTTCGCATGGATCCAGCAAAAGTTAGGGTGGTATCCGAATGGCCAAAACCTCAGTGCAAAAAAGAAGTCCAGCAGTTTCTGGGCTTCGTAAATTTCTACAGAAGATTTGTGCGAGACTTCGCTGAAATTGGCAAAGCCGTTGACACGGCTAACAGGAAAAGAAGACTGGCTGTGGACACAGCTACAGGAAGAAGCCTTTGAAAGGCTCAAGAAAACCATAGCAGAAGAAGTGGTCCTTCGAATCCCGAACTGAGGAAGGACAGTTCCGGGTGGAGGTTGACGCCTCAGATTTTGCCATTGGAGGGATATTGTTAGGATTGATGCCCTTGGTTCGTTATCAGTCAATAGTGACGACTAGAGTCTTGGTCTAATCCCAGTCACTAGACAAGAATGCTGTTCGACGTTATTCTTGACGATGACGAAGGCAGCTCGAATGATGAGGAGGATGAGAGCGAGAGGTTGTTCAGCAAGGACAATACTCGATTAAGTTGGAACTAAAGAACTACAGTACATGCGAGGGTTTATATACTGTCTGGGGAACAATGAGGAAGTATAAAAGGAAGTAAAACAAAGGGTGGTTCAGGAGGATGAAACAGGTATCAAAGTGTAGTGACGAAGTGAAGAAAGGTTATTGTAATAGGTAAGTATAAGAAAAAGACGTTGTAACATTACCCCCTCTCTATGCGAGAAGTCACCGACTTCTCAGGGCCATCCTTGAGTAGTCCAGGCATGATCCGCCCTAGATTCGCACCAATGAACGATGTTTTCGACGTCCTTCTGCGCCGAGTCTACATGCCATCATATGGCGTCGAGGGTGACTTTCAGTTGGCTGCAGTTCTCGAAGCGCGAGGTCTCGCTCGGCGTAGGTCATTGCGTTTGGGTCGGTGGTGAGGGTGAGTCCTATGAGGGCTCCAAGCAGGGGCGGAGAGGTCTCAGGAGATTGGCCGTAAGGTATGAAGCTTCGAGTGAGGCGGCGGCGAATAAGGGGATTTGATTTTGGAGCGGGTGTGGGGATAAGTTCTTCTTCAGCGGGCAGTTCTTCGGCGAGCTCGGGCAGATGAACGTGTAGGTCGTCGTCGACATGGACCGCTGTTTCTGTTTCGACGAAGATCTCGATGGGCGGTGTGAAGACGTCGAACTCGGGGAGCTTCTCGGGGAAGGAATAGGCGAGGGCGAGGGTGGCAAGGAGGGTGGCGAGGATGAGCCCACCAATGAGGATGGAGGGGAAGAAGGTGAAGACGAGGGCGGTGAGGATGGCGACGAGAGAGAACATTCTTGTGTATGTGTTGTTTAGTTGGAAGGCTAGGAAGTGGGAATCTCGTTGTTTTTATAGGTGGGCCTCAGTCGAAATATTCTATGTCCCAAAACGAAGTCATCTGCGTTCGCAGGGAGGATGTTTCGTAAGATTTGATCGGCTAATGGTTCTGGTCTAGGGGTATTGGGTCATGTGGGAGGCCCTTCCGTCACATATGGTTCGTGTAAGGGTCTAGGTGGGATTCAATGTGTAATCGTGCCAGTAGTCTGTATGATGGATGACACCTGTGATCATTGGGTATCCGGGTTCCCATTCAAAGTTACGGTAATGGGGTGGTGGTGGAAGACTCGGGTATGGAGGTGGTATCCCCCCATGCTGGATGTATAGGTAGTTCGGGGGTAGGTCAAAGTCTAGCGGTCCCCTGGATGGGAAGTCGATTCTGTCGGGGAATAACGCCTCGTGGTGTAGGCAGGTCACTCCCTGTCGCTTCCAGGTCCCTTAATCGGTCTATAATCCACAAGTTTAGCGCTCTTCGTGCTTCTCTGTTGTATCGGTTTCTAGTGATGGTGTCAGGTTGTCGTTGTAGAGCCGGGGCTGTCCCGTTTTTTATATACTGGGTGTAGTGATGGTACTTTCGTTTGAAAAAGTAGGATTTTGCGTAGCTCGACGAAGGCTGTTCCTATTGCATGTCTTCCTTGGTGAGGATGGGTTCGATAAGGGAGTTGGATGATCAGGTGTCTAAGTTTCGGGATGGATTGTCTGGGAGAGAATCGAGAGTAGGGGGAGGCAATTTTTTTGGTATGTCTAATGTTCTGTTTGAGGATCTGCTTGTTGCGGTAGTAGACCATTGCTTTTACAATAGGTGTTGGCGTGTTTTATACGTCTTAAGGATGTCCGCAGCATTTTTCAGATTTGTTTCTGGTTCCCATGAGTTTTCGTTTGATCCGTATCCCTTCCATTTAACTAGGTACTGATAGCCGGTTCCTCATTTTCTGTGGGTAACAATCGCTTCTATTTCGAATTCTTCTTGTCCTGTTGATGAGATCAGGGGGTGGTTTCAAGAAGTTCGGCCCGTGCGCCATTGTTTCTTTATATGGAGTTAGCAGTGTGGCAGTGAAACACGGGGTGGATGTGCCATTGTTTGGGGAGTTTCAGTCTATAAGTGACAGGTCCTAGTACCTGTTCGACTATAAATGGTCCTTCTCTTTTGGGCGCTAGCTTCCTTGATTCGTAAGGTATTCGGAGGTTTCGATTTTCGAGCCAGACTTTGTCTCCTTTTTCGAATCTGATGCTTTTGTCTTTTGTTCTGAGTGCCACCATCTGTCTGGCGAGTTCGTGCGCAGCGAGTGCTTCTTCTCTAGCCTTTTGTAGTGTTCAGTAGTCGGTCTTCAGCTGCCGGGGTTGTCATAGGGGGTGCAGCTGTGGGAATAGCGACAGGGTCTGTTCCATACATTAGCTGAAACGGTGATGCTTTGATGGTATCATGGTGTCGGTTATTGTGGGCGAATTCTGCAATTGGGAGTAGAGATTTCCATCTATGCAGTTCGTTTGTGCAGAACATTCGGAGATAGACTTCTAGTTCTTGATTAACTCGTTCTGTCTCACCGTCTGTCTGGGGGTGGTAGGCTGTGCTCATTCGATGGTTGATTCCCAGCGCTTTTCCTATTTCTCGGAATACTTTGGATGCGAACTGCGGTCCTCTGTCAGATATGAGGATATCTGGTAAACCGAATCGTTTGAAATTTTCATTTATGTATAGATCTGCAGTTCCTAGTGCGTCGATCGTTTTGTAACAAGGGGAAAAGGTTACCCCCTTTGTAAGTCCATGGTCCACCATGACCATGATCGAATCGAAGCCGTTGGCAATTGGTAAGTCAGTAATGAAGTCGATTGTGACTTGTTGAAAGGGTCTGGTGGCATTAGATTTGATCGGTTGCAGGGCAGGGGTGTTAGGGTGAGTGTTTACTTTCATTTGCTGGCAGAGTGCGCATCCTTCGATCCATTCTCGGGTATGTTTGTTCATTCCAGGCCACCAATAGTTTCGTTTGAGTAATTCTAGGGTTTTAAATCGTCCAGGGTGCCCGGATGTAGGTGATTCATGTGTTAGTTTAATGAGTTGAGTGCGCAGTCCATCTTGATCTGGTACATAGGCTTTTCCTTGGTAGTGTACTATGTGATCGACATATGTCCAGTCTTGCAGTTTTGACTTTATTGGTGGTGCCCGATGATTTCGGATTACTTCGACTAATATTTGTCCAAAGTCGTCCTTAGTCATTCCTTTGCGCAACTTCTCTGCTAGGTTATCTGCTATAAGCCTGATGAATCGTTCGGGTGGTAATACTGTGGTTTCTTCAGGGGTGTCGTCCATTCCGATGTGATCTGGTCATCGAGATAGGGTATCTGCTTCAAACATCTTAGTCCCAGGAACATGCTCTATGCGGAGATCGAATTCGCTTAAGAAGGAGGACCATCTGGCTTGTCTGGGGGTAAGGCGTTGCGGGGTTCAGTAAAAGGTTAGATTCTTGTGATCGCAATGAACAATAGTGGTATGGGGTGATCCATGGAGAAGGTGTCGCCATGCTGCAAGTCCTTTGACAATTGCCAGTAGTTCCCTGTCGTAAATTTGATAGTTTTGCTCTGTTGTGGTCAGGGCATGCAAGATGAAGCCGCAGGGGTGTAGAAGTCCTGCTTCATCGGCTTGTTTTAGCACTGCTCCTGTTGCTTTATTTGAGGCGTCGGTTTGCAGGATAAATGGCCGGGTGACATCTGGCATTCGGAGTACAGGGGCTGTTGTAAAACATTTTTTCAGGTTGTTGAATGCCGTCTGTTGTTCTGGCGTCCAAAGGAACATTTCATCCTTTTTTGTGAGATCAATAAGTGGTCGAGCAAGGGTTGCAAAATTTCCAATGAATCGTCAGTAGAAATTTCCAAATCCCAAGAAGGATCATACTTGCTTGACCGTTGTCGGCGTTGGCCAATCTGCTATTCCTGCCAGTTTGATCGGGTCCATTGTTATCTCTCCAGGTCGAATGATCATTCCGAGGAATTCGATTTCCTGAGTACAGAACTTGCATTTTTCGAGTTTGAGAAATAGATTGTTTTCTTTCAGTCGTTTTAGGACATGTTTTGTTCGGTTTACTAAGTCTTCGGGTGTTGTTCCACATATCAAAATGTCAGTCCATGTAAATGATTAACCATCCTTCATTGATCATGTCCTGGAAGTATTCGTTCATCATTGTCTGGAAAGTGGATGGAGAATTGCATAGGCCGAAGAACATGACTGTTGGTTCGTATAGTCCCTTGTTCATTATGAAGGCTGCTTTCCACTCATCTCCTTTTTTTATTCGAACGTTGTTGTATCCCCATCGGAGATCAAGTTTTGTGAAATATTGAGTGCCGGATAACTTGGTCATTAGATCAGGGATTAACGGTAGTGGGTATGCATTTTTTATCGTCCATTCATTCAGATATCGGTAGTCTTGACATGGCCAGAGTGCTCCACTTTCCTTCTTTGCGACGAAGAAAAATGGCGAGGCTTGTGGGGATTTAGATGGTCTAATATATCCTTTGGCTAGCTGTTCGGTGATCCATTCATCAAGAGATGATTGTTCCTTTATCGATAGCAGGTAGATTTTGCTGATTTTTGGGGTAAATCCGGTTTTGAGGTCAATTGCATGATCCCATGTGCGTCTGATCGGGAATCGTTCTGAAGGCGCTTTTTCGAAGGTAGATTTCCATTCTTGGTACTCGTCTGGTAGAGTCGTTATGGTTTCTTTTCGTAGTGTGTGTTCTAGCACCTGTGATGCTGAAGTTTTGACCCTAATCCAGTATTCTTCGATTTCCTGATCCAAATTCCTTTCTGTCTGTTTTATTGGTTGGTAATCGAGCTGAAGGGTTTGTTCCTTCCAGTTTATTGCTGGGTTGTATTTTTCTAACCAGGGAAGTCCGAGTATAAGCTTTTGATCTCCTAGTTTGGTGATTAGGAAGTTCGTTTCGGCCTGTAGATCTCCGATGTGGTAGGGGATCTTGACTTTATGTGTGATCATTCCATTTAAGTTTACTGTTCCATCGGCATTCTTAACTTGTATTGGTCGAATTAGTGGTTTCTTGCTCATGTTTTTTGTTATAGTTTCGTCAATGAAGTTTCCTTCTGCTCCACAGTCAACGAGGGCAGATATTTCAGCGGGTAATTCAGGCGATTGGACAGTTATTGAGAGTCGTTGATTATTATTCGATCTTACTATTACAGAGTCGAGTGCTAACTGTCCATAATCGTTCTTGGAGGTTCCAACTGCTTTCTGGTTCCTCTGTTTTAAAAACCCTTGGTTTCAAGGTCAGTGAGGAGAGTTTCTCGATCCTCCGTGCTGAGAGCTGCAATCATAGTGCGAATTTTCTTGGCATCGTTATCTTCGGTGATTGTTCTGGTGAATCGTCCTGAAGGGGGCGGGTTCCTGGTGGTATCCTTCTTTGGGCAGTTTCGAGATAAGTGACCAATGGTTCCACATCTGAAACACTTCCCAGAATGCATATATTCTTCTCGTTGTCCATCAGTGAGGCGTCCAGTTGGCATGGCGTTGATTGTTTTAGATCCTCCTGTTTTATTGAATTGACGCCCTGTATCAGTTTTTCCTAGTGCTTTCATCATTTCCCATGCTGCGTTGAGTTGTTCTGCTTTCTTGTAGGCATCCGTAATATTTTTAAAATCGCCTTGTCCTTCAAGAATCTTGGCAGCAATGGTGGTTGGTAGGCCTCGGACGAATGCCTGGAGTTGGGCGGTAATTCCGGTTAGTCCGGAGGACCCTATGAGCATTCTAAATTTTCGGACATAGATCGGGACGGTGATCTCTCCTCCAACTCGTAATTTAGTGAGCTCATTTAGTGCTCTGACTGCTGTGTTGACTTCTCCCCAATCGTCAATGAATCGTTTGACGAAGGTGTCATAGTTTTCCCAAGAGAGTTCATCCTTTTCATCCAACTGATCGCGGATTATTTCCTTCCAGTCATCCAGTTCCTTTCCTAGGCATTGGAGGATGTATCTGATTTTCTTTTCATGTTTCCCTTCATAGTTATGGGCATTTATTGCAAAGAAATCGCTAAACCAGTTGATGAATGATTTAGCTTCGGTCCGATCTCCTGTGAAAATTCGTGCTGAGACTGGTTTGATGTCTCCCCTGGGGGCATCAGGTGGTTTCAACATTAGTTGCCATCTGTTTGGTGTTGGTTTCGGCGTCTGTTTCAGGTCTTGGGTTTTCTAGTTCAGTATTCAATTTGTTTTTGTTCTAGGAAGGTGTTCCACCCTGCTATGGATGCTTCAGAGAGAGAGTAGTATGGATCGGTACCGTCGAAGTCAAATTCCTCGTTACAGTATTCTTCCCACCAAAGGGTTTCTTTGGGTCTTTCGAAATATAGTTCTAGTTCTTCTTCTGGTTCCTTTTGTTCGTTTCTCCACTCAACCCAAAGTTTTCCGGGTAGTGAGTGTTCGTCTCCTTCGATATAATCCCCTTCAAAGTATTCGTTAGGTACTGGGGTGTTTCTGTTCTTTCCTACTCCTCGAAATTCCCAACGCTTATTTAGTGTCGAGAAAAAGAGCTCCTGTTGTTCTAGATAATATGTTCCTTTAAAGAGAAAGGAATCGTTCGGCAGGTCTCTGGTTAGAGAGTCTGGTTTCGGGTCGTTTCGGA
Organism: Amanita molliuscula; assembly: GCA_023014405.1. Lineage (NCBI taxonomy): Eukaryota > Fungi > Basidiomycota > Agaricomycetes > Agaricales > Amanitaceae > Amanita > Amanita molliuscula. The sequence continues at coordinate 222,023 of JAEBUP010000049.1, forward strand.
TCTATGTTGTCTAGCTAGTGACGATGCACTAAGCAGTTCGGTGAGTTCCAACTTGTGTTAGGATTGATGCCCTTGGTTCGTTATCAGTCAATAGTGACGACTAGAGTCTTGGTCTAATCCCAGTCACTAGACAAGAATGCTGTTCGACATTATTCTTGACGACAACGAAGGCAGCTCGAATGATGAGGAGGATGAGAGCGAGAGGTTGTTCAGCAAGGACAATACTCGATTAAGTTGGAACTAAAGAACTATGGTACATGCGAGGGTTTATATACTGTCTGGGGAACAATGAGGAAGTATAAAAGGAAGTAAAACAAAGGGCGGTTCAGGAGGATGAAACAGGTATCAAAGTGTAGTGACGAAGTGAAGAAAGGTTATTGTAATAGGTAAGTATAAGAAAAAGACATTGTAACAGATATTGTCACAACAATGGGAAAACGGTGATTGGAAACCGGTGGCATTTATCTCAAAATCTCTCAACGACGCTGAGAGAAATTATGAAATATATGACAAAGAAATGCTCGCAGTAATGCATGCCTTTTACGAATGGGCACACTACTTGAAAGGAGCAACGCAAACAATTGAAGTTCTGACAGATCATCAGAACTTAACATATTTCAGAAAAGCACAAAATCTGAATCGACGGCAGGTGAGATGGGTAACCGATCTGCAAGATTATAACTTCGTAATAAAGCATCGAAGTGGCAAGTCTAACACAAAGGCTGATCTACTATCTCGATGGACAGGACACGATAAAGGGGAAAACGACAATGAAGGCGTCATTCTTCTCAAAGAACACCTTTTTATTAACGTTTTTGATGATGATCGAGCCATAAGTGATATCATCAAAGACATTAAGGAAGTACCTCGTAGACAATGGGAAGCACAGGTGATAAAAGGACTAGAAACCTACGAAGGAGAATACAGAATAGAAAAAGGAATGGTCACATGGAAAGGATGCGTCTACGTACCAGCAGTACCAGCATTAAGGGAAGATATTATTGCCATCCACCACTCGTGGGGTCACTCGGGAGTTGCTAAGACATTAGAATCGCTTACCCACAACTTCTGGTGGCCTAACATGCGCAAAGATATAGAACAATATATCCCTGGCTGCGAAACGTGTCAAAAAGCAAAGCCAGACAGGACTGCCCGGGCGGCGCCATTACGACCCAACGAGATACCTTCAGAACCATGGGAAATTATCTCAGTTGACTTCGTCGGACCGTTACCAGAGTCCAAAGGGAATAACATGGTTCTGGTTATCGTGGACCGTTTCACAAAGAAAACCTACTTCATACCCACGACATCTGAAATAACATCACACGGAACAGCGGTGCTGTTCAGGGATCACGTATTTAGAGAACACGGACTTCCCCGAAAAGTTATTAGTGACAGGGGACCACAATTTACATCCAAGTTCATGACGGATTTATACGGGATGTTAGGAATAAAAGCAAACAAGTCCACAGCCTATCACCCACAGACAGATGGACAAACAGAGCGGGTGAATCAGGAGTTAAAAGAATTCCCTGACTATTTTCGTCAATAACCGACAAGACAACTGGTCAGATTGGTTGTCTGTGGCCCAATTTTGCCATAATGACAGAGTTCACTCTGCTACGGGCTTCACTCCCTTCTATATGAATTACGGGAGACATCCGAACAAGGGATTGGATCCAACTTACGCGCCAAAAGTAGTCGCCATTGAGCAATTGGCAAAAGAACTGGAGGAGGTTCACGCAAAAGCCAAACAAGCACTAGAAAAGGCAACACGGATCATGAAGGAACAATACAACACACACCGCCGAAAGGCACACGAATATAAACCGGGAGATAAAGTATATCTTAGTACAGAAAACTTACCGGTCATTCGAGCCACTAAGAAATTAGACGGAAAGTTTGTCGGACCTTTAGAAGTACTCGCAAAAGTAGGGGAAGCCTCATATAAGTTAAAAATTCCGGCTGCATGGAAAGTCTACAACGTATTCAACGAGATTCTCTTAAAACCATATCAGGAGCCAGGTTTTCCCAAAGCAACAAGCTAAAGCAGCAGCGCGCAAGGACGCGCAGATGGTAGAGGAATCCAACGAAGGAGAATACGAGGTAGAAGAAATTTTAGAAAGTCGGGTGAGTGGAAAAGGAGGAGCGAGGCTGGAATACCTCGTCAAATGGAAAAATTACCCGGTGGAGGAAGCCACTTGGGAACCCGTAAAAAACGTTATCAACGCACCCACCCTCGTGAAAAAATTCCACAAAGCTAACCCAGACGCCCCAAAACTCGTACGAAATATTCGAGATGGGAAACGGTACATTCAATATGTCGAGGCCTTACCAAAACAAACTAGTATCCCTAAACAACCCACTAGTGTCATAAAACACAAGAAAACTCGGGGAACTCATTGGAAGGACTGACAGAGGTTATTTGGATGGGAAGATGGCCGTTTTGGGCCGAAATATCTGGCAAATATGGAACGCCAGGTGGCGTAACTGGAAGGGTGAAAGAGCAGCAATCATGGAGCTGCCAGACGACACCGATGGGACGTTCTCCAGAAATCTGGAGCGCGGCGGGCGGTTAAAACCCGTGCTTAATTTCCCAGTGAAGACGGATGCAGAAGAGCTAGAGGAGGAACAAAGGGCTCGAGAAAAGGATATGGTGGTACTCGCCAAGAAAATCTTAAAAAAGGAGAAGGAAACTGGTAGTTGCTAAGGAAAGCAGCGAGTCGGAGGAAGACCGACAAAGAAGAATTAAAGGCAAAAAATGCCTAGAAAAACCCTTGGTCAATTACAGGACCACTATAGAAGATGTCGAGGACTGTCGACTCTGAACAAACCGGGCTGTCGCCCAATGAGCAACAAGCGCTGCTTGGCCGCATTTTACAAATGAATGAAAAAAGACCCAAGATATGTGGATTCCGCCACCTCAGCCTCTCGGGACACGAGGCCTTAAGGGGGGGGTGATGTTATAACCATACCTTTAAAAAGTCCAGAAAACATTACAGTAACGATTTTACTGAACATCTACGAAGACCTGCCCTTAGCGGCAATGATACTAATAGAAGATAGAAGGATATGGACTCGGAGATTCAGACTATAATTTTCTTTTCTTTTTATCTATTTTATTTCACTCAAACAATAGGATACAAAGGCAAGACGAGACAAGGGAAACTCTGTGCGAACATTATGGCCCTTATATGGAAGGAGGTTAGATCAGCATTGGCTATGGGAATAGACCAAGTGCCGACATGGACGACGGCCCAATGACGGGCCTATGCCACAGAAGGAATCATTAATGGCATGGCACCAGAGGGACAATATGGGAACACCGAAAGATACCGAGTCAACGGTACAGGCACACATGGGAATTGGCCGATAGTCCTGAACAATAGGAAGGCCGAATGCGAACAACCCAGGAGTTGGGTGTGGGAGGATCTCTCCACAAATGGATAGATGGGCGCAGACTGAGTCGCTGCGCATTGATCCCAGTATGAGGGACTTTAGCTGTGCGCTGTCTGCACAGACCAGGAGAGCCGTATATAAGGGTCGTAGTCTAGCATAGAGAGACCTTAAGTCTCTAGATAGTCTATTGTCGCTGGACATAGCTACTTGAGCAATAGAACTTCCTTTGGTCTAACAAACCACTACTCAGGTCATTAGGTTGTGTTCAGGGCAGTCCTGACACTTACCAGGCAGTACTGGGATGGCGAACACATTGGCAGGACACAGAAATGCTGGAACCTCTACCCGCTACACAGCTGGCAGCAGCAGTAGCAGCCCAGGAAGATAACATCCACTGGCAGGCAGATGAGAGGCAATGAGTGATCACCAGTGCTGGTCAGGCATTAACGGCAATAATCAATGAATACCAGAGATCTAATCGCCGAGAGCCTGGACCTCTTACGAAAGCCGAAATGCCTGCCTTCTATGAAGGAGACCCTCGGACAGTAGATGGTTGGTTACGCCAGATGGAGACATATTTCATGCTGGCAAATGAAACAGATCCAAAGCGAAAAGTGTCGATCTGTCTATACAGGATCAAGGGAGGAAAAGGAGACAGAGCGGCTGATTGGAGTGGGGTAAAACTCAAGGCCTTTCAAGAGGCACAACAAGAGTTCCAAGACAAGATCGACAATAATGGTTGGAGTAGGGAGCTAGAATGGGCCCAGCTTAATACAGGGGAAAGCACAGATGATAACAGTGCATGGGTCAGACGACCACTAGAAAATCAATTCCCTTTCGAAGACTGGGTGGACTTCAAGCAACAAATGCATGACTTCTTCATGTCCACTGAAACAAAGGAGAAAGCCATCAAGGCACTATTAAAACTGCAACAAGGGACAATGATCATAGAAGACTACATCATTAAATTTAACACCCTCACCTCGTTGACAGACTGGAATGATCAGGCCCTGATCTCCCAGTTTATGAACCATCTCAATCCCACTCCATGGTCTGTGCACAGACAGTGTGCAGCTAAAGTCCCTCAAGCTGGGATCAATGCGCAGCAGCCGATCTGTGCTCATCTGACCTTATCAGGAGACATCCTCCCACACCCACACTCTGTATGGCCACACCTATTGTCATGTGTCTCGGCCAATTCCCATCTACGCCAGTACCTAGTCATTGGTATGTCTCGGCATTCCCATGTCACCCCTCAGGTGCCATGCCACTCATGTATCCCATCATGGCGTAGGCCCATCATCAGGCCGCCTCCTATGTTGGCACTCAGTCTAGTCCCATAGCCGGTGCTGACCTAACCACCTTCCATATAAGGGCTGCAGCTTTTGCATAGGCTTCCCATCCTAGTGGCGTCTCGTCCTAGTCCTTGTATTTAATCATTTTAGTCTAATAAAGAAGGTAAAAAGAAAAGAAAAATAAAACCTGACTCTCCATGTTCTCATCTTCATAAGTGTTATTGATGTCATTACTGTAAAAATTGAAACAGATGAGTTATGCTCATAACAATAAGCATGATCCACGGAGAAACTAACTACATGGTTTCAAAACTCATGAGCTGACATTATATTTTTTTAGCTCTTTTTCTTTTATTGTTTTTTATATTTGGGCTGATGTTGTATTCCTTTGATGCCCTGATTGTTCTTTTAAAAGGAAGAAAACAAAACAGTTCCATCTTGTCCATCTTGACCACCATTCCTATCTTTTCCATGACTGATGAGAAAAACCTAAACCAATCCTTCAACTTTGCGATTCCTTCCTGTAAATTAAAAGTTGAGATCATTAAGTTACCATCATCCATGTAAGTAATGAGGGCTCTATCTTTTTCCCAATTTAAGGGAAACTCCTTTTTCAGGACTGGTGCCACAAGAAGATTTAGCATTATAGGTGAATCTGGACTACCTTGCAGAGCACCCTCTCCTGCCAATAACTCTGGGGACACTCCACCCCCCCACATGAAGTTCGTATGTCTTCCTGTATAAAACGATTTCGTAAACTTGACTAATTCCGAAGGGAAGCCTTGCTTTTCCAACAACTGTGCCATAATGTCACCTTGCAATGAGGGGAAATATTGCACAATATCCACCCCAAGGCATAATGTAAGTTTTCCTGCCTCTTGCGCCTGATGTACCCAATTGACAATGAAGAGACCAGCATCCAGGGTTGATCTTTGATGAACTCCTCCAAATTGCAGAGGGTGTAGCAAGTCAAATTGAGCTGCATCATATTGAAGTCTGGCCACAATTAACTTCATAAAAAGTTTTCCCAGGCAATTCAAGAGCACTATCAGCCTATAGCTTTTGATTTTCGAATAATCATCCTTCTTTGGTTTTGGGATGATTATCGTATTTGAATGCTTAAATTGCGACAGCCACACACCTTCCTTCAAATGTGGTTGAAGACTTCCATGAGTTGACATAAAAATTCCTCTTCTCCAAGGATGACTTTTAATAAATGCCAGGTGATCATGTCTGGACCCGAAGCTGACGTATTCAATGTTGTCTTTATTGTATTGAGGATTTCCAAGTCCGAAAATTTGGACCACTGTTGAGTTGGCATTTGCGGTAAGCTGTTAATATAATCCCAATTGATGGATCATGCTGATTGCTGCCTGACAAACTGGTAGTGTGCCGCTGACCATAAGTCCTCCAAATTTTGAATTGCCTGCCCTTCCGAATCCACCACCTTGGGAAAAACAGCCAGTTTCCGATCCCTGGTCCAGCACACCACATCCCACAGATCCCCTTTTTTTACCATCTTGTCAAGTTTCTTATCGAAAAACTTTCTTTTTGCAAGTTTCGTCTCCCACCATAAATTCCATTTGGCCTGAATTGTCGACATGCAAACATATTCTTCTTTTGCCCTACTACACTCTTGATTCCACCATAAGTTTGGCCTGGCGTTTTCTTTCGGAATTCTTGCATGTCTTTTCCACACCTCTTGGATTCCCTTATACAGCATATCAATACACTCCTGCACATTATCGCCATTTGAAAAAGACAATTTCTCAATATCTGCTGTGAATGCCAGTTCTTCTTCTGAATTGGCGGGGATGTAAGGCACACATGGGCATGCTGGGGCTTGGCCATGTGACAAAAAACGAAGACTGATCTCCATATGATCCACCTTCGCCCCTGATACACTGTATGTATAATTGTACCTCGCATCCTCCAAAACTGCATCATGTACCCATACCAGGTCCAAAACACTCAAGTACCCCTCAGCTCCAGATCTTCTTCTGCTTCTGTGAAAGGTAGGTAGAGAAGAATCATTAATGCAGTTAAAACATTTGTCCATCATTAGTTCAACTAAGTCCAAAGTGCACATATTTTCGTGAATAACTGAATCGTCCCAAAAACTTGAATGAAGATTGAAATCCCCTTGTATGATGGCAATGTCATTAACAAATGACAGACCTCTGGTGAGAGCCTCCAGCCCTCCAAAAGAATTGGGGTTACAATAGAAATTTAAGATTTTTTGATTTTTACCATCCAAAAGTCTGGTTAATGATACTAAAAGAATGTCATCATGATCAAATGAAGAAGGGTCAATCATCACCATATAAGAACATAGCAGTCTTCAATGAATATAGCAGGCCACTTGCAATTTGTCATTTAGCAACACTAGTTGCCAAGCCACATGAATAGGACCTCCATTGAAGTCCTTGCCATCTGGATTTGCACTGCTGGGAATCTTTCTGAGCCCCTTAACGAAAGGAAACTCTTGAATAAAGATAATATCTGCTGACAACTGGTTCGTTTCCAAAAGAATTTCCACTTTTTTGTATGACTTGCTTGCATTTAAGAAGAGAAACCTAAACTCTTGAACAAATCCAATCATGAAGAGGAAGCCATTTTCCGAGCTGATGTGCTTGCAACAATGGTGGAAGTACTCTCCTTTGTGACATCTGATAGGCAATCCCAGATGGTACACCCTCTTCTTGCCACAATATGCATCTTATCCAATTGAATCAGTTTTTCAATGTTGAAACAAAGCCCAAAATAAGGGCAATCTCTACTGTTGGATGCATGATGTGAGTCACCTCCTCTGCCTATGCAGTTAATGCAAATAGCCCAGTTACACTCCTTTTGAACCTTGCACTGTCCACAATACATCTTGTGTTGATCGGTTTGGTGGTTTTGGCTGCATCGCCCACACATTGCATGGCACATGAAACAATTGAACTTTGTATGGCCCCATTTCCAGCAATGCATGCACTGCAGAACCGGTTGGTTAAATAACCATTTCAGGCAATGCACCGAAGAGCCATTGATGTTAATGAAGGTATTGCGCAGATAGTCTGCATTGACACCCTGATGAGTATCATAGATTTCAAGCATGACTGTACCCGTTGGTCCCAATGTCAATAGTCCTTTCACTTTAATCCATCTAGGTAGCCAGAAGAACTTTACATCCTGCCACTTTGGGTGCACCTTGATATCTTCTAAAATCTGCTCAGGCAAATACTCATCTCCATTCATATCTTGGGTCCTAACCGCACTGAACTTCATAGATGACGTGGTGGGGTGATTCAAAATGATAGCGTCACTGGCCGTGATATTGACATAGTCTGCCAGCACATCAACTAAAACCTTCCTTTGATCCTCCATGATATCTGTCTGGCATTTGACAATAAGTGCTTCCCACACAGTCCACAATACTGACACAATAGAATTCGGCTGGTTGCCCTGAAAACTTTCTTTGAAACCTGGCAGATGCCAAATTGCTCTATCCAAGTTATCCATCAAAAGTTGACCATCTGCTCTCTTCCCTATTTCAAAACCTTTCAGAGCATGAGTTGGCAGTTTCCAGTGTAATACATTCTTGGCTGTTCCTCTGGCCATACACTTTCTTTCTTGTTCTTTGTTTGCTAAAACCCACGCTTCGACAGATCCAGAAGCAACTGATGTGAAAGATTTCTTCCCTTCCAAACTCTTTCCACTCTTTCCTGAGACAACTGACTTAACTGAGGTAGCCTTTGGCATGGCCAGCCACTCTTCCGAGTTTAACTCCCACTGTGTAGATTTCTCTCCATCCGAACCCACTTTCCCTTTAATGAATCTCGCTGCAACCTCAAGCTGATCCTCAACCAACATTTTGTGGATACTCACCATAGATTTAGTGAGATCCCACACACCTCCCAACTGCCGAACTGGTACAGTTTTCTCCTCTTTAGATGCTGCTGTCTTCTGCTGAGGTACAATAGACACATTGTCTGCTTTCCTTGCAGTCTTGACTGAGACTTGAACTTTATTATGGTCTTCTGGCTTCATCTTCTTCTTAAGAATCTCTATCCACATAGAGAAACTTTCAACCAAGAGTGATTCAGCATCGCCTAAAATCATTCCAACAGCCAAATGATTTGTGCAGACATGTACCTGGAGTCCTTTATCCAACTTCAGGTAATTCTCCATTGCCATCTTATTGAATTCTGCCATAGCTACAAAATCCTTCTTCACCTCATCTGGAAGAAGCCATCTGTTCTCCATCTATTTGAAGCTTCCCACCATAGACTCATGCAAACCTTCTGTGTTCCAGTCATCACTGTTGTACCCACTGCTTACATCCTCTTTGTCCACTGCCATGTTGTCTGCCTTGACAAACGTATTCTCCATAAGCTCCTGTTGAGCTCTCAATTGCTTCTCATCCTGAATTTTGCCATAATTGACTAATGGTGAAAATTTAATCCTCTGTGTTTTTTCCAAGGCAATCTTTCTTAACTCCTCTTCTTCTTTGAGATGCTGGATGCATTGCTCCTCCTGTCTCTGGCACTTCAAATCCTCCAAACACTTCTGTTCTGCCTCTCGTTTGGCTGCTTGTGCAGATTCAATTGCTTTGATGCGCTCTTGTTTTAATTTCTCTGCATCCCTTTCTGCTTCTGTGAAGGCGGCCTCCTTTTCCTGCTCCAACATTCTCTCGAAAGTGCTTCTCCGTTCAAGTAACTTCACTTGTTTTCTATTGCTATCATCTTGAACCAACTTTTCCGTGATTCCCAAGCAGCTCCTGAACTGCTTATATTCATCTATGTGAATTTTCGTCTGATCCTTTTTTCCATACGATTTAAGCCACTGATTTGCATTGGCTAAAGTTGTCAGAGCAACCAAATATCCTGCTGGAGGCAGTGTCTTATACCAGACAGGTGTCTCTTGCTTTCGCAAGAAAAATTCACCATGGTATGGCAACTCCACTGTTGACTTTGAAGAGAGTGAGGCTGATTTAGGCCCCTCCAAATACAATTCCCTAGCAATGGCTTTATGAGCAACCCTTTCTTTTGCTGACAAAGATGGGATGCTATCTTGCACTTCGTCTTTCTCCATCAACTCCCTACTACTCTCATAATCTACTAACTCCTTGCTTGGAATGAAGTTTTGGATAGCTGACTCAAACTTTTTCAAGGAATCTGCTGGATTATACAAAACACCTTCTCCACAACTTTCACTAAAAATGCGAGCTTCCCCCAATTCCACAGGCATCGAATCAATAAACGAAGGTGTCAAAGTACTACTCACTGACTGCACAGACAGTAAGTCCATATGACAACACTGGGGTAGGCGACAAAACTCTTCAGCGACTAGAGGCATCTGCTGACCTTGATTTCCATTTCTCCATCTTCTTATGTGACTTGACTTTACACCATTTAGGCGATTCTGTCATGTCAGAATCTCCACTCGAAAACTCTGAACCTGATGAATTCATTTCTTCATCCAGATCACAACCCAGATCCAAAGGTGTCTTAATCAAAGATAAAAGATTAACTGATGGCCTGGCCGAAATCCCATCCCAATTAAAAGAATCCAACAAATGTGGTTCCGCTTTGGATTCGGCCCATATACTTCCATTTCGCAACCAGAGATTTGTTGAAGGCCTCAAATCTGCAGGTGTGTTATCTACTGCCAACAACCAAATCCACTCTTCCTCAGCCGATTGTATCTTCATGCATTCTATAGCTTCCACTAAAAGGTCATCACTCAAGCCTGTGTCAAATGACAGCTTGCATATGCAAAAACCTCTGCCTCACATTAATCCACACTTTTCGCATAAACCAATGTGGCCGCAGCCATCAAAACCTCTTGGATTCATGCATACCCCACATATATCAGATCCAAGGTGGACCATGAAGGGATCTAACATTGACAAATCTTTGCCCAGTCTTGGCATAAAGCAAACGCCTGGTTCATAATCCACAGAGCAAGCCCTGTTGCAAACCAAAATTTCTTCAATTTGGAATAAAACTCCTTCCAGTAAGCACCAGGTCATGGTGTCCATTAATCAATTAACCAGAGTGGAAGGTAAAGTTGACAGGTGGCTGTGAAGCACAGCCACATCCTTCACTGTGAAGGCATCCTTGTGTTGAAAGCAACGTGTAGCACTGAATTCGCTGGCAGGAGGATGCCTGCATCTCTCATTGAGAGCCATCATGCCTGTGCATTGTTTAACTAAACCACTTGTGTGTTGGATCCCATTCATGGGATGTAAAACTGAACTAGGAATATTGGAATTCTGCTCCATTGGAAGATGTGCAAATGGAGGAGAAAGGGAAGGGGAAAGAAAGGAGGATGAAGAAGATAAAGAGGAAATGGTTGGATGGGTTGGGATACAAGAAAACTATGTAGCTACTATGCCTCAAATATGAAGTAGCACATCGTAAACCTCTGCTAGAACCCCACCCATGAGAAGATGATGGTAAAAGGAGAAGGAGGGCTGATGGACTCAATCCTTTCAAAAGCCTACTATTTCGAACATTGCGACACTGGCAGTGCAATCCCCAGTGAAATACCTTATTTATTTCAGTTTGATTTATATAGAAGGGTAGATAAGAAGCACATAGACCTCCCACACAAATCCAGAGGCTGATATCCACTGGCATGGACATTTCTGGAGCAAGTTTTCAAAATTTTTCAAACACCTACTAACTGATATGACATGCTAGTACACATAGCTGTTGGTGAATATCTGAAAGACAATTATTGACATGTCCCTGGTCATATACCTAATGTTGACGCAATTGGGTACCTGCCATTATCCACTTTAAAAGCACTGGCTTGTGACCTTGGTTCCGCCATGCTTCTTTGCTATCTCCCTCACCACAAAGATCAAGTTCACACTGGAAATGTGGAGCGCAATCGACCTAGAAGCACCCTTGGATAACAGGTTGGTAACTCGACAAGTCCAGTTCGTCTTGCTGATCTCATGGGCACCTTGTTTATTGGCTGTGTAGCAAGCAGCATTCTTTATGGAATGATGTTCGTCCAAGCATACTATTACTTCACCTGTAAGTGCAACGAGTTGATCCCCTGATTTCCACTTAATGATCTTTTTGTTATAGTATACTCAAAGGATGTTCTGTACCTCAAGATACTGGTGATACTACTAGTTACAAATGGAATGCACTTGTCATATACAACCCATTCAGGTGAGATATCCTGCTGTCTTTGAGCTTTAAACACTAATACTTGATCAGCAATTACTAGTCAGTAATGGGCATCCTTTGCACTTTTAAATATTGAATTTAATGTTAGTGACCCTAGGAAGTTAGATTGGGTCATATGGTGCGTGACACATGCAACCCTAAAAATCTATGCTGATCCATTCCAGGTCCATGATGGTGAGTTTATGTCAATAATAAAGCATTCGTGTTCTATGATTTCAATGCAGGGTCAAATGGCATCATGGTATGTGGCATTCCTATCAAATTATGTATGTCTTGATGAGACCCAAGATCTTGAGTGCCAATCTAGTGCAGTCATGAGTGTCACCCACATCCATTACACGAATTTACTAAATTGGCCAGTTATTATGCTTTACAGGTATGGCGATGTGAGTGCCACATAACATTGTTTTTATTTATGATCCAAGCTGATGCACAGTTGGCAAGAATCATGTCTTACTGCTTGTTGTTGCAGCCCTAATCCTGTTTCAATTTGGTATGGTGTCATCTCCTTTGTCTGGGTGACCCAGGTTGATATTTGTACCTTTAGTCCTCGGTGCAGGTATGACTTACTCATGCTGCAAGGAGATACATTTCTAAATAATAATGGATAGGATGGGTGATAGCAATGTCAGTAGCATCAATCTTTTACAATATGTTTAATTTGATTGCTTTGCAGGTTGCAAGCACATTCATATGTGATGCTTATGCAACTGAGAGTAAGAGGTATTGCCTCTTTCCTTATGAGTGTTTGATAATTGCTCTAGCCATTGAATATTGCAATTACCGCACTGTCAACAGTCATTGATGGGGTCTGGGGTCATTACAGTTACTCTCCTTATTCTGTCACAGAAGTGGAAAACTTTTCACAACAAATGCATTGAAAAGGTGATAGCCATAGGCCATGACATATACATTTTCCCTCAGGTCAGATAGCTTGATCAACAAGATGGTAAGTGTTGTATGTTCCATGTCTCTAAAGATGTCTCATTTTTCGCAGATAGTCTTCTTTGTTACAACTGGCATGTGAGTCAATTTCATGCACCATATGACTTGTAATGATGTCGCAATCTGTAGGATACCCAGGTACAATCATTTGGGTTACCTCAGTGGATTGTCTGAGTTTCATGACCTCGAGTATTGGTGCCATTGGAGCCTTGATCTCAGTAGGATACCTTATGTTCCATCCACGGTACCTGAGTTTGAGTTGAGGTCAGTTGATGGGATTTTCTGGGACCCTGACTTATAGTTCATTTACAGCTTGCATTGGAGAACATAAGTCCTTGTATCCATTCACTATCCTTTTTTCTTTTAATTGTCACAGTGTATACTGGCTCCTTCATTGGTGCTCTCAATGCATGGCAATCACTCATGCAGCAGGTACTGGACAAAAACTCTCATATGTGATGGACCTTGCATGATCATCCAACACTTTCAACCTGTATTTAAACATCAACTACCTAAGCCTTCACTGCTCTAAATACCATCACTCGCATAAACCTTTTGGACAATATCTGCATCATATCATACCACCCATCAGCAGAATAAGTAGTTTATGGATAAACATGTACCAAAGCCAATATATTCCTCCCAAGTGAAAATTGCTTGATACTGTACGTGTAAATGTGTTGAGAATATAGGAGGGCACAAGAGGAAGAGGAGGAAAGGAATTTTTGAATCATGTAGTACATACACAATATATACTAAATGCTAAACTACAATGCAATGCTCATACCTGCAAGCATTGTAAGCTTGAGCTCGGCATCCTGCGCCATTTCCTTGTAATGTACTCAACTCCCTTTTAACCTCCATTCCCATCTTGTCTCCTACTGCCCAGACTCCCCTTCTCCTTCCTTCCCATTCTGCTACGTGTTCTGTCAGGCGATTTGTCGTTCCCGGCACTCCCCCTTGAATCGGCTTCTAAACCCATCTCCCGTCTCAGTTTGTCATGTGGTTGTTGTGGTAGCCCCTTTGTGAATATGTTGGCTAGGTTCTCAGCAGTATTGATGTAGCAGACATAAAGGCATCCCTTCTTTACGTAGTCGTGTACAAACTGTAAGGGTGTGTCGATGTGTTTAGTGCATGCGTGGAATTCTGGGTGATGTGCAATCACAATGGCTGCTTGGTTGTCACTAAAAATAGTAGGTGTCAGTACCAAGATGCCTAATTCAGTAAGTAGTGCCTGAAGCCATAGTACTTGTTTGGCAACATGTGTAATGGCAACATATTCAGCCTCGGTGGTCGATAGGGTGACTGAACCTTGTCGTTTGGAACTCCACACGATTTCTCCCCCTGCAATGGTAATCACGTAGCTGCTGATGGTTTTGCGGCTGGCCTGAGATGCCAAATCTGTGTCACAGTAAATAGCAGGGTCGTCTCTACCTTTACTACCATTATAGCATAGTAGCATGTTACTTGTCCCCTTTAAGTAACGGAATACATGCTTGACAGTGGTCCAATGGCATGGCTTAGGGTTGCGAGTAAATTGGCCAGTGACAGATATAGTAGCGTGCCTATCAGGGTGGCATATGCATAGGTAGTAGCATTCAGCTGAGGGTCCTGAGCCTCTCTGTCTTCATAGTCGAGGCTGACATTAGGGTTGAGCGGCATTGACATGGGGTTGCAATCCTGAAGGCCTAGCTTTACGAGAGTCTTCTCAATATAGTGGCCTTGAGAGAGAGTCAGTTGGCGGGTGTCTCAGTCATACGAGATGTGAATTCCGAGTAGATATTTTGGCGCGCCAAGAGATTTGATTTCAAATTTCAATTTGGTCAGCGCCCTTTATAGAATTTGAGATGCCAACAATGTCATCTACCCATAGCAGCAGGATCATGAATCCGTTTCTGTCACACTTGATGTAGACACAATAGTCAGCTCGTTGTTGTTGGTATACAACATCAGTTAGTGCTTCTGTAAATGTTGCACTCCATACGTTACCAGCTTGTTTGAGCCCGTAAATAGATTTGTAGAGTTGGCAGACTCGGCCACTCCCATTGTCAAATCCCAGGGGTTGCTGCATATATATTTCCTCATCCAGGGTTCCATTCAGGTATGTGTTTTTGACATCGAATTGCTGCAGGTGCCAACTGTTTTTAGCTGTTAGTGCTAGTAGGGCCCCGAGGCTCTCTTAGCGCATAACTGGCATGAATGTGTTATTGTCATCATAGTCTGGTCTGGGCTTCTGTGTAAAACTGTCAGGACTGCCCTAGACAATAACCTAAGCGACTTAAGTGGGACGTGTTAAGTCAAAGATGATTCTGGTTGCTCAGTAGCTATGTCTAGCGACAATAGACTATCTAGAGACTTAAGAGTCTTGCTACGTTAACTACTGCCCTTTTATACTCCTCCCCTGGTCTGTGCGCAGACAGCGCGCAGCTAAAGTCCCTCACTAGGGATCAATGCGCAGCAGCTAAGTCTGCGCCCATCTAACCGTCTATGGAGAGTTCCTTCCACACCCAACTCCTGGGTTGTCCATATGCAGCCTTCCTATTGTTCAGGTCTTCGGCCGATTCCCATGCTCGCCGTACCATTGACTCGGTTCTCCTTGGCGTTCCCATGTCGCCCCTCAGGCGCCGTGCCGCTCATGATTCCTTTCATGGCGTAGGCCCATCATCGGGCTGTATCTCCTGTCGGCACTCGGTCTATTCCCATAGCCGATGCTGACCTAATCTCCTTCCCTATAGGGCTTTGTAGTTCTCGTAGGGGCTCCTCCTAAGTCCCGTTGCGTAGTCTTGTTCGTAGACGTTTGAGCTTGATAAAATAGATAAAATGAAAAGGAAAATATCCCTCGACTCCTCATGAACGTATCTTCGTATTTGTCATTGATGTCGTTACTGTAAATGTTGAAATAGGAGGAATGCTTATAACATCACCCCCCCCTCAAGGCCTCGCGTCCCGAGAGGCTGACGTGGCGGAGTCCACATATCTCGGGTCCTCCTTCATTCTAGCATAAAACGCGGCCAAGCGCGCTTGTTGTTCACTGGGCGACAGCCCAGTTTGTTCTGAGTCGACGTCTTCTACATCTTCAATAGTGGTTTTATAACTGACCACTGGTTTTGTTTGGCGTCTTGCGCCCTGTATCCTCCTCTGTCGGTCTTCTTCCGACTCGCTGCTTTCCTTTGCAGCCATTTCCTTGTCCTTCTTTTTTAAGATTTTCTTGGCGAGTACTGCCATATCTTTCTCTTGAGCTCTACGTTCCTCCTCTAGCTCCTCCTTCTCCGTCTTCTGTGGGAAATTAAGCACGGGTTTAGACCGCCCGCCACGCTCCAGATCTCTGGAGAACGTCCCATCGGTATCGTCTGGCAATTCCACTATTGCCGCGTGTTCTCCCTTCCAGTTTCTCCATCTTCGTTCCATATTTGCCAGGTATTTAGGCCCAAAACGACCATCGTCCCATCCAAATAGTTTTTGTTTGTCCTTCCAATGGATTCCTCGACCTTTTTTACTTTTTGTCGATTGTTTGGAAATGACAGGGACTTGCTTCGGCGGAAATTCCGTGTATTGGATGTATCTTTTTCCATTCCGAAGGTTTCTAACAAGTTTTGGGGTGTCCGGATTTGCTTTATGGAATTTTTTAACAATGGCGGGTGCGTTGACGACGTTTTTGACTGGTTCCCAGGTTGCTTCTTCCACTGGGTAGTTTTTCCACTTTACAAGGTATTCCAGCCTTGTTCCTCCCTTTCCGCTGACTCGGCTTTCCAGTATTTCCTCTACTTCATACTCTTCTTCCTTCGATTCCTCCACCATCTGCGCGTCCTTGCGTGTTGCTGCCTTTGCCTGTTGTTTCGGAAAAACTGGTTCCCTATACGGCTTCAAAAGGACTTCGTTGAAGACGTTATAGACCTTCCATGAGGCCGGTATTTTCAGTTTATATGCGGATTCCCCTATTTTCTCAAGTATTTCCAATGGTCCTACAAATTTCCCATCTAATTTCTTTGTAGCTCGAATGACTGGTAGATTTTCTGTACTTAGGTACACTTTATCGCCAGGTTTATATTCCACGGCTTGCTTCCGATGTGTGTCATAGCGCTGTTTCATGACCTGCACTGCTTTTTCCAACGCTATTTTAGCTGTGGCGTGTACCTCCTCTAATTCCTTGGCCAACTGTTCGACTGCTATCGCCTTTGGTGTGTATGTGGGGTCAAGACCCTTATTCGGGTGTCGTCCATAGTTCATATAGAACGGGGTAAAACCTGTTGCCAAGTGGACTCTGTCGTTGTGACAGAACTGTGCTACCGACAGCCAGTCAGACCAATTATCTTGTCGATTGTTAACGAAAATAGTTAAGAACTCTTTTAGTTCCTGATTAACCCGTTCAGTCTGGCCATCCGTCTGCGGGTGGTAAGCCTGTTGACTTGTTTGCTTTTATGCCTAGCATCCCGTACAAGTCATTCATAAATTTTGAGGCAAATTGCGGTCCCCGATCACTGATTACTTTCCTAGGGAGTCCGTGCTCCCTGAATACATTATCTCGGAATAGCACTGCTGTTCCTTGTGAAGTAATTTCTGAAGTTGTAGGTAGGAAGTATGATTTTTTGGTGAATCAATCCACAACGACCAGTACCATGTTGTTGCCCTTTGATTCTGGCAATGGTCCGACGAAGTCGACGGAAATGATTTCCCATGGTTCCGTAGGAATCTTGTTTGGTCGTAGGGGCGCTGCGCGGGCAGTTCTGTCTGGCTTTGCCTTTTGACAGGTTTCGCAACCCAGTATATATCGTTCAATGTCCTTGCGCATATTAGGCCACCAAAAGTTCCTGGTGAGCGATTCCAATGTTTTAGCCACTCCGGAATGTCCCCACGAGTGGTGAATAGCAATGATATCTTCCCGGAGTGCCGGTACTGCGGGAACATATACTCTTCCCTGCCAAGTTACTAATCCCTTATCTATTTTGTATTCTCCTCCGGTAATTTCCAGTCCTTTCAGTACTTGGTTTTCCCACTGCCGACGGGGAACCTCTTTAATGTCCTTGAGAATGGCTTCTATGGCCCTGTCGTCATCGAAAACTCGAACGAATAAATGCTCTTTTAAAAGGATCACTTCCTCATTGTCGTTGTCTCCCTTCTCATGTCCTGCCCATCGAGATAATAGGTCCGCTTTGGTGTTGGACTTGCCGCTTCTATGTTTGATTACAAAGTTGTAATCCTGTAAGTCGGTTACCCATCTTGCCTGACGTCTATTGAGATTTTGTGCTTTTCGGAAGTACGTGAGGTTTTGGTGATCTGTTAAGACCTCAATGACTTTCTTGGCGCCTTTGAGATAATGCGCCCATTCGTAGAAGGCATGCATTATCGCAAGCATTTCCTTGTCGTAGATTTCATAGTTCCTTTCCGCATCATTGAGCGACTTAGAGATGAAGGCTACTGGTGACCATAGTCCATCTTCTCGTTGTTGCGATAATATTCCTCCGATTGCAAAGTCTGAAGCGTCCACCTCTACTCGGAACTGTCCTTCCTCACTGGGGATTCGAAGTACCACTTCTTTCGCTATTGTTTCCTTAAGCCTGTCAAAGGCTTCAGTCTTGCAGTTGTGTCCATAACCACTCTTCTTTTCCCGTAAGTTTTGTTAATGGTTTTGCTAACTTTGCGAAATCTTTCACAAATCGACGATAGAAGTTTACGAAACCTAAAAACTGCTGAACCTCCTTCTTGCAGTTTGGTTTCGGCCATTCAGATATGGCTTTGACCTTGGCAGGGGTCCATTCGGACAGTGTCTTTTCCTGATAATGACTCCTAGAAAATCGATTTCGTTTCTGTCAAAGAAGCATTTCTCGGGTTTTAATGAGAGTTTATGTTGTCCCAGTTTTTCCAAGATTCGGTTTACATGTCTTATATGCTCTTCTTGGTTTTTTGAGAATACCAAGATATCGTCCATGTAAATGACTACCCATCCTTCAGCTATTTCAACTCTAAATATGTCGTTCATCATAGTCTGAAAGGTGGCGGGTGAATTCGTAAGACCGAAAAACATTACAAGGGGTTCGAATAACCCTCGATTGGTTCGGAAAGCAGCTTTCCATTCATCTCCTTCTTTAATTCGTACGTTGTTGTATCCCCAACGTATGTCCATTTTAGAGAAAACTTTGGCTTTTGATAGCTGATCAACCAGCTCTCCTATGAGAGGCAAAGGGTAACGGTTCTTGACCGTCATCTCGTTTAGCTTCCTGTAATCCTGTACAGGCCTAAGTTTCCCATCTTTCTTTTTAACGAAAAAGAAGGGGGATGCCATTGGTGATTTGCTGGCTTGAATCCGACCTGTATCCAAGTTTTCTTTTAAGAAGTCATCCAGCTGCTGTTGCTCGTCCCTATTAAGGGGATAGATTTTACAATCTACTGGAGTTGATCCTGGTATGAGTTCTATCGCATGATCCCATCGTCGTCTCAGGGGGAAGTTCGTTAAAAGTTTCTTTTTCAAACACTTTTCGGTGTTTTAGATAATGATTAGGAACCGATTCTTCAAGAGTTCGCTTTTTCTCCTTTTCTGCCTTCTCTGCGGCTATCTTTGTTGCTGTTGAAGCAAATGCTCGAACCCTTAACTCGGGTTCGCCAATATGAACCACCAAGAGTCGCTCTCCTTCGGCTAATTTATAGGACACTTCTATCTCGTCTTCAGGTTCCTGTACTGACGAGGGTTTCCAGCAAGTTCCCGGGCACCGGTTAAATTCTAAAGATTTCTTTTTCCAATTTATTGTTGGGTTATGATGTTCCAACCAATCGTGTCCCAAGAACAAGTCTGTTTTGCTAAGTGTAGCAACGGCACAGTCCATTATTTCTTCGTGAGACCCGATTTTTAATTTGAATTGGACGAAATATTCTACGCTTCCCGATCCATTCCGGGTTCCATCTGCATTGTACACTGGAATTGGACGTAGCAACTTTTTTCGGTTCATTTTATGTTTGGCGACAAATTCTTCGCTGATACATGAAGCGGTGCACCCTGAGTCCAATAACATAGTAATGTTGGCAGATTGATATGTGTCCATGGTGGTAAGTACTCCTTTTAGATCTAACTCTTGCTTCCCAATTCCTTGTATGACTTTTTCCCTTAAGTGTACAAGGTTCCATAGGGCATCGGTTTCGGATAAGGCATTCAACTGTTGAACCAGTTGTCCATTTACTTTGTTCACCTGTTTATCGTCTACCCACTGACGTAGACATTCAATTGCTGTTTGTTCATTTTGTTGCCAGATTCATCTCAGAACCCACTGCGGTGTCCATGTTTTCAATCTTTTTTCGGGTTTTGCGCTCATTCCTAGGTTTCTTATTTGATGTATGTTCCCTCTGCATTCATAAAGTAGTTCATGCAAATTGATTTGCGAATCGTTAGGTACTAGTACACTTCTATAAGAAACCTGTTTACAAGCCAGTGAGGCAGAGCGTGTGTCTACTGGCTGTCTCCAAAATCCGATACTTCTTCGATTTTGGCGCATCCTTCTAGGGTCGTTTCCCCATTATCTATCATCCTCACTACTCGTTTACCCTTGTCTTCTTTTGACTTCTTCGTCCAGCATCTTTCTGCTGTATGTCCCTTTTTTCCACAATTTCCACATTCTGGAATGGGTTTCGTTCTTCGAGGTAATGGACAACGTCGACTGTAATGTCCTTCCTTCTCACAGTTGTAACACCAAGGTACGTTCCCTTTCTTCTTATCCACGTCCATTGCATTTGGGTCTTTACTTGTTGATGCAAATGGAGCAGGTGCTTTGTACTGATATTGAGGTCGTGGATAAGCGCTTGGGGTTTGCTCCCTGTACTCCTTTTTTGGGAAACCATATGCTTCGTTGGCTTTTCGGTAAGCTCGTGCCAATGCGGTCACCCTGGTTTGGATTTGTTGAAGTGTGGCATTGTCTGGAAGTCCTCCATATCGAATAAGATCTCATCCTAGGGCTGGATTTAGATTGCTCTGAAATTGCGAAATTAACGCTTGATCATTCCAGTCCGTTAAGGAGGTGAGGGAATTGAATTTGATGATGTAATCCTCTACTATCATGGTTCCTTGTCGCAACTTCAATAATGCTTCGATCGCTTTTTCTTTAGTCTCGGTAGACATAAAGAAGTCGTGCATTTGGTTTTTGAAGTCGGTCCAGTCTGTGAATGGGAACTGGTTTTGTAGTGGTTGTCTGACCCATGCTCGATCATCGTCTGTAGATTCCCCAGCGTTTAATTGTGCCCAATCAAGTTGCGAGTTCCATCCGCTATGGTCGATTTTGTCCTGATATTCCTGAAGCGCATCTTGATGCGCTTTTAGTTTCACACCACTCCAGTCTGCAGCTCGGTCTCCTTTCCCCGCCCTTCATGCGGTAGAGGCATATGGGAATCTTTCTTTTTACATCTGTTTCCCTTGCCAGCATGAAATAGGTTTCCATTTGCCTTAACCATCCGTCGACTGTTCGTGGATCCCCTTGATAATAATCAGGCATCTCTGCTTTAGTCAAGGGGCCTGGTTCTGGTCGAGAGCTTCGTTGGTACTCATTGATTATTGCAACCAGGGCTTGGCCGGCATTAGTTATTGCTCTCTGCCTGTCCTGTTCTTGCCTGTGGATTTCATTTTCTCGAGCTGCTACGGCTGCCGCGGGTTGTGTATCTGGGAGCGGTTCTATTGTTTCTGAGTCCATCCAGGTATTTCTCCATCCCAGTATGGCATGATAGGCGTGAGTGATCATATCCACTGTTAGTCGGAATGTTCCTACACCGACTCAGTGTGATCCATATCCTTGCCACATCATTGCTTTCATCCATGGCCAACCACCGGGTTCTCCAGATACTCGCACACAATGCCACATTCGATTGCATCCTTTGGTGCGCCTCCAGTATATAGGTCGGTCCTCGTCCATGAGTTCCGGATCCCATCCATAGATTTCCCGAATAGTTGGATATGCGGGCCATTTGTACTCGTTCCAATATTTCTTTTTTACCAACCACAAGTAACAGTAACCGGGAAGTTTCGGGTGTAGGTGAGCTAGTTGTCAGTTCCGTTAAGCCAGGACGACCGTTTCGTAAACAGGGATCTATTTCCACCAAAGCTGCCGCTGCGTCTGATCGCGCTGGTTGCATTGCAGGTTTTGGTTGAGTTACTGCCAGGTATGTTCGTCCGGCTGCCTGGTTTACTGCCTCTTGAACAGTTATTGTGGATCGAAGGTCAACCCTTTTAATGGCTGTGGTGGCGAGCGGGCGATTTTTCAATCGTCGTTTGGATTTAGACTGTCCTCCAAATCGTACGGTCCACGTGTAATGGGATACTTTGTGGAGGTCGACCAACTCGTCCCACGTGTATTCTATATCGTCTCGTCGGACGGCTGATTCCTCGATAATGTGACATCGCCCTGGCCGGATACTATCTTGGATTGCGAAAACTACTGTTTCATCTCGTAGTTCTGGTTCCCAAGATAAGATGTCGTATAATGTGGGCCAGGCAGGCCAATTGAACTTGTCGTAGTACTCGGCCTTAAATAGATACATGTAGCAGTATCCATTTTGTCTCCATTGATCAGGCGCGATGGGTCCTCGTGCCATTGGTCCGGGTAAGTACGCTTTGACGTGGGCACGCCATTGTAACAACCTGGCTTTATGATCATTCCAGGTGTCTTCTCCGATTTCGGACAAAAAGTTATCGAGGCTGATTGGAAGTTTTACGAGTGGTTCCGTTAGAAGACGCTCTGGCGTGGTAGGAAGTATTCGGCCCAGCGGTTTAGTGATAAGTAAGGGATCGTATCTAATCCCTCGTCGCCGTTCCTCTTCTTCTTTTTCCTGTTTCCACTTAGCGTAGCGGGTGGCCCGTATGTTTCCATTGATTGCGTGCATCCATGCGTTCCAGTCCTCGTGACTCATAACCATTCCTTCATGTTCGTATAATTCTTGAACATGATGGGCATGGTTCAACCGTTCCAAAGCTACTTTGTATTTTCTGATTGCCTTGTCGCCGTTGTTTATGAGCATCAACCATTGGTTGTATTTTGACGACATTAATGCAAGCCAGATGGGGTTGGAGGTGTCTCCCCGATATTCATCCTCCAAAAGTTGTATGAGGGTTTGGTATTCCCTCTCCGCCTTGCGCATTGCGCGTTCCGCACGTAGTACGGCTTTGCTAGCCGCTCGCTCTGCCAGAAGGGCCTCCCATGCTTCCTTCTGTTCCGCAATTTGTCGAGCCTCCTGCTCCCTGAGTATTTTTTGCGCTTCCGCGCGTTCTCTCTTTCGTTCTTCTTTGCGGTAACGCCAGTAGAGTCTGACGTGATTATCGTGTCGACGAACAATAGCATCGCCGATGAATGCCGGAGTCCTTACTAGGACGGTTTCGATGTTTTGGGCCCAGTCCGCCTCGAAGATTTGCCCAATCTCCGAGAGTGTCGCCTGAGCGTGTGGGAGGATGTATTGAAAGTAGTTTGTCATTTTTTGACGAAGGGAGGCGTAATAGTTTTTTCCTGTAAGAAATATCTTCAATCAAGATCAGGCCCTCCACTGACTCTTGATCCGTTCGTTCGGCAATCCGCGCCTGTCGATGACGTCCCTTGGGAAACAAGGGAGATAGTGTCTGCAGCGTCGTGGGTCCGCAAGCTACTAATTGGGCACACCCGGCACTTCACCTCACTATCTTTGTGCCTAGTTATCACCCCGAAATCAGGTAGGGGTGCTAGTACAGGGAGTATGTGAGGAATTTGAGATCAGCCTTGATATGTGACACCAAATAGATTGTTTCGCTCGTTCCTGAGCTTTTCCGCAACTGCAGTGTACGTTACCCCGAGCGTGTCTATGGTCTCCTGCCTACACTGCTCTTGGGCGAACTCGTACTCTCGTCTGCAACTGTTTTGTAGACAGGCCCAACAGGCGTATTGAGGATCTCTCGTTCGAGACCCGTTGACAGTGTGTTTGTTGGAGTCGATGTCGCCAACGGTCCCGGGATAATCGGGTTACAACCATCAAAGATGAAACTAGGCCTTTGATTGTCTGAGCAGCTACGAGCGACATGCTCGGTGCTTTGACAGTACAAAGGGGTAGAGAGTAAAGTCTCTAGATTATGTCAGGACTGCCCTAGACAATAACCTAAGTGACTTAAGTGGGACGTGTTAAGTCAAAGATGATTCTGGTTGCTCAGTAGCTATGTCTAGCGACAATAGACTATCTAGAGACTTAAGAGTCTCGCTACGTTAACTACTGCCCTTTTATACTCCTCCCCTGGTCTGTGCGCAGACAGCGCGCAGCTAAAGTCCCTCACTAGGGATCAATGCGCAGCAGCTAAGTCTGCGCCCATCTAACCGTCTATGGAGAGTTCCTTCCACACCCAACTCCTGGGTTGTCCATATGCGGCCTTCCTATTGTTCAGGTCTTCGGCCGATTCCCATGCTCGCCGTACCGTTGACTCGGTTCTCCTTGGCGTTCCCATGTCACCCCTCAGGCGCCGTGCCGCTCATGATTCCTTTCATGGCGTAGGCCCATCATCGGGCTGTATCTCCTGTCGGCACTCGGTCTATTCCCATAGCCGATGCTGACCTAATCTCCTTCCCTATAGGGCTTTGTAGTTCTCGTAGGGGCTCCTCCTAAGTCCCATTGTGTAGTCTTGTTCGTAGACGTTTGAGCTTGATAAAATAGATAAAATGAAAAGGAAAATATCCCTCGACTCCTCATGAACGTATCTTCGTATTTGTCATTGATGTCGTTACTGTAAATGTTGAAATAGGAGGAATGCTTATAACAAAAACCTTGGGCAACGAGTCGCACCTTGTAGCATATGATGTTTCCGTGTTTGTCTGTCTTTTTCGTGTACACCCATTTACTTCCTACAGCCTTTCTCCCCTCTGGTAATTCCTCCAGTTTCCAAGTCCCCATCTTCTCCATCATCCCCAACTCCTCCTTCATAGCCTTCAACCATTCCTCCCTTTCCTCACCTCCCAGCAACTCCTCGACATTCTTTGGCAGGTTGTCTGATTTGGTGAAATATGCGCACTCGATTACTTCATTGATGACATCAGTGATTTGATCGGAAACTTGATGTGATCGATCAGCTGGTTTCCAAGCATTCGGGTTGTCAATGAGCTTGTAGTCCAAGTTCTTCTTGGCTGTGCACTGTGGGCAATTGGTGGTTGAGCCGGTTTGGGCAGCTGGTCTAGCCGGGATGCAGATCATTATTTTGGGCTCAGGTGTTGCTTCTGTAGCAGTGTCGTAATTGGATCCTATTTCTGTCTGATTGTGATTGTCCTGATTTGGCGATGATTCCTGATGATTGGCTGGATTGGGCAGCAGTCCCTGATCTATAATAGGTTGATCTGTAATGATTTCCCTTGTTGTTACTGATAGCTCCCCCTTGGTGCACAATCTGGCTGCTCTCACAACAGCACCAGGAATGTTGGCAACTGGGAGGCTGCGTTCAGTAAAAGTGAAATT
This sequence comes from Amanita molliuscula, assembly GCA_023014405.1. Taxonomy (NCBI): domain Eukaryota; kingdom Fungi; phylum Basidiomycota; class Agaricomycetes; order Agaricales; family Amanitaceae; genus Amanita; species Amanita molliuscula. The sequence continues at coordinate 247,281 of JAEBUP010000049.1, forward strand.
CCGGGAGACCCTGATGGAGCATGTGGCAGTGTCATAATAGCGGACAGAGTGTGACTCATCAATGAAACCCATGAATTTCATTTTTCCCACCTTGGCATCCAATTTCGTCTGCTGCCACTCATCCAACACCCACACATCACACCCAAATTCCCTAAAATGTGAGACATCCAGCTTCTTCCCAAACCATGCCTCATAAGGCATTGTGCCACGGAGTGCACATGTTGGAGATCTATTCCTTAAATAGGTTGCATGAGAAATGGCTATATCCCAAAGAAAATTAGGTAAATCTCTGGCCAATAGCATTGTCCATGCCATCTCCACTAGTGTGCAATTGAATCACTCAGCAACTCCATTTTGGGAGGGTGAGTATGGTGCAGTCGGCTCCAAGACCAGTCTGCATCCATCCGCCCATTTCTTCAGCTTCTTGTTAATTAACTCCTTCCCATTATCTAAGCGGAGCTTCTTTGGCTCTGTGTCTTGACATGGGTAAGGTATGAGGTAATCCGATCAAAGGCTTCATCTTTTGATTTTAAAAATAGAATGTGACACATACATGTGGCATTGTCTGTGAATGCGATGAAGTATCAGTTTTTGTTGATGGATTGAATTGGAGCTGGCCCCCATACATCCATCATAGTGCACTCTCCAGGAGTACCCAAATGGTTTGATGCCTCTTGAGGAAATGAGTGGCAAGCCATCTTCCCCTTTAGGCAGTGATTGCATGATCATGATGGGATCGTTGACTCATCTATATTTAGGCCTGTAACCATTTCCTCTTGTTTGGCGTGCTGCAAGGCTGTGGTGGATAGGTGGCCATAACAACAGTGCCACTCTTCCCATGATAGGCCTGGAACCCTACTGACATAAGCTTTGTCATGGGCATTGAGTAGTGCATGTGTGTCCAAGAGGTACAGTTTGTTGTGCTCTTTTCCGGCTCCTATTAATTTCCCCTGACTAGACTGCAAATAGCACCTGGTCTCATCAAAATTGATGCATCATCCATCTTTGGCAAAGCGGCTGAGGGATAGGAGGCAGTTCGGCATGTCCGGCACATGTAGCACATGCTCCAATTTATGAGATATGACTTTCCCATCCACTGAGAAATTCACTGTGACCATTCCCTGTCCTAAAACTTTAGCGGGCATGGGACCTACCCCTTTTAGGGTTGCATCTGAAAGCGGTGTATAGTCAGAGAAAGCGTTGCGGGTTGTGCATATGTGGGAAGTTGTCCCACAGTCTAGTTTGGACAAGTCCAACACATTAGCCATATAGGAGAACTGATTGAGATTGGTGCCTGTTGCATCATCCTGTGCCTGGTGTGCCCAATCACGCTTTCCCCTTCTCTTTGGCCCCTGTCCCTCTTTCCCACCACCTTTGCCCCAGCAATCTTTTGCCAGGTGACCCTTCTTTTTGCAATTATTGCATTTGTGTGTCTCATTCGCCTGTAATGCCATCACCACCAAGCCATCACCAGTCTGGCCTTTTCTTCTTCGATCCTCATTGAGAAGGATGGTGATCAATTCCACTGATGTAATGATGCCAGTTGCGTTTGAGCTGAGGTATGCTGAGGTGAATGGATCCCATGTCTCAGGTAATGAGGTGATGAGTATCATCGCAAAATTGTCGTCACAGACAATACTTCCCATCAAGTGTAACTCCTCCTGCATCCTCCTATGCTTCATCACATGTGCCTGCATATCAAAGTCATCATCAGCCTTTGCCTGAAATAGCACACACTGGGCGGTCAAAATGCCAATCTTTCCCCATGCTTCTTTTACTATTTTTAGCTGATCCCACATCTCCTTCGCCATATTCACTCTGAGTAAGTGAATCATCTCGGAATCTCCTACCACTAACTCAATCTGTGTCCTAGCAGTAGAGTCCTTCTTGTGCCAAGTATTGATAGCCTTTTGCTCGTCATCTGTAGGTTTCCCTGTAATCTTTACAGTTGGCAGCCCTTCCATAATGATGTCATCTATTTTAAGGTCTCGGAAGATTGTGAGCATTCTTCTCTTCCATGCTAGCCAATTCGTGGAATTGAGTTGCTCAATCTGGTAGGAGCTAGAACCAGTGATTGGTACTGATTCTTTTGACATAATAACGGCCTATTTAGGAAATCTTTAGTGATGAGATTGAGAGTGTGATTGAATATGAGGTTTATATAATCAATAGCATCTGGGAGCAGGGCCCATAACCTGTTGAGAATATAGGAGGGCATGAGAGGAAGAGGAGGAAAGGAATTTTTGAATCATGTAGTACATACACAATATATACTAAATGCTTAACTACAATGTGATGCTCGTACCTGCGAGCATTGTAAGTTTGAGCTTGGCATCCTGCGCCGTTTCCTTGTAATGTCCTCAACTCCCTTTTAACCTCCATCCCCATCTCGTCTCCTACCGCCCAGACTCCCCTTCTCCTTCCTTCCCATTCTGCTACATGTTCTGTTGGGTGATTCATTGTTCCCAACAAAATGAATACAGTGTTTTTGACATGCCAAGCATACAATTGCCAAATTATGTATTGCTCTATTGGCTGAATTGCTTGGCCCAATAGCGAAGCTCATGTCCCATATGATTCTCTTGAATTTTTCAACATCATCTATTCAATTTCTTAGCTCACAGCATCGGAATTTGTCCACAGCTTCATTGCAGTTTGATTCTAATAGTCATGTTATTGGCTGCGTTTTTATTTTAACTATGGCATCCTTAAATGCATTCAATGTTGACCACTGGATTGCAATGAGAGAAGGCAGGAGGATCAAGGAAATCAGGCCCAAATACAATATCCTCCAGCAATGTTGAGATTTGCAAGTCGAATCTATGGTAAGCAAATGTCCTTCTCCTCAGAAATCTAATGGCAATTTGATAAAAGTGAAGCAACGTATGATCAGAATTTTTAACAACTGGAATGATGAGAAACAGTTCTCTTTTGTACTGTCAATAACCACATGATGCTGCTAGACCTGAGTGGTATAAAAGAGACAGCTGTTGGCACCATCACCGCTATACTTGAACTGATAGCATCAGGAATGAGGCCATTCAATGCACAGTCACCACCAGCATCCAATCAAGTTCATATCTTGAGCAGACCACATTAGAAGCATGAATGGCAAGTCAATTAAAGTACTTTCTTGGCCTTGGCAATGCTTGCTTGCTGACCAGGCTGCTCGCCACTGTCATATAGTGCTCGAAGGTCCTGACCTGCTGACTAAGAAATAGGGTTCAAATGTCGAATGCTCACTTGAGGCTGCCACATGTTCCTGACAGCACAGTTGCCAACTGGCAGGACTGATATCCATCTGCAGCATGCATTTGCTGGGTCCAGTAAGTTATAGCATATGACAGGGTTGTGCACCCACAAGTAACCAAGAGACCAAGCCTAGGGCAATTGTGAGTACCATTTGCCATCCATCACTCACTAGCCGCCACTGAAACTTGTATGCTTTTCATGTATGGCAACGTGAGTGTCCCATGAGACCATTTGTGAATATGCATTCTAACCAACAACTAACAGGATGGGTGATGATGCTGTCAGACGATTTCATTCTTTCACCCTACACCCTTTCTTGTGATTGTTTGGAAGCCATTGAAAATCGTAATGTCTGTACTGTCGACTGTCATTGACACATTCATTGCGGCAGGTCTTGGTCTCAGACTGGGCTCAACTAGTACATTCCACGTATTTATCTGCAGTCGTCCTAATTTGTTCTCCGATCTTCTTCTTTGCTACTACAGCCATGTGAGTTGATTTCATCACTTTGGATTTTGTGTAATAAATCAATATCGCATTCTTTAGCTGCATTCCTCTTATAATTTGCTCCAGTTCCATGGCATTTGGCAGTGGACAGCTTGCAGCTTGCATTGGAATATGTCATTTCTGTTTTCTGTTTTCCATTCACCCTTCTTGCTATGACTTAGGTAGTTCATATCATGAACCGATCCAGTCAATATTCACTTGTTAAGGGCAAGCATGGGATGAGAGCATAGCTTTAGATCACACTGATATGGGGCTAATGTTGCCCATGGGCTAGATGATATTGTTCCCCCTCATCTATATAGTGTGTCGACAGTCTGAGACAGTCTGAGTGTGTCGTCACATGTGTGACCAGCAGCTTGCCGACTATTACATTTCCAATGGAATGGAATCTGAGACAACCGTAATTCAAGCACCGGTCACTGTTCAAGAGAATCACAACAAATTGGAATTCTTCGAGAGGTGCATTGCCATCACTGCTCAGCGAGGGGATCACCCTGGGCCATCTCCACCACCACCAAGGCTCGCCAATAACATGAATGTCCCAAACAATACCCTCTCTCAGTCCCAGCTGCCAACCTTCACCTCCTACCCTGGTGCATTCTCCAACTTCTATGGTCTCCCTTCCAACCCCATCTGTGTCTACTGAACTGGTGATGAGTGGCCAGTGCCCAAGGGCCCCCAGGCACAACGTATACCAAGGGAGGCTTGTCCCATCTGCAACCACCCACTCCAAGCTTTGTGGGCCAGTCTGGGCATACAAGTCTACAGGTTCCTTGATTCCCATGATATCAAATGGTCAACCATTGATTCTGTCTGCTTCGCTGAGCAAGGAGGAAAAGCTGGTCCACTCTATCTCTTGATCGGCATTGATCCAGGGTCTCTGTCCTCCAAAGATGCCCAGGCTGCAGCCATTGGATGCAAGCTTATTCTCTCCGATGCTCAATTCCCCAATGTTGAGATTGCCTTTAGGGAGTCTACTTACACCTTTTCTGCTGGCCCACGGCTTCTCAATCATGTCCCCATTTTAAACCCCATTGCTGACTTGCGCAGCCCCTTCACTCCTGCTCTTGGCATCCAGATTTCTCCCCAAAACACTCTTCACTTCGAGGGCACAGATGCCCTGTACCTCTGAGAAAGCAGTGACAGTGACCGTGTTTTTCTTCTTACTGCCCGCCATGTTGTTCTTCCACCATCCATGCACCACAATGAGCTCTATGAGTGCAAGGGCAAGAGGAAGCCTGCTCAAGGCATTGTTGTCCTTGGAAGAAAGGCATACAAGGATGCCCTCGAGGACATAATGATCAATATTGGTCATAAACTGATCCTCATTGAGACCTACAACAGGGAGCTTGGCGAATTGGGCAAGGCTACTGAGGACAAGGATGCTGGGATAACTGTAATGTGGCAGCAGTTACAGGCTAATGTGGGGAATGAAGAGGCCATGATTGTGGACATGTACAAGTTCCATAATGAAATAGCAAAGCACTGGGTCATGCCAAGCCAGCATGTCCTCGGTTACATCCTTTATGCCCCTCCCATTTCCTATGGTACTGGCCCCAAGCAGTTCACAGAGGACTGGGCCATCATCGATATTGACTGCAAGAAAATTGACTGGGCAGGCTTTAAGGGGAACATAATTTATCTCAGTACGTTTTTATTTATCTTACCAAAGTCATGTAGGCTGACTGTTATATCCAGGAAAGAAAATCTCGCCAGGCGAATTCATCCTCAAAATGCACCCTCATCCCCAGGGCCACTCCTCTGTCAAGTTTCCTGTCCATGGCCTCCTGCAAGTCAAGGGCATTGTCAAGGAGGATGAAATTCACAAACCAATGCAGCTCAATGCCAATGGCAATACGTGCCTTATTGTCATCAAAAATGGCAGAGCTACTGGAGTCACTATTGGTTATATGAGCAGTATTGAGTCTTTTGTTCGCCACTTGGACAACTATGGCATGATGAAGACTTTGATGGAGGTTGCCATCTACCCCTACAGCTGCAGAGATGGCACATTCTCCACTGCTGGGGATTCTGGATCCATCATGGGCCTTCTCACCGGTGGTGCTGGCATGACCAAGGCTACTGACATGACCTACCTCACACCATATTTCTGGATCAAGGAGCAGATCAAGAAGGTCTTCCCCAACTCCTTCCTCTACCATCTCATTGACTAGGCTGCAACGTGAACACACATTGAACGACATCAGGGATGCCAGCAAGGGGTCTTGTTTCTTTTATTTTTTCTTCCACCTATGCAACTTCTTCTCTTTCTGTCACAGTTATGCTCATTTATCTATCAGTTTGTTGTCAATGCCAATGTGGTGGATTGCCCACTCTTTTTCAATGCTCTCTACAATTTCCTTTACCTGCTATGGATGAGTCTGAAGGTGCATACATGGTTTGCGACTGTTTCTTTTTAATGTTTAGCAGATCATTTCAGTTTCCTTTTGTTTCTGTTTTGTTTTGCTATATGCATAGTTACTTATGGGCCTACTTGGCCTGGTTGTGTACGCTTTGGAGCTCCAGTCTCAATATATCATTTCTGTCCAAAAAAAAAAAAGGTGCATACATGGCTGTGGAGATGGCCATGTGTGTCTTGATCATGAAGGAATTGAGAAATCTGCAAAAGATCTCCAGTGGTGTCGGTTGTCGATGCTATGCAGGAGAGAGTGATGCCTCCTATATGGACGCACCAGGTGATAAATAAAACTGATGAAAAGATATCAATGATTGATAAAAATGATAAAGACAACATGCAGCATACCAATTTCCCCTGAGTGTCCACTCTACCCACCACTTTTGTCCATTGAGTATTGAGATGCAGGATCTGAATGCTCTTGAGGCTGCCAGATGTTCCCGACAGCACAGTTGCCAACTGGCAGGACTGATATCCATCTGTGGCACGCCTTTGCCAAGTTCAGCAAGTTGTAGCATATGACAGGGTTGTGTGCCCACAAGTAACCAAGAGACCAAGCTTAGGCAATTGCGAGTGCCATTTGCCATCCATCACTCACTGGCTGCCACTGAAACTCTTCAGTTATTATGCTTTTCATGTGTGGCAACATGAGTGTCCCATGTCCCATGAGACTGTTTGTGAATATGCATTCTAACCAACAACTAACAGGATGGGTGATGATGCTGTCAGACAATTTCATTCTTTCACCCTACACCCTTTCTTGTGATTGTTTGGAAGCCATTGAAAATCGTAATGTCCATACTGTTGACTGTGTTGAGAATATAAGAGGGCATGAGAGGGAGAGGAGGAAAGGAATCTCGAATTCGTAGAGTACAAGTGAATATATACTATGTACTTAACTATGTGGCGATGCTCGTACCAGCAAGCATTGTGAGTTTGAGCTCGACATCCTGTGCCATTTCCTTGTAATGTCCTCAACTCCCTTTTAACCTCCATTCCCATCTCATTTCCTACTGCCCAAACTCCCCTTCTCCTTCCTGCCTGTTCTGCTACATGTTCCATCGGGCAATTCGTCATTCCCAACACTCCCCCTCAAATCAGCTTCTAAACCCATCTCCCGTCTCAGTTTGTCATGTGTTTGTCATGATAACCCCTTTGTGAATATGTTGGCTAGGTTCTCGGCAGTATTGATGTAGTGGACATAAAGGTGTCCCTTCTTTATGTAGTTGCATATGAACTGTAAGGGTGTGTCAATGTGTTTAGTGTGTGCATGGAATTCTGGGTGATGCGCAATCACAATGGCTGCTTGGTTGTCACTAAAAATAGTAGGCGTCAGTACCGAGATGCCTAATTTGGTAAGCAGTGCCTGAAGCCATAGTACTTGTTTGGCAACATGTGTAATAGTGACATATTCAGCCTTGGTGGTCAATAGGGTGACTGAGCCTTGTTGTTTGGAACTCCACATGATTGCTCCCCCTGCAATGGTGATCACGTAGCCACTGACAGATTTGCAGCTGGCCTGAGATGCCCAATCTGCATCACAGTAAATAGCAGGGTCCCTTATACTACCTTTACTACCGTTATAGCATAGTAGCATGTTACTTGTCCCTTTTAAGTAACAGAATACATACTTGACAGTGGTCCAATGGTGCAGCTTAGGGTTGCAAGTAAATTGGCCAAGCCGCTGGGCTGCGAAGGTGATGTTGCTGCATGTTGTAATTGACAAATATAGAAGCATGCCAATAAGGGTGGCATATGCATAGGTAGTGGTGTTTGGCTGGGGTTCCTGATCCTCTCTGTTCTCGTAATCAAGGCTGACATTAGGGTTGAGTGGCATTGACATGGGGTTGCAATCCTGAAGACCTAGCTTGACAAGGGTTTTCTCAATGTAATGGCCTTGTGAGAGTGTCAGGTGGCAGGTGTCTCGGTCATATGAGATGTGAATTCTGAGTAGATATTTTGGTGCACCAAGAGATTTGATTTCAAATTTCCCTTTGAGATCAATTTCTATTTGGTCAGCACCCTTTGTAGAATTTGAGATGCCAATGATGTCATCTACCCATAGCAGCAGGATCGCAAATCCATTTCTGTCACACTTGATGTAGACACAATAGTCAGCTCATTGTTGTTGGTATAAAACGTTGGTTAGTGCTTCTGTAAATGTTGCATTCCATATGTTACCAGCTTGTTTGAGCCTGTAGATAGATTTGTAGACTTGGCAGACTTGGTAGCTCCCATCATCAAATCCTGGGGGTTGCTGCATCTATATTTCCTTGTCCAGGGTTCCATTCAGGTACGCATTTTTGATGTCAAATTGCCGCAAGTGCCAACCATTTTTAGCCATTAGTGCTAGTAAGGCCCTGAGGCTCTCATAGTGCATAACTGGTGCAAATGTGTTATTGTCATCATAGTCTGGTCTGGGCTTCTGTGTAAAACCTTGGGCAATGAGTCGTGCCTGGTAGCATATGATGTTTCCATGTTCATCCATTTTTTCGTGTACACCCATTTACTTCCTACAGCCTTTCTCCCCTCTGGTAATTCCTCCAGTTTCCAAGTCCCCATCTTCTCCATCATCCCCAACTCCTCTTTCATAGCCTTCAACCATTCCTCCCTTTCCTCACCTCCCAGCGACTCCTCGACATTCTTTGGCAGGTTGTCTGATTTGGCAAAATATGCATGCTCAATTACTTCATTGATGACATCAGTGATTTGATCGGAAACTTGATGTGATCGATCAGTGGGTTTCTGAGTGTTTGGGTTGTCAATGAGCTTGTAGTCCAAGTTCTTCTTGGCTGTGCACTGTGGGTGATTGGTGGTTGAGCCAGTTTGGGCAGCTGATCTAGCCAGGATGCGGATCATTATTTTGGGCTCGGGTGTTGCTTCTGTAGCAGTGTTGTAATTGTATTCTATTTCTGTCTGATTGTGATCGGCCTGATTTGGCAATGATTCCTGATGATCGGCTGGATTGGGCAGTGGTCCCTGCTCTATAATAGGCTGATCCATAATGATTTCCCTTGACATTACTGATCGCTCCCCCTCAGTGCACAATCTGGCTGCTCTTGCAACAGCGCCAGGAATGTTGGCAACTGGGGGGCTGTGTTCAGTGAAAGAGAAATTCCGGGAGACCCTGATGGAGCATGCAGCAGCATCATAATAGCGGACAGAGTGTGACTCATCAATGAAACCCATGAATTTCATTTTTCCCGCCTTGGTGTCCAATTTCATCTGCTGCCACTCATCCAATACCCACACATCACACCCAAATTCCCTAAAATGTGAGACATCTGGCTTTTTCCCAAACCATGCCTCATAAGGCATTGTGCCATGGAGTGTGCATGTTGGAGATCTATTCCTTAAATAGGTTGCATGAGAAATGGCTATATCCCAAAGAAAATTAGGTAAATCTCTGGCCAATAGCATCATCTGCGCCATCTCCACTAGTGTGCAATTGAATCGCTCAGCAACTCCATTTTGGGAGGGTGAGTATGGTGCAGTCAGCTCCAAAACCAGTCTGCATCCATCCGCCCATTTCTTCAGCTTCTCATTAATTAGTTCCTTCCCGTTATCTAAGCAGAGCTTCTTTGGCTTCTTTCCATACTGCATCGTGATATGGGTAAGGTATGAGGTAATCCGATCAAATGCTTCATCTTTCAATTTTAAAAATAGAACATGACACATACATGTGGCATTGTCTGTGAATGCGATGAAGTATCGGTTTTTATTGATGGATTGAATTGGAGCTGGCCCCCATACATCCATCATAGTGTGCTCTCCAGGAGTACCCACATGGTTTGATGCCTCTTGAGGAAATGAGTGGCGAGCCATCTTCCCCTTTAGGTAGTGATTGCATGATTGTGATGGGATTGTCGACTCATCTACATTTAGGCCTGTAACCATTTCCTCTCATTTGGTGTGCTGCAGGGCTGTGGTGGATAGGTGGCCATAACAATGGTGCCACTCTTCCCATGATAGGCCTGGTACCCTACTGACATAAGCTTTGTCATGGGTATTGAGAAGTGCACATGCATCCAAGAGATATAGTTTGTTGTGCTCTTTTCCAGCTCCTATTAATTTCCCCTGACTAGACTGCAAATAGCACCTGGTCTCATCAAAATTGACGTGTCATCCATCTTTGGCGAAGTGGCTGAGGGATAGGAGGCAGTTTGGCGCATCCAGCACATGTAGCACATGCTCCAATTTATGTGATATGATTTTCCCATCTACTGAGAAGTTCACTGTGACCATTCCCCATCCTAAAACTTTAGTGGGTGTGGGACCTACCCCTTTTAGGGTTGCAGCTGAAAGCAGCATATAGTCAGAGAAAGTGTTGTGGGTTGTACATATGTGGGAAGTTGTCCCACAATCCAGTAGCCAGTCTAGTTTGGAAAAGTCCAACACATTAGCCATATAGGAGAACTGATTGAGATCAGTGCCTGTTGCATCATCCTGTGCCTGGTGTGCTCGATCATGCTTTCCCCTTCTCTTTGGCCCCTGTCCCTCTTTCCCACTGCCTTTGCCCCAGCAATCTTTTGCCAGGTGACCCTTCTTTTTGCAATTGTTGCATTTGCGTGTCTCATTTGCCTGTAATGCTAATGCCATTGCCGCCAAGCCATCACTGGTCCAGCCTTTCCTTCTTCAATCCTTGTCAAGAAGGAAGGTGATCAATTCTGCTGACATAATGATGCCAGTTGCATTTGAGCTGAGGTATGCTGAGGTGAATGGATCCCATGTCTCAGGTAATGAGGTGATGAGTATCATCGCGAAATTGTTGTCATGGACAATACTTCCCATCAAGTGTAATTCCTCCTGCATCCTCCTAAGTTTCATCACATGTGCCTGCATATCAAAATCATCATTGGCCTTTGCCTGAAATAGCATGCACTGGGCAGTCAAAATGCCAATCTTTCCCCACACTTCTTTTACTATTTTTAGCTGATCCCACATCTCCTTTGCCATATTCACTCTGAGTAAGTGAATCATCTCGGAATCTCCTACCACTAGCTTGATCCATGTCCTAGCAGTAGAGTCCTTCTTGTGCCAAGTATTGATAGCCTTTTGCTCGTCGTCTGTAGGTTTCCCTGTAATCTTTACAGTTGGCAGCCCTTCCATAATGATGTCATCTATTTTAAGGTCTCGGAAGATTGCGAGCATTCTTCTCTTCCATGCTAGCCAATTTGTGGAATTGAGTTGCTCAATCCAGTAAGAGCTAGAACCAGTGATCAGTACTGATTCTTTTGACATAATAATGGCCTATTTAGGAAATTTTTAGTGATGAGATTGAGAGCATGATTGAATACAAGGTTTATATAATCAATAGCATCTGGGAGTGGGGCCCATAACCTGTTGAGGATATAAGAGGGCATGAGAGGGAGAGGAGGAAAGGAATCTCGAATTTGTAGAGTACAAGTGAATATATACTATGTGCTTAACTACATGGCGATGCTCATACCAGCGAGCATTGTGAGTTTGAGCTTGGCATCCTGCGCCATTTCCTTGTAACATCCTCAACTCCCTTTTAACCTCCATTCCCATCTCGTTTCCTACTGCCCAAACTCCCCTTCTCCTTCCTGCCTGTTCCGCTACATGTTCTGTCAGGCAATTCATCGTTCCCAACAGACTGTCATTGACACATTCATTGCAGTGGGTCTCGGTCTCAGACTGGACTCAACTAGTACATTCCACGCATTTTATCTGCAGTCATCCTAATTTGTTCTCCGATCTTCTTCTTTGCTACCACAGCCATGTGCATTGATTTCATCACTTTGGATTTCATGTAATAAATCAATATCACATTCTTTAGTTGTGTTACTCTTGTAATTTGCTCCAGTTCCATGGCATTTGGCAGTGGACAGCTTGCAGCTTGCATTGGAATACATCATTTCCATTTTCCGTTCACCCTTCTTGCTATGACTTAGGTAGTTCATATCATGAACCAATCCAGTTGGTATTCACTTGTGACATGTTGACCAAGTTGCCCTTCCCACACAGTGGTGGAGCTCATGTCTGATACAATTCTGTTGACTTTGGCTGAATGATCTGATCATGCTCACTGCATGTGGGGAACAAGGACAACTGAAGTTGGAGAGAAGAGCAAAGTTGCGGTTGTTGAAAAAAAAGCTCCGCAAAGACAGGTCCAAATAGAATGAGTGTGTTTAATCTTTTCCCACATGAACACACATGTGCATCTATTGCTAAACTCTCACAATGTCATAAGAAGTTTGGGAGGCAGATGCAGATGTGTGAAACCCACTCCACCAACTCGGAAGGCAGCCTGTCATCTGCGCTGCAGCTGAAATGTTAACCCCTATCAGTTGAGAGAGAGGGGTGCCCATCAACAAGGGAAGAGGAGCCTTCTGAAAATGGCACAGGGAGTGGTTGCAGGTTCCCACCTTGCAAGAAGCAAGGGATGGAGCATGATTGAAAGGAGTTGTGTGGTTACAGCTTTTACAGGTTTCTTTTCTTCTTGATTGGTTCAGAACATAGTTTCTTTCGTGATACTTTTTAACATATGGACACTGCTTAATAGGGACTTTTGATGATGAGTGCATCAAAAGTCAGCCTCGAATCCCTTGATCAGTGTGAAGACAGTGATGAGTGTGTGATGATTTGGCAACAGGCAAGCTACAGCCACCACACAGAACTCCCAACATCTGTTCCCATTTATGTGCTGTATTTCAAACAACTGGTCAGATTTTTTTTCAAATATAAAACATGTGACTTACAGAGCAACTCACAGGCTTTCATATCCAAAACCAGTCAAGAAGGGTTGAAAAGCTAGCACCAGCTGGTGAAATGGATGCACCCCTAAAAAAAATACCTAGAAAGGATGGGCAAAGATTTTATGAATGTGTATGTGTTGTGATGATAGAGACAAGGCGGGAGTGCTCGAGTGGATGTGAGTTAAAGCTCTGCATTTACACTGTAAACTACACACATATATATACTTTATACAATATGAAATAGACAGGCGTCAGCAGATAACTGTGCACTGTATTTATGTCAGGCACTAATCATGTGCACTCATCTTTTTTGTTTCTTTTTCCAATTCCTTTCATCGTGACCTCCTCTTCATCAGCTCATGAATCTTCATTGTCTCATGTCCAAGTCCATGACCTACTGCGCCTCATGCACCTCCTTCTGCTGTCAATCCATCATTCCCAACAGTATGAACACCACGTACTGCAGGTAGGCAAATGAGGGATTGGTATTACTGTCTTCCATCGAATTGTTGAAAGCATCTGCAAGAAAATTGGGATTGATTATGATGCTGGCACCGAAGTTGCCAACCAAAGAATCACTGGACATGAAATACAAGTATCAGTGAATGATATCATAGCATTCTTTGGTCTCAAATCAACTGACCGTCATTCCACAGTCCAGATTTTGCCATCAACCTTTAAAAAACCACCAGTCAATTCATTTGTGTGCAAAAGAGACACTAGCCTGACTTGAGCATCGCCAAGAATGCCTTACAGACAACAATAAGGCATCATTGAAGGTATGATGGTCTGTTGATGAGCATCGTGCCAAGGTAAGGGTGTAGCAGAGTCATCTGCAGGAATTCCACAATAGCAACAAGCAACTCCAAGCAATTCCACACAACTCCACAATTTTCTGCAATTTCCTGTGGTAAGGCAAGCATCACCCACAACCAATGATCAAGTTGCCTCCCACATATGCCATCCAGACCCCACACCAGTCAGCCATTCACACCCAATGTCAGCACCCCATCAGCTGAGTCACATGAAAATCATCAGCTGGCACAGCTTAGTTTACTGGAGAAGGGACCGCACCATCAAAGACATATCTGCATTTGGATGATCTACATTCCATGATCCATCACCACATCATCCATAGCAACACACCAACACAGTGGAATAGGACCTAGTGGATGAATAAAGCCATCGGTTGACAATCAGATATGCTATAGACTAGTCAGGTCCATGGAATATTGAGAATAGGGCCACATCAAGTCAGATGAACCCCAGAGTTGCCACACACAGCAATCAGGCAAGTCTATTTCAATCTGATGAGTCTATTAGCATCCCACATAGGGTCATGGTATTGGTTCCCACCATGGCACTCCTATACCACCATCACGTCCCTCAGCTAGCCCCATCACAAGAAAACCTTCAAGATGGATTTGGATATATGGTTGCGAGGTAAAGTTTTACAGAGTTACTTTGTTAGTAGTAGAGTAGAAAACATATATAAAGTCCTTGTACAGTACAATAGAACAATTAAGATACCACAGTTGAGAATACAGTTTCCCTTCAAGTTTCACTTCTAGTCATGTCCTTGAGTCTTGTTCTACTCAATGTCCCATGTTTGCTGTTGTTACACACTTGCATGCTATAGCATTATTTTCCACAAATTCTGCCAGTTCCATGCATAGAAGCATTGACATCGAGCACACCAGAGTTGATGGGAATTCTTTCATGACCTCACACCTCTCCTTTCCTCCCTATTTCCAATAGTGGAGCAAAATTATCACTGTATTGGACAAAATCCACAAAAACAAGCTGTTCATCCTGACACCTGATGAAGCAGGCAGGTTCATGGTGAATCACAGTGGATGACAGTGGAGCAGGCATGAACAAGAATGAACAAGAATGAATGCACATGATAACACTGAATTGGCATGGGCACCATGATCAGCATGAACAAAGAGAATTGGTAGATAAGTGTTAATGACTGTAGAGCATGAACATGGTGTGAACATTGCATTGTGGAGAAGAAATTCATTCTGTTCATTCTGTTCATTCTGTTCATCCCATTCATCCCATTCCCTCTGAAACAAATATAAGTCAAGTATTAAAAAGCAATATGCCAAGTATCGTAAAATTTCCCCCCTTCACTGCTACTGCTCCCCCTGCAATGGATCCCCAAAATGTGACTCATATCAGCACACTTGAGATACTGTGCAAGTTGTACCTCTGTTCTTCATGTTCAGAGATGCACTGCCATTGCACTGCAGCCACCTTTGGCCAGGTGCGAATCCTACTTGCCAGCATCATTAGCCAACTGACAACATGGAGCTCCCATATGTGAGGGATACACCCTTGTCACCAGAAGAGGCTTGCAATAGCTGTCACCACCCATACTGGCAACACTACCTCCTTCAAGCCAGTCTGTCTGATGTTCCTGAGAATGTTCGATATACACTCCGTTGTCCTAGCCCTGCCACCAGGTGTGGGGGCTTTTACCCACACATAAGTTATTGTCTGACCATTGTATATTACTTGACTTACACAGATAGCAAAGCATAGTTACACTTGCACAATATAACATGTCTTGCTTGTGTGGCAAGCAATATATGGCTCACCTGCCTGTTCCCACATAAGAAACAATAATTAGTTTCAATAAGTGATCACTTATGTTTTTGAAGCACCCCTCCCATTGATGTCTTGTCTTCAATGACTGTGGGAGTCCACTCTTGCCCTAATGATCATCTTCCTGATCAGAATCCATTAACAGCTGTCAGGAATATACCACAGTTCCCACTCTTTACTCCACCCATTGCATCTCAATTGCCTATTACAGCCCAGCACCTCCAGTCTGCGACTCGAAGCAGGCAAAGAAGGGAGTCACATCAATCCACAGCAGGGCCATCCAGTTCTAAGCACCAAGATCCCAATACATCAAATGTTGCAATCACCTGCATGATAATGCCATTTGTCATCAGTATAGCCATACTGCTCTGTGCCAATTGACTTACAAATAGAATAGCATCTGTTGGGAATAAGCAAGCATCAGATATATCCATGTATGATGCAAGTTTCCATAAGTGGTGAAGTAAATCAGAATTAGCTATATAAGGTACATAGTGCCTGAATTAAATATAACTTTGGCTCTGCATCACCACCATCTCAGACCAGTTCTCACACATAACATCCCACCTTTATTCACATGCTATGCACCCTCATCCTACTCAATTATATTCACACAATTATTCTAAAAGGTTATGGGCCCCAGTCATGTGCTTTAAATGACCTCAAGAAGTTGCTCATCTATTATTAGGAAAAGAAGCATCATTATGATATGTCTCAACCAATTAATCAGCCTGATCCAAGTGATGTGACTGTTACATCATCAACATCAGCACCAGCCACAGCCACTATGCCTTCTTCATCAGCAAACACTCTCATGCACAATGATGTGCCAGTTAATGAAATATATTCCCATAAAGATGTAGCCAGTTATACATCAGCTGTGACTAAAATGGAGAAGCTCAGCCTGAATAATTGGCTAGCATGGAAGGAGTGCATGTTATATGTGCTTGATGCTTGTGGCACTTTTGGATTTGCTACAGGTCTAATTGAACAGCCAGACATATCAATTAGTCCCATTGCTTCACAACAGTGGAAGAAAATGGACAGCATCATTTCAACCCTGATTATTACCAGGATAGGAGATGAACAAATGATCCATGTTCAAAAATGGCAACTCAATGGCACACCTGTTACATCTGTGGAGTTATGGAAAGTGCTCAGGGAGGCAAATCAGCCACAAGGCATGGTAGCCATACTCATTATGCTTGGTGATTTTTGGGCCAAGCATGCTACTCAAGGAGATGACATCATAACTCATATCAATCAGATGAAGGAATATCGTGCAGAATTTCAAATGATGGGCTGGGAAATCAGTGACAATCTATTTAAACTTCACATCCTATGCTCATTGCCACCAATGTGGAATGAATGGGTTAATTCCATAGTTGGCACCATCACAGAGTTATGGAATATTCCCATGTCTGTGGGACAATGAATACAACAAATACACAGCGAATTGTGCCATTGCAAAAGTCAAGGCACTCAGTCTACTAGTGCTGAGACAGCCAATCAGGCATACAATGCCAGGAAAAAGCATAAATTCAACATTACTTGATCAGCATGTACCATATGTGGATGCACCAATCATACTACAAATAATTGTCTGCATAAGATCTCATATAACAAATCAATTAAAAATAATAAGGGACTATCAACCTAACCCTGAATATATCAAGGGAATTGGTGACAATCAAGTTCAAGCTCAAGGTCATGGAACAATTATTTTAGAGACTCAGTCTCAAAAACCAAAACATCAACTCATTATTCATGATGTTTTTTATGTTCCAACATCAACAAATAATTTGATATCAATACTGCGCCTTGATCTACAAGGTTATTTAACTCTCATCAGCAATGGCCATATGTGCATTTATAATAATGCATGTCAATTGATTACAACCAGTAAATTACAAAATCAGTTATACAAAATTGATGTAGCACTGAAAATAATTGAGTGTGCATATGCACTGACCAAACAGTTATTGTCATGGAATGATTGGCATAAACACTTTGGACATATAAACATTCCTTCTTTGCAATATTTATATAAAAACAAAATGATTAAAGGTTTAATGGTCAATTCTAATACATGCATATTAGATTGTGACACATGTAAGGCCACAAAGTTAACAACTTGACCCTTTTTGAATCAATATAAAATAACAACTACTAAACCAGGACAACAGACTCATACTGATTTATGGGGGCTGGCATCCACAACATCCATCAGCAATGCATCATATTATTTGATATTTATAGATGACTATAGTCACTATGTGACTGTTACATATTTAAAACATAAAAATACAGTGGCACAAAGTGTCATCCAATACTTAACTAAAATATGTGTACAATATAATTATACACTGTGTGCTTTATGCATGGATAACAGCAAGGAATATGTAAATGAAGAACTAATAAATTGGTGCCATGAACAAGGCATCAGTATTGAATTAACAGCACCTTACTCACTGCAACAAAATGGTATTGCAGAATGAGCAAATCAGACACTAGTTGAATTAGCACACACAATGCTCAGCGCTAAAGATCTTCCAATATTTCTATGGACAACAGCAGTTTCACATGCTGTTTATTTATGCAATTGTGCTTACACTAAGGCTATACCTAATGCAACACCTTATGAATGGTGGCATAGGGAAAAACCTAATGTAGAACATCTACATAAATTTGGCATGCTGGTTTGGATTTTAAGACAACTGGCTACACAATCTAAATTAGAGCCAAAAGCTCTCAAACATATATTTGTGGGCTTTGAAGATCAAATATCTTCAATCCATTATTATGATAAAAATATGCATCAAATTAAAACAACATGCAATTATTCTTTCTCTGCTCAGTGTGAGGGGGAGAATAGTGATGATATTATAGATGTGCTGGGAGAACTCTCTCAGGCACCAGTATTAGTTCAGGAACCCATTTCTATTGAGGGGGAGCCAACTAAAAAGAGAAAATATAATTCTATTGACACTGATCAAGAGGAAACTCCTTGACAGTCTAAACAACCTCATAAATTACATGATTATCATCAGCTTAATGAGCTAGATTTACTGGAAGAGTTAGTGGCAATCATAAATGATGAAGAAATCGATGATTTACCTTTAACTAAAAAAGAATTTGTCCATTTGGGATGTGAGGTCATTGACAATACATCCAGTAATCCAAATACTCTAGAAGAAGCTAAAGCTTCACCTGAATGGCCAGAATGGCAAAAAGCTATTGAAGCTGAATTAAAACAGCTTAACCATATGGGGTCTTGGTGATTGACAGAACCACTGCCTGATAGAAAGCTGATTAAAAATAAATGGGTATTTGTCAAAAAATATAATAAAGAAGGAATACTCACTAAATACAAAGTGTGCTTAGTTGTGAAGGGATATTCTCAAATCCCTGGAATAGATTTTACAGAAACTTATGCTCCAGTGGTTCGTCTAGAGATGCTACAAGTGCTCATGGCAGAATCCATTTGAAAGTGCTGGAAAATGCATCAAATGGATGTCAAAGGCACATATTTAAATGGGTGCTTGCATGAACAGCTCTACATGGAACAGCCAAGTGGTTTTGAAGATGGAACCAATAAAGCTTGTGAATTGTTAAAGTCTATCTACAGTTTAAAACAAGCCAGATGCAAATGGAATAATGAATTTAATGATAAACTAACTGACACAGATCAGGAGATTTATCATAGATTTATTTCCGACTGTTGCATCTACAAGCATGTTGAAAACGATCATGTGGGCATAGTTACTGTTTGGGTAGATGATTTAATATTATTTGCAAGCAATGATCAAATGATGGAGCAAATGGTAAATGACCTGAATAAAATGTTTGAGGTTACAGACTTAGGTGAACCAAGAAAACTTGTCAGGATTGAAATAATTATTCATCCAGAAACTGGAGAAGTAAAAATTACTCAAACACATTATATTGAGAACCTTCTCTGGAAATATGGAATGGATAATGCAAATGGCATACAAGTTCCTATGAATCCTGACTATAAGTTTGCTCCACCATCAAAGTCAAATGATCCTCAGGATTGTAGTAACCCTTATGCATCATTAATTGGGTCATTAATGTTTATAGTGGTTGCAATGTGTCCGGATATAGCATTTGCCATCTTCCACTTAGCATCATATACTGCTAAACTGGATTTAGAACATTGGATGGCAGCTAAACAAATATTGAGATATTTATCTGGAATGTGGCATGAAGGAATAACTTATAGACTGCCTAAAAATAATAATGAACTGTCATTTTACAGTTACTCAGATGCAAGTTATGTGTCAAAAGATGACACAATATCAGTGTCAGGTTATACATTTATAGCCACAGAGGGTGCAATCACTTGGGCATCTATAAAGCAGACATCAACTACATTATCATCAATGGAAGCTGAATATATTTGTCTATCAGATGCCATGCATGAGACCACTTGGTTGCAAAACCTTCACAAAGAATTAGGATCAGATATTTCTGATCCTACAATAATTTACGGGGATAATATGAGTTCATTAGCCATTGCAAAAAATCCCCTGTATCATAAATGAACTAAACATTTTGAAATGAAGAATCATTACATATGAGAACAGATCAAAGATCATTCTATTAATACACAATATTGATCTACAAGATTTATGACAGCAGACATATTAACTAAAGCACTCCCTAAAGATAAATTTCAACAACATAAACACAAGCTAGGAATATCCTAAGCTTGAGGGGGAGTGTTGGGAATAAGTGAGCATTGGATATATCCATGTATGATGTGAGTTTCCATAAGTGGTGAAGTGAATCAGAATTAGCTATATAAGGTACATAGTGCCTGAACTAAATATAATGCAGCTCTGCATCACTGCCATCTCAGACCAGTTCTCACATGTAACATCCTGCCTTTATTCACACACTATGTGCCCTTGTCCTACTCAATTATATTCACACAATTATTCTAAAAGCATCATACTTGTAAGACAGAGACCAAAGCTTCTCCAGATTTCTGCCCAACTGACACCAAGTTGAGTGGCCTGGTCCGATGTCTTGAAAAATTGCAGCTATCTGTCCAATTAGACCTGTTGTCAGAGCCAGATGACACAGAAATATGGGGTAAACTTGATGAACTGATCATCGAATACATGAACTTCCTCAATCTCTGAATGCAACCTGTATCTGATCCCAATGCAGATGCATATTATCAACTTGCCTGGCAGGTAAATTCATAAAATCTAGATATACATATTCCCTGGTTTCCATCCCATCATATGAATTTACTGCCAGATATATCAAGAAGACACTCTCTCACCCTCACCCTGGTGACAAAGCTAAGAGTATCATATTCATTTGTGCATTTCATAATTTGCTGTCATATGAGACATGTTTAAGTTTGTATAGTACCCAGGATGAAAAACATACATGGCCCCCTCGAACAGGGGGGGTGAACTTCATCCTTGCTGGGTGTGGCATCAATTATCCAGTACTGGATGGGTCCAGGCATGACAGGAGGAGAATTCCATGCCTAATACATGCATTGAAGGATGTCCTCAATCACAACCAACAGAAGTGTCAGCCACCTTGCCATCTGAAAATGATCAGGTACAAGTTAGGGCACATATAAAGAGTCTTATCTTAGAGTACATTTGGCAGGCAACTTCGACAGCTCACACCATCATGCTCCCTTCCACCTGTGGCCCCTTGGGCCAACAAACTCATGCCACCAATCCATCATCTTCCATTACCCAGCTCACTACTCAAACACAGTCTTGTCATCAAGATTACAACATGCTAGTCAGGCCGGCATATCCACAGCTTTACCCATTTGCTCTCCACATATGGAGAACTGACATCTGGTACCATGATGAAGTATCTTCCTGTTGGGCAGCATATATGGCAGGTTCCAAAGATGGACTGGCTCACAACCTCATCAACACTCTGCAATGCATTGCGATGAGTGAAACGAACCTTTTGGATGAAGAGTTCACACCCATTCTAGGTGTCACATCTCATGTAGAGTTGCTTTATGCCTTGATGTCACCAGCATGCACCTTTGCCATGTGTGTTACATATTTTTTTGTGATTGTCAAGTTTTCACTGACCTTTCTCAGCCAAAATGGGGACTCTACAGTTACAGGTTGTGCACCTGAGCTTGTGGTGTTTGACACCACCATCAATTTGCATATAGGTGATGAAAAAGGGTACTGGATCCAGAGTGAGACTGGTGGCTTTGCTTCCATGTCATTTGCACTGCTCCCTGCTGTGGATGCCCAGGATACACTCTTGTTTTGTGCCAATGGTATGCTTGCAGCATTGTATCTAATAAACACTGGCCTAGGGCCAGATCCTATATCACCCTTTATCTTAATGGCCACAGCATATAAAGATATAATGGACCTCCCATTAGAGCAGGAGTTCTACCTTTCCCTCATACCTGATCAGGTGACATACAGAATAGTAGAGGCCATTTTTGACTTTGGTGCAGAAGAAACAATACCCATCACCACAGTAGAGACACACCCAGTGGTGGGCCCTGCAATTCTGATCAATGCCAACATGAGTCCAATACCACATATCATCATATGTACTTACACTCATTGCCCAGGCTGCACACTTTACAAAGGCATGCACTCTTGAATACCATCAAACTATTCAACATCTAGTGTTGGCACTGATATTAATAGGCCACCATGATCCCTGGAATCATCAGGACTTCCAGGCATTCCAAGATGGGTTCAACATTAATTTCAGTCATGATAGGCTACTACCAGTAAGCATTCCGACAGCTACATGTATACTCCATTAATGG
Source organism: Amanita molliuscula (assembly GCA_023014405.1). Taxonomy (NCBI): domain Eukaryota; kingdom Fungi; phylum Basidiomycota; class Agaricomycetes; order Agaricales; family Amanitaceae; genus Amanita; species Amanita molliuscula. The sequence continues at coordinate 269,599 of JAEBUP010000049.1, forward strand.
GAATAATATAGCGCAATGACTTGTTGCGATTCCTTGCTGCTGTATACAACCATCGAATTGAATCCCCTGATGATGTAATAAGCCAGATAGAATGGTCTGGAGATAATGCCACTGACCACATATCCTGCCTACTTTACAAACTTTTCATCCTTCAGACTCTTTGATGGCTCAAAGGATCCAGGAACCCATTTGAAACAGACACTCTCCATATGACTAGCAAAGCTTATAGGGCCATTCTATTCCACCAAGCAGTCACAGCATCATCAATGCTCAGAGATGCCAGCAACAAGTTGAGAGTAGGTTAGCATACCTTTGTATAATGCTGGCTAATCAAGCTGCAGATCCACTTGAAATATATTCCCAACTCTGACTTGTCTTGCAGCATAATAAAAATAGTGACTTGCTTCTCCAGTGTTGATGTATGGTTTGGTTCAGACCTATGCAACATATTGCTAGAGCCTTGCTCTATGGATAATGATAGGGTAACAAAGTTTGATGAATGGATGTTCAGCAACTTTATGGAGAAAGGTTTCAACACTGCTTGACCTGTAGCCTGCATAGGTAGCCAACTCATTGTAAGACCCTGCCTAGTATATTATCCCAATTGCCATGCAATCTGTAGGACCTGTTATAATATGTGAGTGCCTTCAACTCCAAAATGACTACAAGGATCATACTCAAATGAATTGTATGCCCATGGGGCTGATACACTGACTATATCTTTCTCAACTGAGTGTCAAACAACAATGAACAGTACTAAAAGGTCCTTCTTAATATATATATCACCTAATATGTTGTCTACATAGCTTAGAGGAAGTGCCTGCACCGCACAGGGACTAAACAAGAAAAAGAAAACATGTACACTAGATCGTCCCAATCAATCATGGTCATTAACAATGTCATGACAAAGGGCAAGTGCACAAACCCAAATCAATATATGCTCTGTCATGCTTCAGAATGATGTTGGCCCATATTCCCAATGGAGAATGTTGTCAACTTGATTGACCTCAGCAACAGCCAGTGGACAGTTAGTGTTACAAATTCTTTCTCTAATGCTTACTTGTTACAATGGCCCTTCTTCATTTTGTCATCATACCTTGTTACTCATTCCATCCACTTGTCTCATCCCCTGTTTTACTTCCTTTTATACTTCTCCATTGTCTTCTGAACAGTATATAAACCCACACATGTACTGTAGTTCTTTAGTTCCAACTTAGTCAAATATTGTTCTCATCCAAACAATCTCCTTGCTCTCACCTTCCACAAACTGCTTGAGCTACCTTCGTTGTTGTCTAACACAGTGTCAAGGCCTACTTTGTCCACTGACTGGGATTAGACCAAGACTCTAGTCATCATTGTTGACTCTGTAATGAACTGAGGACATCAACCCTAACACAAGTTGGAACTCACTGAACTGCTCAGTGCATCATCACTAGCCAGACATTATAGATCTGAAACAACCCGAAACCAGACTCTCTAACCAGGGACCACCAAACGATTCCTTTCTCTATAAAGGAACATATTATCTAGAAGGACAGGAGCTCTTTTTCTCAACACTACATAAGCGTTGGGAATTTCGAGGAGTAGGAAAGAACAAGAATACCCCAGTATCTGATGAATACTTTGAAGGGGATTATACTGAAGGAGACAAAGACTCATTACCTGGAAAACTTTGGGTTGAGTGGAGAAACAAACAAAAGAAACCAGGAGAAGAGCCAGAACTATACTTCGAAAAACCCAAAGAAACTCTTTGGTGGGAAGAATACTGCAATGCTGAATTTGATTTCGACGGAACTGACCCATGCTACACTCTCCCTGAAAAGGCTATAACTGGGTAGAATACCTTTTTAGAACAAAAACAGATTGAATATGAATTGGGAAACCTGAAACCTGAAACAGACACCAAAACAGACACAAAACAAATGGCAACCAACACTGAAACTGCTGACACCCCCAGGGGAGACATCAAACCAGTCTCAGCACGAATCTTCACTGGAGATTGGACTGAAGCTAAATCATTCATCAACTGGTTTAGTGACTTCTTCACCATAAATGCCCACAATTATGAGGGAAAACATGAAAAGAAAATCAGATACATTCTCCAATGCTTAGGAAAGGAACTAGACAACTGGAAAGAGATAATCTGCGATCGACTGGACAAAAAGGATGGACTTACCTGGGAAAACTATGACACCTTTGTCAAACAATTCCTTGAAGATTGGGGAGAAGTAAACACAGCAGTCAGAGTGCTGAATGAGCTCACCAAATTACGAGTTGGAGGAGAGATCACCATCCCAATTTATGTCCGAAAATTCAGAATGCTCATAGGATCCTCTGGATTAACTGGAATCACCACCCAACTACAGCCCCACCGCCTACCCTGCCAACACCGCATCAACCCCACCAGCCAAACTCGAGCCAGTAGCAATGCCTGGCATGAAGACTGAAGACATGTTCAGTCTCATGGAGAAGATGGTGCAAAGTTCACTAAAGACACAGACAATGCTGCAATCCCTCACGCAATCACTCACTACAACCCAGACGCATGCACCAGCCCCACAGAATTGGTTGCTGATGATGCCAGCTACCAGCTCCAACGCAGTTCCACTAGGCGCTAATTCTGGTACATGCCCCACCATCCCAGGTTGCACATTCTGCAGAAACTTGGCCCACTTCATTGGTCAATGCCCAGAGGTCGACGGTTACATCGTGAATGGAAAAATCATGAGGAACCTCGAGGGACACATAGTGTTGCCAACTGGCAACTACGTGTCAAGATACCTACCCGGGAACAACATGAAGGAGCATGTTGATGAGTACCACTGGCAAGTCAATGCCCAGCCAACCCAGCAATCCAGGATCTGCCCTGCCATGTTCTACTCGCCCCACAACAACCACCAGGAGCTAACAACTGCACCAAGCGCTGTGCCAATACTAAGTTACAAGACAGCAGTGAACCCCATGGACAATGTCAATGAGGAGATTGAATGGATGCAGAGGGCTTTGGTAGCATTACAAGCTGCCAAGAAAAACAAGGTAGTATTTGATGGAGTAGAGATTCCACTACGCGCAAAAGGAAGGGAACCGCGACCACCAGCACCACCAGCACCACCAGCCCCGCCACCTGAAGAAATCACCTCGCCAGGAGTCGCCAAAGCCTGCGACCAGCCACCTATGCACCCTTTTGCCAACGCTCGCAATGCCAACTACCAGCCGCCAACAGATCAGCCATTTGGGGCACTACCCAAGAGCAAGGATCCCTCATACACCACTGCTACCCCTGCACAGAACCTGCAGGCCATTGAGCAAATCTTCAAACACGTCCTCACGAGTCCCACTGCCAACCTTAGCTTCGAGGAGCTGCTAGCAGCCTTGCCCGATGTCCACCACAAGATGCACAAGTTTTTGACTCCATGTCGCATCCCAGTCACCAACACTGCTAACCCCACTACCAACCCCACCAACCCCATGGACATGCACAATGTCTTTGTCCTGCCAGACATAGCAGAGGCGTACTATGTGGCAGACCCCCAATACAAGGCTCGTCTCAAGGTTGGCAAGGAATCCCATGTGCTACGTTGCATTCAGGCAAGAGTTGACGACTGTGCCATAGTCGACTGTGTCATGGACCCCAGGTGCTCCATCATCTGCATGTCCAATGCTGTCAGCCACCAGCTAGGGATCGCCTACAACCCCACCATCAAAATCAACATGGAAGCAGCCAACGGTGAGGTCGACACATTGCTCGGATTGGCCAAGGACATACCATTCAAGGTGGGCAATATTGAGTTATACTTCCAGGTCCATGTCATCTGCTCCCCTGCCTACAACATCCTCCTTGGCCGCCCCTTCGATGTACTAGTGCAATCAGTGGTCAAAAATTATCAAAATGAAGAGCAAACGATCACAATCCATGATCCCAACAGCAACAATGTTGTTACAATCCCGACCATACCCCGCGGACCACTGCATTTCATCAAAATGTGCAAGGAGAAGGAGGGTTTTCAAGTGGCCTTGAGGAACTGATTCAAAATCACGGAGAGGTAGCCTGTATCATCACAATTGATGAAGCTCAGAAACCTATAGAAATAGAGACGTATACCCCAGTCCCCTCAATACAGTGCACCCCCGATGTACATAGCAGTAGCACAAATAATCACAAACTTGCTTGCTTGTACCTTGGAGCCACGCTAAGTCTTAACAAAGTTGACATGACCAAATGTGATCTGACCACCTGCACCTTCCTTCATGACACCATATGATGCCCTAGCAAGTCCAACTCCATGGAACCATCCTGCTCCAAGTCCTGCAACCCTCACCGCAATAACGTCTCACCAGTATTTTTATCCCCACAAAAGAAGAAGTACAAGCCAGTCAATAAGAAAGTCAAACCCATCATCAGTCAGCTACCGCAAGAATTTAGAATCATTCGAGACATCAAAGGCAACCCACTAGCCAGCCTACCGGAACTCAGCACAAACCCGCTGGACTTTGTGCCCATTGGAAGGTATATGCAGGAATGTATGGAAAATTTAGACCAAGAACACAACAAGGACTTCCTGTGGCCTGAGGAACGGAAGCTAATGCACCATTTCATGACCAAGCATGACCAAGCGTTCGCCTGGGATGACAGTGAATGCAGACAGTTTAAAACAGAGTATTTCCTGCCTATTGACATTCCGACAGTTCCGCATATGCCATGGGTTCAACACAATATCCCAATTCCACCAGGACTGTACAACCAAATCTGCAAGATCATCTGTACCAAGATTGACACTGGTGTTTACGAGCCGTCCAACTCCTCGTACTGATCCCACTGGTTCTGCATGCTGAAGAAAAATGGTAAGCTGTGCCTAGTACACTTGCTCGAGCCCCTCAACGCTGTCACCAGCCGCCACTCTGGTGTCATGCCTATTCTGGAACACATCACGGAGAATTTCGCTGGTAGGGCCTGTGGGGCAATGCTGGACCTCTACGTTGGATATGACGAGCACCTGCTTGCAGAAGGATCCTGCGACTTGACAACATTCCAGATGCCCTTTGGAGCCATGTGCCTGACAACGCTGCCTATGGGTTGGATGAACTCCATCAGACCTCCATGTCATATAAGCTCTCATCCCAGGTTTGGATTAAGATTCCCTTGGAAGTGTGCTTTTAAGGCAGCATCATTCCATTCCACTAAGGGAATAAGTGCATTGAACTTTACAACATAGTCTTCTGCAAGTGCATTCCCCTGGTGTAGGCTCAGTAGTTTTTTGACTGCCTTTTCCTTAGTTTCCGTGGACATGAAGAACTTGTGCATCTGTTTCTTGAAATCTGCCCAGCTGGTAATGGGGAATTTCCTAATTAGTGGCACTTGTCACCACAACAGACCATCATCAGAATTGAGTCCTTCATTGTATTTGTCCCATCGGAGTCCCACTTCCCATCCTCATGTTGCAATTTTTAATTCCATTTCCTGGTAAGCTTCCTGGAATGCTCTCAATTGTACACTGGACCAATCAGCTGCTTGGTTATCTTTTCCACCCTTGATTCGGTACAGGCATATCGAAACCTTGCACCAATCACTTTTTTTGTGTGCCAGCATGAAATAGGTTTCCATTTGCTGCAGCCATCCATCTACAGTCCTTGGATCGCCCTGGTAATAATCAGGCATTTCCATTTTTGTGAGAGGACTGGGTTCCATGTGATTTGTGATATGATATTCATTAATCATTTCTGCAATTGTGTTTCCTATGGCCATGGCCATCTGTTGTTGTCCCTGTACCTGAGCATTGATCTGGTTCTCTCATTCCACAATGGCCGCCAGGTTGGTGTTTTCTGGAAGTGGCTGTATCATTTGCCCATCTCTCCAGTAGTGGTTCCATCTGTTAATTGAATTGTACAAGAGATTAACCATATTGGCCATGAACCTGAAGGTGCCTAGTCAATGTGAGCTGTAACTGCTCCACATCATTTCTTTCATCCAGGGCCATCTGCCAGGTTTGCCTGTAACTTGTACCAGATGCCACATGCATTTATGACCCTTAGTGCATTGGACATAAATGGGTCTCGACTCATCCATAAGTTCTGGGTCCCATCCATAGACTGTTCAGATGTGTGGGTAGGGTGGCCATCTGTACATGTTCCAGTATTTCTTTTTCACCAGCCAAAGGTAACAGTATCCAGCCAAATGTGGTCCGAGATGGTTTTGATTGTATGTGGATAACTTGGGTGAATTTTTCCGAGAGCAAGGACTGATTTCAATGAGTGCTGCTGCTGCATCAGAGCGTGCTGGTTGCACCATTGTTTCCCATTCCACTTCTTCTTCCAATGTGGGTTCCATTCCCCATGCAAGTTCCTCGTCTTCTTCTTTCACACCCCCACCAAGGTGTAGTGCTCCATGTCCTTTCAGGATCATGAGCTCGACCATATCCCATCCATTGGTGTCATTTCCATGGCTTAGTTCAATGTGAACTATGTCGTGTTGGTTTGTTGTAGTCCATTGGATTTGGACCCCTTCATTTCGGAACTTCTTCTCCAGTTTAAAGACTGTGACCAGTTGTGGGTATGCCAGCCATTCATAACAATTCCAGTATTGCTCCTTGATTAAATGCAAGTAGCAAAATCCTGGTACTGCTGGTGATAACTGATCTGGAATTGGCTTAAGTGCAATTGTCCACTAAAAGCCCATTGATGACCCTGAAGCTCCGACTTTCTTATGTCCCATTCCCAAGCTAAGCAGAACCTCCACATGGAACCAGCCGCACATGTTACTGTTGTAACATTCGATGTGCAAGGTATCATCGGAAGCATAACTCCTTCGAATAATGGTAGTTACATCAACATTTCGAAGTTCCTTGTCCCATGCACAGATTTGTTGTAGCTGTGGGTATGCTGGCCATTGAAATTTGTTCCAATATTGTTCCTTTATCAGAACAAGGTAGCAGTAGCCAGGGATATCAGGGTGAAGATGACTGTCTCCCCATGCCATTTTGGGATATGGATATGGTAATGCCTGTTCCCTTTCCACATTGCGCCTCCATGTGTCAATGTCTCTCTTCTTGTGTGCTTGGTTTGCACCCTGAGGATATTCTTCCTCTCCTAGCCAGTCTGCTGTTGTAGGAATGCCTTGATTCCACCATGCGCTGTCTCCTCCCTCAATGACCACTTTGGCTTTATTCTCCAGTAGGTTGGCCTGAGCTGCTGCTGCCTATGATTGTGCTGGTTGCTTGGCTTGTCATGGTTCGACTACTGGTGGGTAAACTCATCCTTGAGTTTCTCCCATAGCCTGCTCAACTGGAACTGTTGTCCTGAGGTTGACTCGTTGGATAGGAACTGTGGGAGCTTGATTGTTCCTTTGCCTGGACTTGTTTTGTCCTCCCAGGTGCATGGTCCAAGTATAAGGTGTTATCTGCACAAGTTCCTCCAATCATGCCCAGTCATACTCCTCATCATCATCTTTGATTCCTCGTTCCTCGATTACATGGTAACAGCCTTTGTTAACCATGTGCCATATTGCAAAGATAACAAAAGGATCTCTCAAGTCATGTTCCCACTGAAGGACCTTGTAAAGGGTTGGCCAAGCCAGCCAGTGAAATTTGTTGTAATACTCAGGTTTGAAGAGATACATATAACAATATCCTTCTTCATTCCATGAGTTAGTTCCACCTGCGGTTTTTCTAGCCAGTCTGGGAATGTGTGTTGTAATCTGAGATCTCCAGTTGCATACTCAAGCTTTGTGTTCTGCCCAAGATTGTTTGCCAATTTCCGTGAGGAATTTCCCAAGTCCAAGTTCTGAGATGTGAGTCAGGGGTTCCATGAGTCGCCATTCAGGTGAGGGTGCTAAAAGTCCTCCAGGAGGTGTGGTAATCATATGCAGGTCATATCTGATTCCTGCCTGTTGCTCATTGCATTCCTGTAATCATTGCAGGCATGCCATGCTCATGGTTTTGATATTGCTGTTGAGTGCATGCATGAGAGCATTCCAATCCTCATGTTCCATAACAAGGCCCTCATGAGTGTATAGCTCTACCATGTGCTGAGTATAATTGACTTTCTCCTGAGCAATTTTATATCTGCAGATTGCTCAATCCATGTCCTTGATTCACAACAGCCACTAATTATATTGTGACCCCAAGACCGCCAGCCAGATGGGATTCAATGTATCTCCCCCATAATTCTTTTCCAAAATTTCAACCAGAATCTCATATTCCTGGTTCAACCAGCATATGACTTGTTCCACCTGGATTACAGCTCATCTGGCCTGTCTTTCCTCGAGTAAGGCTTCCCAAGCCTCCTCTTGTTCACATAGTTGTGCAGCCTCCCTAGCTTGGAGCTGCTGCCACTCATCATGTAACTGCACTTGTCAAATAGTTTTTAAGTGCCTCCTCCACAGTTGTATGTGGTTGTTGAATTGGCAGACCACTGTGTCCCCAATAAACTCTGCCAGTTGTAATTGAACCAAATTGTCATCTGACTCCATAACCCAGTCTGCATCATAGATCTGACCGATCTCTTGTAGTGTCACCTGGGTGTGAGGAAGAATGTAAGAAAACAAGCACTCTATTGCTCTATCATGTGTCAATGGGATGTGATATAATGATGTTGTGATGAGGGCACTAATCCCTGTAATAAAACTCTTCAACCAAGGTCAAGTCCCTTCCTTGGTCCGTTGCCTAGATGCTCTCAAGTAGAAAGTGTTGTTGCCTCTTCTTTGGTAGCTTCTGTCTCCCCAGATAGCCACAGGACAATGTGGTCACAACCCTACCTGCACTTGTCTCTTTGATTTGGTCAAAGGTCCACAAGCTCACCAAAAATACACCCCCTGCAGTTCACTTGGGTGTCCTTGTGCCTAGTTATCAGTCACCACAATGATGTAGTGTGGGACTGCTAGTACAGATGGGTATCCTGAGACTGTATAAGCACTGACAGGCTATACAATTGGCTTTTCTTTGCTCATTCCATGAACTCTTCCACAATCACAGTACTAGTTACCCAGGGTGTGTCTATGGTCTCCTGCCTATGCTACACCCCAGCAAACTCTAGTTCTCATCTGTGATTGTTTGTCACCACCCAAGTTAAGGGTTTGCCAGATCTCTTAAACAGAGATTGTTGACAGTTAGTTTGTCAAAAGGTTGCCTAGCTGTCATAGTCACCTGGAGAGGTTGCAGGCTTCATGATTACTACCTCTCAGAGTCGAAGTCAATATAGGCCCAGTCCATGTGCAGATGTCGACACTTAGCAATGTGCTGAAGTGTATTTGATCGCCATGCAGAAAGGGGGTATAGAAGAAAGGCTCTAGGTAATGTTAGGACATGCCTAAACACTAACTTAGATGACCCTTATAGTGTTGGGCTGTTCACCCAGAGACAAGAATGAAACAAAACAACTCTTATGGTTGCTAACTACAGTGTTGTAGCATACAAACCACCTAGAGCCTTAAGGGCCCTAAGTCAAACTGACTCCCTACTTATACAGTCTGGGCTTCTGTGTAAAACCTTGAGTGACAAGTCGCACCTTGTAGTGTATGATGTTTCTGTGTTTGTCTGTCTTTTTCGTGTACACCCATTTACTTCCTACAGCCTTTCTCCCCTCTGGTAATTCCTCCAGTTTCCAAGTCCCCATCTTCTCCATCATCCCCAACTTGTTAGGACATGCCTAAACACTAACTTAGATGATTCTTATAGTGTTGGGCTGTTCACCCAGAGACAAGAATGAAACAAAACAACTCTTATGGTTGCTAACTACAGTGTTGTAGCATACAAACCACCTAGAGCCTTAAGGGCCCTAAGTCAAACTGACTCCCTACTTATACATAGTATCCTGGTCCATGCACAGCTAAAACCCCTCATTCATAAAGGGGGTGCAGCAACAGACTCCACCACCATCTAACCTTATACACATGCACCCATGAGCCATCCTCGGCTCTGCAGTCTTGCTATTGTTTGGTGTCCGAACATTGACACCTACCCCTGGCACTTGTCCCACGAGCATGGCATTGCCATAGATCCTTATCATCAGACCCACCATCCCGGCTCAACCTTCACTGACCTAATTCATTCCCACACCACATCATATAGGCTGCTATCATCAGGCCATCATATGGTGGTTGAGCTGGTTTGGGCAGCTGGTCTAGCTGGGATGCAGATAGTTATTTTGGGCTCGGGTGTTGCTTCTGTAGCAGTGTCGTAATTGGATTCTATTTCTGTCTGATTGTGATCAGCCTGATTTGGCAATGATTCCTGATGATCTGCTGGATTGGGTAGTGGTTCCTGATCTATAATAGGTCAATCCATAATGATTTCCTTTGACATTACTGATGGCTCCCCCTTGATGCACAATCCAGCTGTTCTTGTGACAGCACCAGGAATGTCAGCAACTGGGACTGTTTTCAGTAAAGGAGAAATTCTGTGAGACCCTGATGGAGTGCATGGCAGCATTGTTAGGGATGACCTAAACACAACCTTAAGACTTCAGAGTGTGGCTTGTTCAGCCAAAGACAAGACAGACAAGATCAGTCAAGATAAGATCAAGACTAAGCCTGTTGCTCAAGTAGAAGTGTCTAGGACACAAACTATCTAGAGTCTTAGGGACTCACTACCTAAGACTACAACCCTTATATACCTGTCCCCTGGTCTGTGCGCAGTCAGCATGCAGCTAAAGTCCCTCACAATAGAGATGATGCGCAGCAGCTGAGTCTGCACCCATATGACCTTACTTGGAGACTTCCTCCCACATCAACACATCATCCTTCCATATACGGCCATGCCTATTGTCATGCGTCTCGGCCGATTCCCATCTTCACCAGTACCTAGTCATTGGTACATCTCAGCGTTCCCATGTCGTCCCTCAGGTGCCATGCCACTCATGTATCCTTCCATGGCGTAGGCCCATCATTGGGCCATTGTTCCTGTCGGCACTCGGTCTATGTCCATAGCCAATGCTGACCTAACCTCCTTCCATATAAGGGTCACTGTCCTAAGGTAGTTTGTCCTTGCAACCAACGTATCGTCTGAGTCCTGTTTCCTATTGTTTGAGTGTAATGAAATAGATAAAAAGAAAAGAAAAATATAATCCAACTCTCCCAGACCGTATCTGCATAGTTGTCATTAGTGTCGTTACTGTGAAAATTGATGGGGACGAGTTATGCTCATAACAAGCATCATAATATCAGATAGAGTGGGACTCATCAATGAAACCTATGAATTTCATTTTTCCTGCCTTGGCATCCAATTTTGTCTGCCACCACTCATCCAATACCCACACATTGCACCCAAATTCCCTAAAATGTGAGACATCTGGCTTCTTCCTGAACCATGCCTCATAAGGCATTTTGCCCAGAGTGCACACATCAGAGATCTATTCCTTAAATAGGTTGCATGAGAAATGGCTATATTCCAAAGAAAATTAGGTAAATCTCTGGCCAATAGTGCTGTCTGCACCATCTCCACTAGTGTGTGATTGAATTGCTCAGCAACTCCATTTTGGGAGGGTGAGTATGGTGCAGTCGGCTCCAAAACCAGTCCACATCCATCTGCCCATTTCTTCAGCTTCTCATTAATTAGTTCCTTCCCATTATCTAATCAGAGCTTCTTTGGCTTCTTTCCATACTGTGTCTCAATATGGGTAAGGTATGAGGTAATCCGATCAAATGCTTTATCTTTTGATTTTAAAAATAGAACATGACACATACATGTAGCATTGTCTGTGAATGTGATGAAGTATTGGTTTTATGTGATGGATTGAATTGGAGCTGGTCCCCATACATCTGTTGATGAGCATTGTTCCGATGTGATGGTGTAGCCATACTCAAGGTCATCCACAGGTCATCTGAGCTAGCAACAAGCAACTCCATGAACTCTGTGATTATCCAAGATTTTCTGCAATTATCTGCAGTAAGGCAAGTGTTGCCCACAACCAATGATCAAGTTGCCTCCCATGTATGCCATCCAAACCCTGTGCTCAGTCAGCCATTTGCATCTGATGTCAGCACCCCATTGGCTGAGTCACATAAAATCGTCAGCCGACATAGCTTAGTTCACCAGAGAAGGGACCATCACCATCAAGCCATATCTGCATTAGGGAAGATCTTCATTCCAAGATCCAATCACCACATCAGCCATAGCGATGCACCAACACAGCAGATTAGGACCCTAGTGGACAAGTAAAGCCATTGGCCAATGACCAACTATGGTATAGACCAGCAACCCTTAGTCAGGTCCATGGAAAATAGAGAACAGGGACACATCAAGCCAGATGAATCCTGGAGTTGCCACCAACAGCAATCAGCAGTGTCTATTTCAAGTCTATGACTCTATTATGTTACGAGCTCCCACTCATGAACAAAACCCCAAAGCCTCATAGAGGTGGAGTGCTACTCCAGAGATGAAACAAGGCTATATTGCAAGCCCTACTACAAAGATGGCTCTACTAGAGAGAACTAACTCCTAGTGAGAGAGAAACCATCTTGAGTCTTAAGGATTCAAGACTACCACCATCCGACCTTATATACCTCCAGGGAATCCCCCCTGGTACCTCCCTAAACCAACAACACTCCTACCATGTTCCAGCACCCATCCCTATTGTCTGGTGCACATTTCATGTGAGTGCATATGAGTGCAATCTTCCTGCGACAACTCTATCCTTAACCAGCTGCCTTTAGCCAAGCCTGGATCTTCATGGACCATCCTAGACTGTCCTGACTCTTGGTGCCCATCAGCGCGCATATATCCATATACAAGATCATATACTGCTTGGCCTATTCTGTACTCATGCCTTCCCCTGGCTATTGAGTCTTCGGTTGGTGTCTGTGTCCAATATCCTAAGCTGGTGTGTACCTTCCCAGCATATGCCATGAGCACTAAGTATGAGTGCAGCCTCGTGTCATCATAGTGCAGCCTTTCTGCCATTGGTCTAATGACCTTCCTCCCTCTACTGTTGTCCTGGGTTTGTCTGAGCTGTGCCTGTGTCTGGACTGTGTTTGGACCCTTCATAGACCTGTTGCCGAGCCACCATTGCTGTGTGCTCTCTGTATAGTTATATGATCCTTGGTTATGGTCCTGCAATACATCTATCCATGTATGTCCTAGTGGCTGTGCTCCTTGACTAATCCCTTCCCTCGAGTCCTCGTATGGCAGGTGCTGAGCTAATCCCTCATAGGGGCTTTTGTGGCTGTGTCCATAAAGACTTTGGACTCCTATGCCTGTGTACTCTTGGCCCTGTCCAGCCCTGTGGCTGTACCCATGCCATATCCTCGTAGTGACTTGTGACACTGATGTAATGTGCCCATAATGATAGGGGTGTCACCCTCCTTCCTGGTATACTGATGGCTCCTTGTCTGGCCATTGTCTCATAGTCTCCTGAATGCTCCCATGCCTTGATGCACACGAAGTGTTCCCCTAGTCTCCTATCCTCCCACAGTGGTCCCTGATCACTAGAATGAAAAATAAAAAGTAACTGCTAGGATCCACTCCTAACATCACCCTTTCCTCAAAGGTTCTTGTCCCAAGAACCAGGAAGCATTGTCCTGCTCACCTTCTTTCTTCAACTTCTTTCTTTTAAGTCACAAATGCATGACTCTCCTGACCGATCCTCCTTTGCGTTGGTCATCCCCCAATGTTGTACTGCTGTCTGTTGGCTTTTTTTTTTTTTTCAAGTGGTCCTCAAAAGTGCCCCCCTGTACTTCGTCCACCTCAACAGCCTATTCGAGTTTTATTCCTCCAGTCCTCCACTGGATGTCAATAACTTCGATCCCTGATTATCGTCTGGCTCTAACTCTTGACCTATTTGTCAGTCTTCTGGTTACTGGCCTCCCTAGTATAATCCTCTTGGATGTCCATGCTTAGAACTCCCATCTGTTATGACTTTAATCCTGCACCAGGTTATGGGTCCTTCCCCCTTGGTGTCTCTATGCTTTTGTTGTCCCAGCACCTTACTGGGTTCGATGTTTTCAAAAAACAAAATGGCCCAAAATTTTTGAATTTCTCCGTTTTTCTCTTTATCCTTCACCCTGTTACTTGCTCTCTCCCATCCATGGGTTGGGGTATTCCCTCCCATTGAGGGTCATGCAGTTGTTCCTCTTCATCTGAGGTCACTCCTCTTCCCTCTTTCCTGAGGGTATGGTAGTCATTCCTCATCATCTGAGGTCACTCCTTTTTCCCCCTCTTGTCCTTCACCCCAATAGTGACAGAGCCCCAGGAAAACACCAACAGTGTGTTTCCTGGACCAGGCAACAGAGCATATTCATGTAAAAAAAATTTCCCATTTTTTGTTGATTTTGGTGGCTTTTGCTGCCACACTTGTCCTCTTGTTGGTCTTGAACTGCTGACTACTTTTCCTCAGCCAATTATAAACACTCCTCCAGTGTTCTGAAGTCATTGCATCCTTCTTTAATCCAAGCTTGATGGTGGATCCTGAAGGTGTCTATCAATTGTCCTCCGATAATTCCTCCTCCTAAGATCTGTGTACTCATAGACCTTGAGAAGTTTTGGCATGTCTTAACCAAGCAGTCCACTACTGCTTCCAAAGTTTTCACATCTCTTCTAACTGAGAGAGTGTCACCACTCGTGACTCCACCATTCTTCAGATGTTGCTTTTGATCACCCAGTGCATTACTGGGTTCCCAACTTGTTAAGGCAGCTGGTACTCCTGCCAATCAATTCCCAGAGTCCCATATCCAGTGACTCATCCACTGTTGATTAGACTCTTGATTCCTGGTTATTATTTTCCTAATTCAGGCAATCCATCCTTCACCCCAATACATCCTTCCCCCCTGGTTCACTCTTCCCATATTTCTTGACTTGGGGATTTCCCTGCTGATGTTCAAGATCCCAATCCATCCCACCAACTTGTTAAAGTGGCTGGTTCTCCCACTGCTAAATCTCTTGTATAGCTCCAGCACTGGACCATCCCAGTCCCACTTGTAAATTTCTCCACTGCTAAATCTTTGGTATAGCTCCCAGAAAAATGAACCATCCCAGTTCCACTACTATGGCCATGCCTATACATCAGCATATCAACCATGTCATCCTGCTAAATTTCCTGTATAGCTCCAGAATTGAACTGTCCCGGTTCCACCATGTTGCCAACTTGTTAAAGCAGCTGGTTCTCCTGCTATCCCATCTTGACCCATATATGTGGCATCCAAGATCCTTCTCTTGTTTCTCTTACATCTAGGTACTTGCCCTTAGGCAAGCCTATGTAGACTTGTCAAGAAATTCCATACCCATTTGTTTAAGCAGTTGGCTTCTGCTATGACTTGCCAACTTGTTAGAGTGGCTGGTTCTCCTGCTGATCTGTCCCTGAGTCCCTGATCCTCCTGATCTGGTAACTCATCCCCGGTCAATCAAACTCTCAAGCCTAATTTTGATGTGGCTCCTAGACAACCCTTTCCTCAAGTGGTCTGTCCCTATTTGTCAAGATCTTCAGCCCCATTTATTGCTTTGATCCAACATCAACTATATTGAAGCAGACACTTTATGACATAGTGTACTGTTCCCCTATTGCTAAATCTCCTGTATAGCTCCAGTAATCTGCTAAATGTCTTGTATAGCTCCAGTAATGGACCGTCCCAGTCCCACTCGCAATTTCTATGGTCGCACCTATTCATCAGTGCATCAACCATCTTCAGCTGTACCCAGCCAGTTCCCAATCCATCAGCTTTTCACTAAGCCGGCATCCATCATAATGCAAGTGAACTCAACCCTTTCATAGGGGAGCTCCAGCTTTGTTCCACATTGAGATTGTTGTGACTGTCGACCTCTTGAATAAACCCGACCTGCACCCCTTGACAAGTGATGCAGTAGGTACTGTTAGGACTGCTCCTAAACACAACCACAAGACTTATGAGAAGGGGCAGCTTGTTAGGCCAAAGACAAGACGTGCTCTGTAGCTGTGTCTAGCGAACACAAAACTATCTAGAGTCTTAGGGACTTGCTACCTAAGACAACAACCCTTATATACCCACTCCCTGGTCTGTGCACAGACAGCACACAGCTAAAGTCCCTCAAGCCAGGATCAATGCACAGCAGCTGATCTGTGCCCATATGACCATTCCTGGAGTCATCTTCTCACACCAACACACTGTCCTTCCATATGCGGCCATGCTATTGTCTTGCATCTTGGCCAATTCCCATGTCACCCCTCAGGTGCCATTCAGCATATGTATCTGTCATAGCCTAGGCCCATCATTGGGCCATGTTCCTTTCGGCACTCAGTCTATCCCTATAGCTGATGCTGACCTAACCTCCTTCCATATAAGGGTTGCAGTCCTAACATAGCCAGTCCCCACAACTGTGGTATTACCTAAGTCCTGTATCCATACGTTTGAGTGCAAATGAAAAGATAAAAAGAAAAGAAAAATATATCCTGTCTCTCCTAGTCTGTATCTTCGTAAGTGTCATTGACATCATTACTGTGAAAAATGAATAGAGTGGGTTATGCTCATAACATCACCCCCCCCTTAAGGCCTCACATCCTGAGAGGCTGACATCTCTGCATCCACATAGTGTGGATCTCTCTTCATACATTCATAAAAGTGGTTCAACCACTCGCTTTGTTCTTCAGGTGTTAAGCCTGTTCATTCCGACTCGTCATCTTCGACCTCCTCCACAGTGGTCCTCCACTGAACTAATTTTCTGGTAGGGCATGCAACACCCTGAATTCTGTTTCAACAGTCCTCCTCTGACTTGCTGCTTTCTTTGGCAGCTTCTGTTCTATCCGCCTTTTTTAGGATTTTCTTTTGAAGACATGCCATGTCTTTTTCATGAGCAATCTGCTCCTCCTCTGGTTCTTTACTCCCATCTTCTGGGAAATTAAGCATGGGTTTAACCTGCCCACCGCACTCTAGATCTCTAGAGAACGTCCCATCGGTGTCATCTGGAAGTTCCATTATTGCCTTCTGGGCTCCTTTCCATGCATGCCATCTGTGTTCCATGTTCTGTAGGTACTGAGGTCCAAAGTGACTGTCTTCCCAACCAAATAGTTTCTGCCTGTCTTTCCAATGGGTTCCTCAACTTTGTTTGTGCCTTGGTGCACTGATGGTTTGTGGAGGGACCCATTCCATGGTTTTTGTCAGGAGTGCCCTAGACACAATCTATTAACTCGAGCGGCAGTTTGTTAGACCAAAGACAATTCTATTGCTCAAGTAGCTATGTCTAGTGACAATAGACTATCTAGAGACTTAAGGTCTCTCTATGCTAGACTACGACCCTTATATACAGCTCTCCTGGTCTGTGCGCAGACAGTGCGCAGCTAAAGTCCCTCATACTGGGATCAATGTGCAGCGACTCAGTCTGTGCCCATCTATCCATTCGTGGAGAGATCCTCCCACACCCAACTCCTGGGTTGTTCGCATTCGGCCTTCCTATTGTTCAGGATTATCAGCCGATTCCCATGCGCGCCATACCGTTGACTCGGTATCTCTCAGCGTTCCCATATTGCCCCTCAGGTGCCGTGCCATTCATTATTCCTTCTGTGGCATAGGCCCATCATCGGGCCATCGTCCGTGTCGGCACTCGGTCTATTCCCATAGCCGATGCTGACCTAACCTCCTTCCATATAAGGGCCATAATGTTCGCACAGAGTTTCCCTCGTCTCGTCCTGCCCTTGTATCCTATTGTCTGAGTGAAATAAAATAGATAAAAAGAAAAGAAAATTATAATCCAACTCTCTGAGTCCATATCCTCCATCGTTGCCGCTAAGGGCATGTCTTCATGGATGTTCATTAAGGTTGTTACTGTAATGGAACTTTTTAGAGGTATGTTCATAACATCACCCCCCCCTTAAGGCCTCGTGTCCCAAGAGGCTGACGTGGCGGAGTCCACGTATCTTGGGTCCTTTTCATTCTTTCATAGAACATGGCCAAGCGCGTTTGTTGTTCATCGGGCGACAGCCCGGTTTTTTCTGAATCGACATCTTCAATGTCCTCTACAGTGGTCCTGTAATTGACCAATGGTTTTTCTAGGCATTTTTCGCCTCTGACCCTTCGTTGTCAGTCCTCTTCCGACTCGCTGCTCTCCTTAGCAATCACCGTTTCCTTCTTTTTTAAGATTTTCTTGGCGAGTACCACCATATCTTTCTCTTGAGCTTTTTGTTCCTCCTCTAGCTCCTCCTTATCTGTCTTTGTTGGGAAATTAAGCACGGGTTTAAACCGCCCGCCGCACTCCAGGTCTCTGGAGAACGTCCCATCAGTGTCGTCTGGCAGCTCCATGATTGCTGCTCTTTCACCCTTCCAGTTGCGCCACTGGCATTCCATATTAGCCAGGTATTTTGGCCCAAAACGACCATCCTCCCATCCAAATAACTTCTGTCGGTCCTTCCAATGAGTTCCCCGAGTTTTCTTGTGTTTTACTATACTAGTGGATTGTTTAGGGGTATTAGTTTGTTTCGATAGGGCCTCGGTGTATTGAATATACCGTTTTCCATCTCGAATGTTCCGTATGAGTTTTGGGGCGTCTGGGTTAGCCCTGTGGAATTTTTTAATGAGGGTGGGTGCATTGATAACATTCTTTACAGGTTCCCAAGTGGCTTCCTCCACTGGGTAATTTTTCCATTTGACAAGGTATTCCAGCCTTGCTCCTCCTTTTCCGCTCACTCGACTTTCTAAAATCTCTTCTACTTCGTATTCTCCTTCGTTTGATTCTTCTACCATCTGCGCGTCCTTGCGCGCTGCTGCTTTGGCCTGCTGCTTTGGGAAGACCGGTTCCTGATACGGTTTTAAGAGAATCTCGTTGAATACGTTGTAGATTTTCCATGCAGCCAGAATTTTTAATTTATATGAGGCTTCTCCTACTTTTGCGAGTACTTCTAGGGGTCCGACAAACTTTCCGTCTAATTTCTTGGTGGCCTGAATAACCGGTAAGTTTTCCGTACTAAGATATACTTTATCCCCCGGTTTGTATTCGTGTGCCTTTCGGTGGTGTGTGTCGTATTGTTCCTTCATGATCTGTGCCGCCTTTTCTAGTGTGTCAGGACTGCCCTAGACACAACCTAAGCGACTCAAGAGAGGTGACTTGTTAAGTCAAAGAAAAGATGCTTGCTCAGTAGCTATGTCTAGTGACAATAGACTATCTAGAGACTTAAGAGTCTCCTACGCTAAACTACGGCCCTTATATACCGCTTCCCCTGGTCTGTGCGCAGACAGCGCGCAGCTAAAGTCCCTCATGCCGGGATCAATGCGCAGCAGCCGATCTGCGCTCATCTAACCTTCTATGGGGAGATCCTTTCACACCCATCCCTTGGGTTGTCCGCATACGGCCTTCCTATTGTTCAGGACTTCGGCCGATTCCCATGCACGCCGTACCGTTGACTCGGTACTCCTCGGCGTTCCCATGTCGCCCCTCAGGCGCCGTGCCGCTCATGATTCCTTTCATGGCGTAGGCCCATCATCGGGCCGTATCTCCTGTCGGCACTCGGTCTATCTCCATAGCCGATGCTGACCTAACCACCTTCCTTATAGGGACCGCAGTTCACGTAGGCCTTCCTCTTAGAGTCCCATTGCGTAGTCTTGTTCATAGACGTTTGAGCTTGATAAAATAGATAAAAAGAAAAGGAAAATATCTCCCGAATCCCTAAGTCCGTATCCTCTGATCTTCTATTGATAACATTGCGTCTAAGTGCGTGTCTTCATGGTTATCGTGATGTCGTTACTGTAATGATTTGAAATAGGAGGAATAGGAGGTATGCTCATAACATCACCCCCCCCTCAAGGCCTCGCGTCCCGAGAGGCTGACGTGGTGGAGTCCACATATCTTGGGTCCTCCTTCATTCTGGCGTAAAACGCGGCCAAGCGCGCTTGTTGATCATCGGGCGACAGCCCGGTCTGTTCCGAATCGACGTCCTCGACGTCTTCGATGGTGGTCCTATAGTTGACCAGTTGCTTTTCTTGGCGTCTTGCGCCTTTAATCCTCCGCTGTCGGTCTTCTTCCGACTCGCTGCTTTCCTTAGCAGCCGCGACCGTCTCCTTTTTTAAGATTTTCTTGGCAAGTACTGCCATGTCTTTTTCTTGAGCTCTTTTCTCCTCCGCTAGCTCCTCCGCTTCCGTCATCTGAGGGAAATTAAGCACGGGTTTAGACCGCCCGCCGCGCTCCAGGTCTCTGGAGAACGTCCCATCGGTGTCGTCTGGCAGCTCCATGATTGCTGCCCTGTCGCCTTTCCAATTACGCCATCGGCGCTCCATATTTT
Organism: Amanita molliuscula; assembly: GCA_023014405.1. Classification (NCBI taxonomy): domain Eukaryota; kingdom Fungi; phylum Basidiomycota; class Agaricomycetes; order Agaricales; family Amanitaceae; genus Amanita; species Amanita molliuscula. Next base: position 289,762 of record JAEBUP010000049.1, read on the forward strand.
CCAGGTATCGTGGCCCGAAGCGGCCATCTTCCCATCCGAACAGTCTTTGTCGGTCCTTCCAATGAGTTTTCCTTGTTTGTTTGTTTTGTGGTGTATTAGTGGGTTTTTTAGAAGTGACCGGACTCTTCTTTGGTTCTGTAACCATGTATTGGATGTATCGGAGTCCATCTCGGATGTTTCTGACGAGTTTAGGGGCATCCGGGTTGGCTTTGTGGAATTTCTTAACAATGGCGGGTGCATTGACGACATTTTTTACTGGTTCCCAAGTGGCTTCCTCCACTGGATAGTTCTTCCATTTGACGAGGTACTCCAGTCTTGCTCCTCCTCTACCGCTGACTCGGCTTTCTAGAATTTCTTCCACTTCATATTCGCCCTCCTGCGATTCTTCCACCATCTGCGCATCCTTGCGCGCTGCTACCTTTGCCTGTTGTTTCGGGAAAACCGGTTCCCTGTACGGCTTCAAGAGGACTTCGTTGAAGACGTTATAGACCTTCCATGAGGCCGGAATTTTGAGTTTGTAAGCTGACTCGCCAACTTTAGCGAGTACCTCCAAGGGACCGACGAATTTCCCGTCCAATTTCTTTGTTACCCGAATTACTGGTAGGTTTTCTGTACTTAGGTAGACCTTGTCACCGGGTTTGTACTCTACGGCTTGCTTTCGATGTGTGTCATAGCGCTGTTTCATGACCTGCGCTGCCTTTTCTAATGCCACTTTTGCTTTGGCATGTACATCTTCCAGCTCTTTTGCCAATTGCTCAACTGCTACCGCCTTTGGCGCGTAGGTAGGGTCAAGTCCTTTATTCGGATGCCGTCCGTAATTCATGTAAAACGGAGTGAAGCCTGTTGCCGAGTGGACTCTGTCATTGTGACAGAACTGAGCCACAGATAACCAGTCCGACCAATTGTTTTGGCTGTTGTTGACAAAGATTGTTAGGAACTCTTTCAGTTCCTGATTGACCCGCTCCGTCTGTCCGTCAGTTTGTGGGTGGTAGGCTGTGGATCGGTTGGCTTTGATTCCTAACATTCCGTATAAATCTGTCATGAATTTGGAGGCGAATTGAGGGCCTCGGTCGCTAATGACTTTTCTGGGGAGTCCGTGTTCCCTGAATACATTGTCTCGAAACAGCACCGCTGTTCCTTGTGAAGTAATTTCCGAGGTAGTTGGTATGAAATAGGACTTTTTCGTGAAGCGATCTACAACGACCAGAACCATGTTGTTTCCTTTCGATTCTGGTAGCGGCCCGACGAAATCAACTGAGATAATTTCCCATGGTTCGGAAGGAACCTCGTTCGGCTGCAACGGCGCTGCCCGGGCAGTCCGGTCTGGTTTGACTTTCTGGCATGTTTCACAGCCAGGGATGTAGCGTTCGATATCCTTCCGCATATTGGGCCACCAGAAATTCCTGGTGAGCGATTCCAACGTTTTAGCCACTCCGGAATGTCCCCAGGAGTGGTGGATGGCAATAATATCTTCTCGTAATGCTGGCACTGCTGGCACGTAGACTCGTCCTTGCCAAGTGATTAGTCCTTTGTTGATTTTATATTCTCCTCCGGCGTTTTCTAATCCTTTTACCACCTGGGTCTCCCACTGCCTTCGAGGGACTTCTCTAATATCCTTGATGATGTCGTCTATTGCTCTATCATCGTCAAGGACATTGATGAAAAGGTGTTCTTTGAGAAGAATGACACCTTCATTATCACTTTCTCCTTTGTCGTGTCCTGCTCGTCGAGATAGTAAATCGGCTTTTGTATTTGACTTCCCACTTCGATGTTTTATTGTGAAATTGTAGTCCTGCAGGTCGGTAACCCATCTCGCCTGTCGCCTATTTAAATTCTGTGCCTTTCTGAAATATGTCAAGTTCTGATGATCCGTCAGAACTTCGATGGTTTGAGTTGCCCCTTTGAGGTAGTGCGCCCATTCGTAAAAGGCGTGCATTACTGCGAGCATTTCTTTGTCATATATTTCGTAATTACGCTCGGCGTCGTTGAGCGATTTTGAAATGAAGGCTACTGGTTTCCATAATCCGTCTTCTGCCTGCTGAGATAAAATTCCTCCTATCGCGAAGTCTGAGGCGTCTACTTCCACTCGAAATTGACCTTCTTCGCTGGGGATTCGGAGCACCACTTCCTCCGCTATTGTTGTTTTAAGCCTATCAAAGGCTTCATCTTGCAGCTGTGTCCACAGCCATTCCTCCTTCCCCGTGAGCCGTGTCAACGGCTTGGCTAATTTTGCGAAGTCCCGCACAAATCGTCGGTAGAAATTGACAAAACCTAAGAACTGCTGCACTTCCTTTTTACATGTCGGTTTTGGCCATTCCGATACTGCCTTGACCTTGGCAGGATCCATTCGTACGGTATCCTTTCCAATGATGACTCCAAGGAAATCGATCTCGTTTTTATCGAAGAAGCATTTTTCCGGTTTAAGTGAGAGTTTGTGCGTTTCTAATTTTTCCAGTATTTTATTTACATGTCTGGTGTGTTCTTCTTGGTTCCTTGAAAACACCAGGATATCATCCATGTAAATCACTACCCATCCTTCTGCTATTTCGACTCGGAAGATGTCATTCATCATGGTTTGGAAGGTAGCGGGTGAGTTTGTTAAACCGAAAAACATGACCAGTGGTTCGAATAATCCGCGATTGGTTCTGAAGGCGGCTTTCCATTCGTCGCCTTCTTTTATTCGGACGTTGTTATATCCCCAACGTATGTCCATTTTTGAAAATACTTTAGCCTGTGATAGTTGGTCCACGAGTTCCCCTATGAGAGGCAAAGGATATCGATTTTTGACCGTCATCTCATTCAACTTCCTGTAATCCTGCACAGGCCTAAGCTTTCCGTCTTTCTTTTTTACAAAGAAGAAAGGTGATGCCATTGGTGATTTACTGGGTTGGATTCGTCCAGAATCCAAATTTTCCTTTAAGAACTCGTCCAGTTGTTGCTGCTCGTCCCGGTTCAAGGGGTAAATTTTGCAGTCCACTGGGGTCGAACCAGGTATAAGTTCGATTGCATGATCCCACCGTCGTCGCGGTGGGAGTTCGTCAAATGTTTCTTTTTTGAACACCTTTCGGTGTTTTAAGTAATGACGGGGAACCGCCTCTTCCAACGTTCGTTTCTTTTCTGTTTTTGCCTGCTCTGCGGCTATATTTGTGGCGGTCGAGGCAAAGGCTCGTACTTGTAGTTCGGGCTCTCCGATATGGACGGCTAGAAGGCGGTCTCCTTCAGGTAGGCAATATGAAGCATCGATTTCGTCTTCTGGTTCCTGCACAGACGATGGCTTCCAGCAAGTTCCTGGACATCGGTTAAATTCTAGGGATTTCTTTTTCCAGTTAATTGTTGGATTATGATGCTCCAACCAATCATGTCCCAGGAATAGGTCTGTCTTGCTAAGCGTAGCTACCGCACAATCCATGACCTCCTCATGAGATCCTATGCGCAACTTGAATTGGACAAAATATTCGACGCTTCCTGACCCGTTCCTTGTTCCATCTGCATTGTATACCGGGATGGGTCGTAGCAGTTTCTTTTTGTTCATTTTGTGCTTCTCCACAAATTCCTCGCTTATGCATGAAGCAGTGCATCCGGAGTCTAATAGCATGGTAATGTTGGCAGACTGATAAGTGTCCATGGTGGTGAGTGTGCCTTTAAGGTCTAACTCCTGCCTTCCAATTCCTTGTACTACTTTTTCCCTTAAGTGTACAAGGTTCCATAAGGCATCGGTTTCTGATAAGGCATTTAACTGTTGAACCAGTTTCTTGTCTACTTCTTTTACACGTTTATCGTCTACCCATTGGCGTAGGCATTCAATTGCTGTTTGCTCATCCTGTTGCCAGATTCGTCTTAGTACCCATGGCGGCGTCCATGTTTTTAATCGTTTTTCAGGTTTTACGCTCATTTCCAAATTTCTTATACGGTGTATGTTCCCACTGCATTCGTAGAGTAAGTCATGCATATTAATTGCAGAGTCTACTGGTACTAGTACACCGTTACAAGAATTTGAACTATAGGCCAGTTGAACAGAGCGTTTGTTCACTGGCTGTCTCCAAAATCCGAGACCTCCTCGATTTTGGCACATCCCTCTACTGGGGTCGTTTCCCCATTGTCTATCATTCGTACCACTCTTTTCCCTTTGTCCGTGGTTTGTTTCTTCTTCCAGCACCTTTCCTTGGTGTGACCTTTCCTTCCACAGTGACCGCACTCCGGTACGGGCCTTCTTCCTCGTGGCAACGGGCATCGACGACTGTAATGTCCCTCTTTCTCGCAATTATAACACCATGGCTTGACATCTCGTTTCTTATCTACATCCATGGCATTTGGGTCTCGACTTCCCGACGCAAAAGGAGCTGGCGCTTTATACTGATATTGGGGGCGGGGATTACTACTCGGAGTTTGCTCCCTATATTCCTGTCGGTTTTTTGGGAAGCCATATGCTTCATTGGCTTTTCTGTAAGCTCGAGCAAGGGCTGTTACTCTTGTTTGGATCTGGATAAGAGTAGCGTTATCCGGAAGTCCTCCGTACCGAATTAGGTCCCTGCCCAGAGCTGGATTAAGGTTATTCTGGAACTGAGAGAGCAATGCTTGATCGTTCCAGTCAGTGAGCGAGGTGAGGGAGTTGAATTTTACGATGTAATCTTCGACCAACATCGTTCCTTGTCGTAGTTTTAATAAGGCTTCTATTGCCTTCTCTTTTGTTTCTGTCGACATGAAGAAATCGTGCATTTGGTTTTTGAAATCAGTCCAATCCGTGAACGGGAATTGGTTGGTTAATGGTCTTCGTACCCATGCTCGATTATCTTCAGTTGATTCCCCCTCGTTCAATTGCTGCCAATTGAGTTGCGAATCCCATCCACTGTTATCTATTTTGTCCTGGAATTCCTGTAACGCTTCTTGGAGTGCTTTGAGCTTGACGCCGCTCCAATCCGCTGCCCTATCTCCTTTCCCGCCTTTCATCCGGTATAGGCATATAGAAATCATTCGTTTTCGGTCTATTTCTCTTGATAACATGAAGTAGGTTTCCATCTGTCGTAACCAGGCGTCTACCGTTCGTGGATCCCCCTGATAATAATCGGGCATTTCTGCCTTGGTGAGGGGTCCCGGCTCTGGTCGAGAACTTCGTTGGTACTCGTTTATGATGGCTACTAGAGCTTGGCCCGCGCTGGTAATAGCTCGCTGTCTCTCCTCTTCTTGACGATGAATTTCGTTCTCTCTTGCTGCTACTGCTGCAGCAGGTTGAGTATCTGGCAGGGACTCTAGCGTCTCTGTGTCCATCCAATAATTTCTCCATCCGAGTACGGCATGGTATGCTTGGGTGACCATTTCTACTGTTAATCGGAAAGGTCCTGCCCCAAGTTTATAATGTCCCATGCCCTCTCGATTTAGGCATTCAACATGGAACCACCCCCGCATGTTACTGTTATATTTTTCAATATGTAGTATGGTTGATTGGGTATAGCTCCTTCGGATGATGGTGGTGACATTTTCCTCTCGGAGGTTTTTGTCCCAATTGCAGATTTCTTGCAACTGCGGGTAAGCTGGCCACATGAATTCATCCCAGTAATCCTTTTTGATTAATACCAGGTAACAATACCCTGGTATGTCTGGGTTGAATCCGCTGTTGGCCCAGGACATTTTTGGATAGGGATAGGGAAGCCAAGATTCTTTCTCGACATTCCTTCTCCATTGGTCGATTTGTCTTTTCTTATGGGCGTTGTTTGCCCCTTGAGGGTATTCCTCGGTTGATAACCAGTCCGCTGCCGTAGGGACTCCGCCATTCCAGTGTGCTGCGTCTCCTCCAGCGTTTATGACTTTGGCTGTACTTTCCCCGCCCGCTAGTGCTGCCGCTGCGTATGATCGCGCTGGTTGCACTACGGGTTTTGGTTGGACTATGGCCGGGTATGTTCGTCCGGCTGCCTGATTTACTGCTTCTTGAACAGTAACTGTTGATCGTAGTTCTACCCGTTTGATAGACGTGGCAGCAAGAGGTCAATTTTTTAATCGACGTTTGGACTTTGATTGCCCTCCAAACCGTACCGTCCAGGTATAGTGGGAAACCTTGTGAAGGTCTACAAGTTCATCCCATGTGTATTCGATGTCGTCTCTCCGTACGGCGGATTCCTCAATGATGTGACATCTTCCTGGTCGAATACTGTCCTGGATTGCGAAAACCACTGTGTCGTCTCTTAGCTCTGGCTCCCAATTTATAATATCGTAGAGGGTGGGCCAGGCAGGCCAGTTAAATTTGTCATAGTATTCGGCTTTAAACAGGTACATGTAACAGTACCCATTCTGTCTCCATTGGTCAGGAGCGATGGGGCTTTTTGCTGCTGGTCCAGGCAAGTACGCTTTGACACGAGCACGCCATCCCAACAACCTGGCTTTGTGATTGTTCCAGGTGTCCTCTCCTATTTCGGATAGAAAATGGTCGAGACCAATCGTTCGAAGTTTCTCGATTGGTTCTGTGAGAAGTCGTTCTGGTGTCCTGGTAACGATATGCCCAGGTGGTTTGGTGATTAAAAGGGGATCAAATCTGATTCCCCTACGACGTTCTTCCTCTTCTTGTTCTCGTTTCCATTTGGCATAACGAGTGGCCCGTATGTTTCCATTTATGGCATGCATCCATGCATTCCAGTCCTCGTGGCTCATTGTCATTCCTTCGTGAGCATAGATTTCCTCTACATGGTGAGCGCACTGTAGTCGCTCGACTGCCACTTTGTATTTCCTAATTGCCCTGTCCCCATTGTTGATTAACATTAACCATTGGTTATATTTTGAAGAGACCAGGGCCAGCCAAATGGGGTTGGAGGTGTCGCCTTTGTATTGGTCCTCCAATAACTGTATAAGAGTTTGATATTCTCGTTTGGCCTTGCGCATAGCGCGCTCTGCCCGTAGTACGGCTTTGGTAGCCGCGCGTTCCATCAGAAGGGCCTCCCATGCTTCCTTCTGTTCGAGCTCTTGTTCGAGCTCTCTTTCTCGTAGTATTTGGTGCGCCTCGGCGCGTTCCCTCTTCCGCTCATCTTTGCGGTGACGCCAGTATAGTCTGACGTGGTTGTCGTAGCGGCGTACGATGGTATCGCCGATAAAGGCTGGTGTCCTTGTAAGGACAGATTCGATGGTGTCGGCCCAGTCCGCCTCAAAGATTTGACCTATCTCTGAGAGTGTCGCCTGGGCGTATGGAAGTACGTAGTGAAAATGGCAATTCATTTTTTGATGAGGGAAGGTGTAATGATGTTCCTGTAAAAAAGATCTTCAATCAAGTTCAGGCCCTCCACTGACACTTGATTCGTTCGTTCGGCAGTCGAAAATCTGCGCCTGTCGATGACGTCTCCTGGGAAACAGGAAAGATACTGTCTGCAGTGTCGTGGGTCCGCAAGCTACTCAGTTAGGTGCACCCGGCAATTCGCCTCAATGTCCTTGTGCTCAGTTATCAGCCCGAAATTAGGTAGGGCTGCTGATACAGAGGGTATGAGAGGACTTTAGGTCAGCCTTGATATGCACGATAACTGGTTTGTTTCGCTCGTTCCTGAGCTTTTTCCGCAATGCTAGTATACTATGCTCAGGGCGCGTCTGTGGTCTCCTGCCTACGCTCTCCCGACACACTAGTATTCTCGTCTAGCACTGTTTGGTAGACAGGCCCAACGGGCGTATTGAGGATCTCTCGTTCGAGACCCGTTGACAGTATGTGTGTTGGAGTCGATGTCGCCAACGGTTCCGGGATAATCGGATTACAACCGTCAAAGTGAAACTAGGCCGTTGAATGTCCTTTGCAGCTACGAGCGGCGTGCTCGGTGCTGGACAGCTAACAACGGGGTAGAGAATAAAGTCTCTAGATTATGTCAGGACTGCCCTAGACACAACCTAAGCGACTCAAGAGAGGTGACTTGTTAAGTCAAAGAAAAGATGCTTGCTCAGTAGCTATGTCTAGTGACAATAGACTATCTAGAGACTTAAGAGTCTCCTACGCTAAACTACGGCCCTTATATACCGCTTCCCCTGGTCTGTGCGCAGACAGCGCGCAGCTAAAGTCCCTCATGCCGGGATCAATGCGCAGCAGCCGATCTGCGCTCATCTAACCTTCTATGGGGAGATCCTTTCACACCCATCCCTTGGGTTGTCCGCATACGGCCTTCCTATTGTTCAGGACTTCGGCCGATTCCCATGCACGCCGTACCGTTGACTCGGTACTCCTCGGCGTTCCCATGTCGCCCCTCAGGCGCCGTGCCGCTCATGATTCCTTTCATGGCGTAGGCCCATCATCGGGCCGTATCTCCTGTCGGCACTCGGTCTATCTCCATAGCCGATGCTGACCTAACCACCTTCCTTATAGGGACCGCAGTTCACGTAGGCCTTCCTCTTAGAGTCCCGTTGCGTAGTCTTGTTCATAGACGTTTGAGCTTGATAAAATAGATAAAAAGAAAAGGAAAATATCTCCCGAATCCCTAAGTCCGTATCCTCTGATCTTCTATTGATAACATTGCATCTAAGTGCGTGTCTTCATGGTTATCGTGATGTCGTTACTGTAATGATTTGAAATAGGAGGAATAGGAGGTATGCTCATAACATAGTGCCTGTTTGGCTTTTGTGTGAACCTCCTCTAGTTCCTTTGCCAATTGCTCAATGGCGACTACTTTGGGCGTGTACGTCGGATCTAATCCCTTGTTCAGATGTCTCCCGTAATTCATATAAAAGGGAGTAAAGCCCATGGCAGAGTGAACTCTGTCGTTATGGCAAAATTGGGCCACCGACAGCCAATCTGACCAATTGTCTTGTCAGTTGTTAACAAATATGGTCAGAAACTCTTTCAATTCCTGATTCACCCGTTCAGTTTGTCCGTCTGTTTGCAGGTGATAGGCTGTAGACTTGTTTGCTTTTATCCCCAATATTCCGTATAGATCCGTCATGAATTTGGATGTAAATTGTGGTCCCCTGTCGCTAATGACCTTTCTGGGAAGTCCGTGTTCTCTAAATACATGATCTCTGAACAGCACCGCTGTTCTGTGTGATGTTATTTCAGATGTCATGGGTATGAAGTAGGTTTTCTTTGTGAAACGGTCCACGATAACTGTTATGAGCATACCTCCTATTTCAAATCATTACAGTAACGACATCACGATAACCATGAAGACACGCACTTAGACGCAATGTTATCAATAGAAGATCAGAGGATACGGACTTAGGGATTCGGGAGATATTTTCCTTTTCTTTTTATCTATTTTATCAAGCTCAAACGTCTATGAACAAGACTACGCAACGGGACTCTAAGAGGAAGGCCTACGTGAACTGCGGTCCCTATAAGGAAGGTGGTTAGGTCAGCATCGGCTATGGAGATAGACCGAGTGCCGACAGGAGATACGGCCCGATGATGGGCCTACGCCATGAAAGGAATCATGAGCGGCACGGCGCCTGAGGGGCGACATGGGAACGCCGAGGAGTACCGAGTCAACGGTACGGCGTGCATGGGAATCGGCCGAAGTCCTGAACAATAGGAAGGCCGTATGCGGACAACCCAAGGGATGGGTGTGAGAGGATCTCCCCATAAAAGGTTAGATGAGCGCAGATCGGCTGCTGCGCATTGATCCCGGCATGAGGGACTTTAGCTGCGCGCTGTCTGCGCACAGACCAGGGGAAGCGGTATATAAGGGCCATAGTTTAGCGTAGGAGACTCTTAAGTCTCTAGATAGTCTATTGTCACTAGACATAGCTACTGAGCAAGCATCTTTTCTTTGACTTAACAAGTCACCTCTCTTGAGTCGCTTAGGTTGTGTCTAGGGCAGTCCTGACATAATCTAGAGACTTTATTCTCTACCCCATTGCTAGCTGTCCAGCACCGAGCACGCCGCTCGTAGTTGCAAAGGACATTCAACGGCCTAGTTTCACTTGACGGTTGTTACCCGATTATCCCGGGGCCGTCGGCGACATCGACTTCGACACTTTACTGTCAACGGGCGTCGAACGAGACGTCCTCAATACACCCGTTGGGTCTGTCTACCAAACAGTGCTAGACGAGAATACTAGTGTGTCGGGAGAGCGTAGGCAGGAGACCACAGACGCGCCCTGAGCATAGTATACTAGCATTGCGGAAAAAGCTCAGGAACGAGCGAAACAAACCAGTTATCGTGCATATCAAGGCTGACCTAAAGTCCTCTCATACCCTCTGTATCAGCAGCCCTACCTGATTTCGGGCTGATAACTGAGCACAAGGACATTGAGGCGAATTGCCGGGTGCACCTAACTGAGTAGCTTGCGGACCCACGACACTGCAGACAGTATCTTTCCTGTTTCCCAGGAGACGTCATCGACAGGCGCGGATTTTCGACTGCCGAACGAACGGATCAAGTGTCAGTGGAGGGCCTGAACTTGATTGAAGATCTTTTTTACAGGAACATCATTACACCTTCCCTCATCAAAAAAATGAATTGCCATTTTCACTACGTACTTCCATACGCCCAGGCGACACTCTCAGAGATAGGTCAAATCTTTGAGGCGGACTGGGCCGACACCATCGAATCTGTCCTTACAAGGACACCAGCCTTTATCGGCGATACCATCGTACGCCGCTACGACAACCACGTCAGACTATACTGGCGTCACCGCAAAGATGAGCGGAAGAGGGAACGCGCCGAGGCGCACCAAATACTACGAGAAAGAGAGCTCGAACAAGAGCTCGAACAGAAGGAAGCATGGGAGGCCCTTCTGATGGAACGCGCGGCTACCAAAGCCGTACTACGGGCAGAGCGCGCTATGCGCAAGGCCAAACGAGAATATCAAACTCTTATACAGTTATTGGAGGACCAATACAAAGGTGACACCTCCAACCCCATTTGGCTGGCCCTGGTCTCTTCAAAATATAACCAATGGTTAATGTTAATCAACAATGGGGACAGGGCAATTAGGAAATACAAAGTGGCAGTCGAGCGACTACAGTGCGCTCACCATGTAGAGGAACTCTATGCTCACGAAGGAATGACAATGAGCCACGAGGACTGGAATGCATGGATGCATGCCATAAATGGAAACATACGGGCCACTCGTTATGCCAAATGGAAACGAGAACAAGAAGAGGAAGAACGTCGTAGGGGAATCAGATTTGATCCCCTTTTAATCACCAAACCACCTGGGCATATCGTTACCAGGACACCAGAACGACTTCTCACAGAACCAATCGAGAAACTTCGAACGATTGGTCTCGACCATTTTCTATCCGAAATAGGAGAGGACACCTGGAACAATCACAAAGCCAGGTTGTTGGGATGGCGTGCTCGTGTCAAAGCGTACTTGCCTGGACCAGCAGCAAAAAGCCCCATCGCTCCTGACCAATGGAGACAGAATGGGTACTGTTACATGTACCTGTTTAAAGCCGAATACTATGACAAATTTAACTGGCCTGCCTGGCCCACCCTCTACGATATTATAAATTGGGAGCCAGAGCTAAGAGACGACACAGTGGTTTTCGCAATCCAGGACAGTATTCGACCAGGAAGATGTCACATCATTGAGGAATCCGCCGTACGGAGAGACGACATCGAATACACATGGGATGAACTTGTAGACCTTCACAAGGTTTCCCACTATACCTGGACGGTACGGTTTGGAGGGCAATCAAAGTCCAAACGTCGATTAAAAAATCGACCTCTTGCTGCCACGTCTATCAAACGGGTAGAACTATGATCAACGGTTACTGTACAGGAAGCAGTAAACCAGGCAGCCGGACGAACATACCCGGCCATAGTCCAACCAAAACCCGTAGTGCAACCAGCGCGATCATACGCAGCGGCAGCACTAGCGGGCGGGGAAAGTACAGCCAAAGTCATAAACGCTGGAGGAGACGCAGCACACTGGAATGGCGGAGTCCCTACGGCAGCGGACTGGTTATCAACCGAGGAATACCCTCAAGGGGCAAACAACGCCCATAAGAAAAGACAAATCGACCAATGGAGAAGGAATGTCGAGAAAGAATCTTGGCTTCCCTATCCCTATCCAAAAATGTCCTGGGCCAACAGCGGATTCAACCCAGACATACCAGGGTACTGTTACCTGGTATTAATCAAAAAAGAATTCTGGGATGAATTCATGTGGCCAGCTTACCCGCAGTTGCAAGAAATCTGTAACTGGGACAAAAACCTCCGGGAAGAAAACGTCACCACAATTATTCGAAAATCCTACTCTCAGTCCACCGTGTTGCATATTGAAAAATACAACAGTAATACAAGGGGATGGTTCCACGTCGAATGCCTGAATCGAGAAGGCATGGGACATTACAAACTGGGGGCAGGACCGTTCAGACTAACAGTCGAAATGGTTACCCAAGCCTACCATGCCATACTCGGATGGAGACACTATTGGATGGACACAGAAACACTGGAATCTCTTCCTGACACTCAACCCGCTGCAGCAGTAGCAGCACGGGAAAATGAGATTCATCGTCAAGAGGAAGAAAGACAGCGAGCTATCACCAGCGCTGGCCAAGCCCTAGTTGCCATCATAAACGAGTACCAACGGAGTTCCAGGCCGGAACCAGGACCCCTTACAAAGGCAGAAATGCCTGATTACTATCAGGGGGATCCACGAACGGTAGACGCCTGGTTACGACAGATGGAAACCTACTTCATGTTATCAAGAGAAATAGACTGAAAACGAATGATTTCTATATGCCTATACCGGATGAAAGGCGGGAAAGGAGATAGGGCAGCAGATTGGAGCGGCGTCAAGCTCAAAGCACTCCAAGAAGCATTACAGGAATTCCAGGACAAAATAGATAACAATGGATGGGATTCGCAACTCAATTGGCAGCAATTGAACGAGGGGGAATCAACTGAAGATAATCGAGCATGGGTACGAAGACCATTAACCAACCAATTCCCGTTCACGGATTGGACTGATTTCAAAAACCAAATGCACGATTCCTTCATGTCGACAGAAACAAAAGAGAAGGCAATAGAAGCCTTATTAAAACTGCGACAAGGGACGATGTTGGTCGAAGATTACATCGTAAAATTCAACTCCCTCACCTCGCTCACTGACTGGAACGATCAAGCATTGCTCTCTCAGTTCCAGAATAACCTTAATCCAGCTCTGGGCAGGGACCTAATTCGGTACGGAGGACTTCCGGATAACGCTACTCTTATCCAGATCCAAACAAGAGTAACAGCCCTTGCTCGAGCTTACAGAAAAGCCAATGAAACATATGGCTTCCCAAAAAACCGACAGGAATATAGGGAGCAAACTCCGAGTAGTAATCCCCGCCCCCAATATCAGTATAAAGCGCCAGCTCCTTTTGCGTCAGGAAGTCGAGACCCAAATGCCATGGATGTAGATAAGAAACGAGATGTCAAGCCATGGTGTTATAATTGCGAGAAAGAGGGACATTACAGTCGTCGATGCCCGTTGCCACGGGGAAGAAGGCCCGTACCGGAGTGCGGTCACTGTGGAAGGAAAGGTCACACCGAGGAAAGGTGCTGGAAGAAGAAACAAACCACGGACAAAGGGAAAAGAGTGGTACGAATGATAGACAATGGGGAAACGACCCCAGTAGAGGGATGTGCCAAAATCGAGGAGGTCTCGGATTTTGGAGACAGCCAGTGAACAAACGCTCTGTTCAACTGGCCTATAGTTCAAATTCTTGTAACGGTGTACTAGTACCAGTAGACTCTGCAATTAATATGCATGACTTACTCTACGAATGCAGTGGGAACATACACCGTATAAGAAATTTGGAAATGAGCGTAAAACCTGAAAAACGATTAAAAACATGGACGCCGCAATGGGTACTAAGACAAATCTGGCAACAGGATGAGCAAACAGCCATTGAATGCCTACGCCAATGGGTAGACGATAAACGTGTAAAAGAAGTAGACAAGAAACTGGTTCAACAGTTAAATGCCTTATCAGAAACCGATGCCTTATGGAACCTTGTACACTTAAGGGAAAAAGTAGTACAAGGAATTGGAAGGCAGGAGTTAGACCTTAAAGGCACACTCACCACCATGGACACTTATCAGTCTGCCAACATTACCATGCTATTAGACTCCGGATGCACTGCTTCATGCATAAGCGAGGAATTTGTGGAGAAGCACAAAATGAACAAAAAGAAACTGCTACGACCCATCCCGGTATACAATGCAGATGGAACAAGGAACGGGTCAGGAAGCGTCGAATATTTTGTCCAATTCAAGTTGCGCATAGGATCTCATGAGGAGGTCATGGATTGTGCGGTAGCTACGCTTAGCAAGACAGACCTATTCCTGGGACATGATTGGTTGGAGCATCATAATCCAACAATTAACTGGAAAAAGAAATCCCTAGAATTTAACCGATGTCCAGGAACTTGCTGGAAGCCATCGTCTGTGCAGGAACCAGAAGACGAAATCGATGCTTCATATTGCCTACCTGAAGGAGACCGCCTTCTAGCCGTCCATATCGGAGAGCCCGAACTACAAGTACGAGCCTTTGCCTCGACCGCCACAAATATAGCCGCGGAGCAGGCAAAAACAGAAAAGAAACGAACGTTGGAAGAGGCGGTTCCCCGTCATTACTTAAAACACCGAAAGGTGTTCGAAAAAGAAACATTTGACGAACTCCCACCGCGACAACGGTGGGATCATGCAATCGAACTTATACCTGGTTCGACCCCAGTGGACTGCAAAATTTACCCCTTGAACCGGGACGAGCAGCAACAACTGGACGAGTTCTTACAGGAAAATTTGGATTCTGGACGAATCCAACCCAGTAAATCACCAATGGCATCACCTTTCTTCTTTGTAAAAAAGAAAGACGGAAAGCTTAGGCCTGTGCAGGATTACAGGAAGTTGAATGAGATGACGGTCAAAAATCGATATCCTTTGCCTCTCATAGGGGAACTCGTGGACCAACTATCACAGGCTAAAGTATTTTCAAAAATGGACATACGTTGGGGATATAACAACGTCCGAATAAAAGAAGGCGACGAATGGAAAGCCGCCTTCAGAACCAATCGCGGATTATTCGAACCACTGGTCATGTTTTTCGGTTTAACAAACTCACCCGCTACCTTCCAAACCATGATGAATGACATCTTCCGAGTCGAAATAGCAGAAGGATGGGTAGTGATTTACATGGATGATATCCTGGTGTTTTCAAGGAACCAAGAAGAACACACCAGACATGTAAATAAAATACTGGAAAAATTAGAAACGCACAAACTCTCACTTAAACCGGAAAAATGCTTCTTCGATAAAAACGAGATCGATTTCCTTGGAGTCATCATTGGAAAGGATACCGTACGAATGGATCCTGCCAAGGTCAAGGCAGTATCGGAATGGCCAAAACCGACATGTAAAAAGGAAGTGCAGCAGTTCTTAGGTTTTGTCAATTTCTACCGACGATTTGTGCGGGACTTCGCAAAATTAGCCAAGCTGTTGACACGGCTCACGGGGAAGGAGGAATGGCTGTGGACACAGCTGCAAGATGAAGCCTTTGATAGGCTTAAAACAACAATAGCGGAGGAAGTGGTGCTCCGAATCCCCAGCGAAGAAGGTCAATTTCGAGTGGAAATAGACGCCTCAGACTTCGCGATAGGAGGAATTTTATCTCAGCAGGCAGAAGACGGATTATGGAAACCAGTAGCCTTCATTTCAAAATCGCTCAACGACGCCGAGCGTAATTACGAAATATATGACAAAGAAATGCTCGCAGTAATGCACGCCTTTTACGAATGGGCGCACTACCTCAAAGGGGCAACTCAAACCATCGAAGTTCTGACGGATCATCAGAACTTGACATATTTCAGAAAGGCACAGAATTTAAATAGGCGACAGGCGAGATGGGTTACCGACCTGCAGGACTACAATTTCACAATAAAACATCGAAGTGGGAAGTCAAATACAAAAGCCGATTTACTATCTCGACGAGCAGGACACGACAAAGGAGAAAGTGATAATGAAGGTGTCATTCTTCTCAAAGAACACCTTTTCATCAACGTCCTTGACGATGATAGAGCAATAGACGACATCATCAAGGATATTAGAGAAGTCCCTCGAAGGCAGTGGGAGACCCAGGTGGTAAAAGGATTAAAGAACGCCGGAGGAGAATATAAAATCAACAAAGGACTAATCACTTGGCAAGGACGAGTCTACGTGCCAGCAGTGCCAGCGTTACGAGAAGATATTATTGCCATCCACCACTCCTGGGGACATTCCGGAGTGGCTAAAACGTTGGAATCGCTCACCAGGAATTTCTGGTGGCCCAATATGCGGAAGGATATCGAACGCTACATCCCTGGCTGTGAAACATGCCAGAAAGTCAAACCAGACCGGACTGCCCGGGCAGCACCGTTGCGGCCGAACGAGGTTCCTTCCGAACCATGGGAAATTATCTCAGTTGATTTCGTCGGACCGCTACCAGAATCGAAAGGAAACAACATGGTTCTGGTCGTTGTAGATTGCTTCACGAAAAAGTCCTATTTCATACCAACTACCTCGGAAATTACTTCACAAGGAACAGCGGTGCTGTTTCGAGACAATGTATTCAGGGAACACGGACTCCCCAGAAAAGTCATTAGCGACCGAGGCCCTCAATTCGCCTCCAAATTCATGACAGATTTATACGGAATGTTAGGAATCAAAGCCAACCGATCCACAGCCTACCACCCACAAACTGACGGACAGACGGAGCGGGTCAATCAGGAACTGAAAGAGTTCCTAACAATCTTTGTCAACAACAGCCAAAACAATTGGTCGGACTGGTTATCTGTGGCTCAGTTCTGTCACAATGACAGAGTCCACTCGGCAACAGGCTTCACTCCGTTTTACATGAATTACGGACGGCATCCGAATAAAGGACTTGACCCTACCTACGCGCCAAAGGCGGTAGCAGTTGAGCAATTGGCAAAAGAGCTGGAAGATGTACATGCCAAAGCAAAAGTGGCATTAGAAAAGGCAGCGCAGGTCATGAAACAGCGCTATGACACACATCGAAAGCAAGCCGTAGAGTACAAACCCGGTGACAAGGTCTACCTAAGTACAGAAAACCTACCAGTAATTCGGGTAACAAAGAAATTGGACGGGAAATTCGTCGGTCCCTTGGAGGTACTCGCTAAAGTTGGCGAGTCAGCTTACAAACTCAAAATTCCGGCCTCATGGAAGGTCTATAACGTCTTCAACGAAGTCCTCTTGAAGCCGTACAGGGAACCGGTTTTCCCGAAACAACAGGCAAAGGTAGCAGCGCGCAAGGATGCGCAGATGGTGGAAGAATCGCAGGAGGGCGAATATGAAGTGGAAGAAATTCTAGAAAGCCGAGTCAGCGGTAGAGGAGGAGCAAGACTGGAGTACCTCGTCAAATGGAAGAACTATCCAGTGGAGGAAGCCACTTGGGAACCAGTAAAAAATGTCGTCAATGCACCCGCCATTGTTAAGAAATTCCACAAAGCCAACCCGGATGCCCCTAAACTCGTCAGAAACATCCGAGATGGACTCCGATACATCCAATACATGGTTACAGAACCAAAGAAGAGTCCGGTCACTTCTAAAAAACCCACTAATACACCACAAAACAAACAAACAAGGAAAACTCATTGGAAGGACCGACAAAGACTGTTCGGATGGGAAGATGGCCGCTTCGGGCCACGATACCTGGAAAATATGGAGCGCCGATGGCGTAATTGGAAAGGCGACAGGGCAGCAATCATGGAGCTGCCAGACGACACCGATGGGACGTTCTCCAGAGACCTGGAGCGCGGCGGGCGGTCTAAACCCGTGCTTAATTTCCCTCAGATGACGGAAGCGGAGGAGCTAGCGGAGGAGAAAAGAGCTCAAGAAAAAGACATGGCAGTACTTGCCAAGAAAATCTTAAAAAAGGAGACGGTCGCGGCTGCTAAGGAAAGCAGCGAGTCGGAAGAAGACCGACAGCGGAGGATTAAAGGCGCAAGACGCCAAGAAAAGCAACTGGTCAACTATAGGACCACCATCGAAGACGTCGAGGACGTCGATTCGGAACAGACCGGGCTGTCGCCCGATGATCAACAAGCGCGCTTGGCCGCGTTTTACACCAGAATGAAGGAGGACCCAAGATATGTGGACTCCACCACGTCAGCCTCTCGGGACACGAGGCCTTGAGGGGGGGGTGATGTTATGAGCATACCTCCTATTCCTCCTATTTCAAATCATTACAGTAACGACATCACGATAACCATGAAGACACGCACTTAGACGCAATGTTATCAATAGAAGATCAGAGGATACGGACTTAGGGATTCGGGAGATATTTTCCTTTTCTTTTTATCTATTTTATCAAGCTCAAACGTCTATGAACAAGACTACGCAACGGGACTCTAAGAGGAAGGCCTACGTGAACTGCGGTCCCTATAAGGAAGGTGGTTAGGTCAGCATCGGCTATGGAGATAGACCGAGTGCCGACAGGAGATACGGCCCGATGATGGGCCTACGCCATGAAAGGAATCATGAGCGGCACGGCGCCTGAGGGGCGACATGGGAACGCCGAGGAGTACCGAGTCAACGGTACGGCGTGCATGGGAATCGGCCGAAGTCCTGAACAATAGGAAGGCCGTATGCGGACAACCCAAGGGATGGGTGTGAGAGGATCTCCCCATAAAAGGTTAGATGAGCGCAGATCGGCTGCTGCGCATTGATCCCGGCATGAGGGACTTTAGCTGCGCGCTGTCTGCGCACAGACCAGGGGAAGCGGTATATAAGGGCCGTAGTTTAGCGTAGGAGACTCTTAAGTCTCTAGATAGTCTATTGTCACTAGACATAGCTACTGAGCAAGCATCTTTTCTTTGACTTAACAAGTCACCTCTCTTGAGTCGCTTAGGTTGTGTCTAGGGCAGTCCTGACAATAACCAGAACCATGTTATTCCCTTTTGACTCTGGTAATGGTCCGACGAAGTCTACTGAGATAATCTCCCATGGTTCCGAAGGTACTTCGTTAGGTCGTAATGGCGCCGCCCGGGCCATCCTGTCCAGTTTTGCCTTTTGACACGTTTCACAGCCTGGGATGTATTGTTCTATATCCTTGCGCATGTTAGGCCACCAAAAGTTGTGAGTAAGTGATTCTAATGTTTTGGCAACTCCCAAATGACCCCATGAATGATGAATGGCAATGATATCTTCTCGTAACGCTGGTACTGCCGGCACATAAATGCGTCCTTTCCAGGTGACCAATCCTTTTTCTATCTTGTATTCTCCTCCAGAGATTTCCAACCCTTTTAACACTTGAATCTCCCACTGTCGTCGAGGCACTTCTTTGATGTCCTTGATGATATCGTCTATTGCCCGATCATCATCAAGAACATTAATAAAAAGGTGTTCCTTAAGAAGGATAACACCTTCATTGTCACCGTCTCCTTTATTGTATCCTGCTCATCGGGACAGTAGATCCGCTTTTGTGTTAGATTTGCCACTTCGATGCTTTATTACAAAGTTATAATCTTGCAGGTCTGTTACCCATCTTGCTTGTCGCCGATTCAGATTTTGTGCTTTTCTGAAATATGTTAAGTTCTGATGATCTGTTAGAACTTCGATCGTTTGTGTTGCCCCTTTTAAGTAATGTGCCCATTCGTAGAAAGCGTGCATTACAGCGAGCATCTCTTTATCATATATCTCATAATTTCTTTCGGCTTCGTTAAGGGATTTTGAGATAAATGCCACCGGTTTCCAATCACCATTTTCTCTTTGTTGTGACAATATCCCTCCAATGGCGAAATCAGAGGCGTCCACCTCCACCCGGAATTGTCCTTCTTCATTTGGGATTCGAAGGACCACTTCATCTGCTATGGTTTTCTTAAGCCTTTCAAAGGCCTCGTCCTGCAGCTGTGTCCACAGCCAATCCTCTTTTCCTGTTAGCCGCATCAACGGCTTTGCCAGTTTTGCAAAGTCCCGCACAAATCTTCTATAGAAGTTTACAAAGCCCAGGAACTGCTGGACTTCCTTCTTGCACTTTGGTTTGGGCCATTCCAACACTGCTTTTACTTTTGCCGGGTCCATTCGAACTGTGTCCTTTCCAATTATTACCCTGAGGAAATCGATTTCACTTTTATCGAAAAAGCATCTCTCTGGTTTAAGCGAGAGTTTGTGCTTTTCTAGCTTTTCCAATATTCGATTTACATGTCTGGTGTGGTCTTCTTGATTTTTGGAAAATACCAGGATATCGTCCATGTAGATAACTACCCATCCTTCCGCTATCTCGGTTCGAAAAACATCATTCATCATGGTTTGGAATGTAGCAGGTGAGTTAGTTAATCCGAAGAACATTATGAGGGGTTCAAAGAGTCCCCAGTTCGTTCTAAAAGCAGCCTTCCACTCATCTCCTTCTTTGATCCGTACATTGTTATACCCCCATCATATATCCATTTTTGAGAAAACTTTTGCCTGGGACAGCTGGTCCACTAGTTCTCCTATTAACGGTAAAGGGTAGCGGTTTTTGACTGTCATCTCGTTTAACTTTCGATAGTCTTGTATGGGTCGTAGTTTTCCATCTTTCTTTTTTACGAAGAAGAATGGTGATGCCATAGGGGACTTGCTAGCTTGGATTCGTCCAGATTCCAAGTTTTCTTTTAGGAACTCATCCAACTGTTTTTGTTCGTCTCGGTTAAGGGGGTAGATTTTGCAATCCACTGGAGTCGAACCAGGGATGAGTTCTATTGCATGGTCCCAACGCCATCATGGTGGAAGTTTGTCAAAGGTTTCCTTCTCGAATACCTTTCAATATTTTAGGTAGTGATGGGGAACCGCTTCCTCTAGTGTCCATTTCTTCTCTGCTTCAGACTGCTTTGCTGCTATTTTAGTTGCCGTGGAAGTGAAGGCTCGTATTTGTAATTCCGGTTCCCCGATATGAATGGCTAAAAGACGTTCTCCGTCCACTAGTTGGTAAGACATTTCTATTTCATCCTCCGGCTCTTGCACTGAGGATGGTTTCCAGCATGTTCCCGGACATCGATTAAACTCCAAAGATTTTTTCTTCCAATTAATGGTTGGATTGTGATGTTCCAACCAATCGTGTCCTAGAAATAAATCTGTTTTGCTGAGTGTTGCGACGGTGCAGTCCATTATCTCCTCATGGGACCCTATTTGTAATTTGAACTGAACGAAGTACTCCACGCTTCCTGACCCATTGCGGGTTCCGTCCGCATTATATACTGGGATCGGGCGTAGTAACTTCTTTTTGTTCATTTTGTGTCTTGCGACAAAATCCTCACTAATACACGAGGCGGTACATCCTGAATCTAATAACATGGTAATGTTGGCAGACTGAAACGTGTCCATAGTGGTGAGCACTCCTTTTAGATCCAGCTCTTGTTTGCCAATTCCTTGTACCACTTTTTCCCTTAAGTGGACAAGGTTCCAAAGGGCATCTGCTTCTGACAGAGCGTTTAATTGTTGGACTAGTTTTCTGTTGACCTCATTTATTCTTTTTTCATCTACCCACTGTCATAGACATTCTATGGCAGTTTGTTCTGGTTGCTGCCATATGCGCCTTAATATCCAAGGGGTAGTCCAGGCTTTTAACCTATTTCCTGGTTTTACACTCATTTCCAAATTTCTTATCCGATGTATGTTCCCACTGCATTCATAGAGTAAGTTGTGCACATCTATTGCAGAATCTACTGGTACTAATACATCGTTATAAGAATTTGAACTAGAAGCCAGCTGAACAGAGTGTTTGTTCACTGGCTGTCTCCAAAATCCGATATCTCCTCGATTTTGGCGCATCCTTCTGGGGTCATTTCCCCGTTGTCTATCATGCGTAACACCCTTTTTCCTTTGTCTTGGACAATATCTTTCTTCCAACATCTCTCTGTGGCATGTCCCTTCCTCCCGCACTTTTTACATTCGGGTACTGGTCTGGTTCCTCGTGGTAATGGACAATGGCGACTATAATGTCCCTCTTTTTCGCAATTATAACACCAGGGCTTCCTTTCTTTCTTTTTGTCCACATCCATAGCGTCTGGGTCTCGATTTCTTGACGTGAATGGAGCTGGTGCCTTGTACTGGTATTGAGGACGAGGGTTATTACTGGGAGTTTGCTCCCTATATTCTTGTCACGCTTTTGGGAAGCCGTATGTGTCGTTGGCTTTCCTATATGCTCGGGCAAGTGCAGTTACTCGTGCTTGTATTTGAGCAAGAGTCGCATTTTCTGGGAGTCCTCCATATCGAATTAAGTCCCATCCTAAGGCTGGGTTGAGATTGTTTTGGAATTGCGAGATTAAAGCTGCATCATTCCAGTCCATTAGCGATGTGAGGGAGTTGAATTTAACAATGTAATCTTCAACAATCATTGCTCCCTGTTGTAACTTCATCAATGTTTCGATTGCTTTTTCTTTTGTCTCTGTTGACATAAAGAACTCGTGCATTTGGTTTTTGAAGTCCGTCCAGTCTGTAAACGGGAACTGGTTGTTTAGTGGTCTCCTTATCCATGTCCTATTGTCTGCGGAGGATTCCCCATCATTTAATTGCTGCCAATCGAGCTGTGCATCCCATCCATTATTATCTATCTTATCTTGGAACTCCTGTGACGCTTCTTGGAAGGCTTTGAGTTTTATGCCACTCCAGTCCACTGCCCAGTCTCCTTTGCCACCTTTCATTCGATAAAGGCATATGGGGATCTTTCTTTTTACATTGGTTTCCCTTGCCAGCATGAAATAGGTCTCCATTTGCCTTAGCCATCCATCCACCGTTCGAGGGTCTCCCTGATAGTAATCAGGCATTTCTGCCTTTGTTAAGGGTCCCGGTTCCGGTCTAGAACTCCGCTGATATTCATTGATGATTGCAACAAGGGCTTGCCCAGCATTGGTGATTGCTCTCTGCCTGTCTTGCTCTTGTCTATGAATTTCATTTTCTCGAGCTGCTACAGCTGCCGTGGGTTGCGTTTCGGGAAGGGGGTCTAAGGTTTCGGAGTCCATCCATGTGTTTCTCCATCCCAGTATTGCGTGATAAGCATGCGTTACCATATCCACAGTTAACCTGAAAGGTCCCGCCCCTACTTTATAGTGACCCATGCCTTCTCGATTCAGACACTCGACGTGGAACCATCCTCTTGTATTGCTGTTATATTTTTCGATATGAAGGATGGTCTTGTCATTGTAGGAGGGTCGGATGATAGTGGTAACGTTTTCGTCCCGCAAGTTTTTGTCCCAATTACAGATTTCCTGTAGTTGCGGGTATGCTGGCCATAGGAATTCATCCCAGAATTCTTTTTTGATTAGGACCAGGTAGCAGTACCCTGGTATATCTGGATGAAAACCGCTGTTGGCCCAAGACATTTTTGGATAGGGATAGGGAAGCCAGGATTCCTTTTCTACGATCCTCCTCCATTCCTCGATGTGTCTTTGTTTGTGGGCATTATTTGCCCCTTGCGGATACTCTTCTGTGGATAACCAGTCTGCCGTAGTAGGAACTCCTCCACTCCAATGTGCCGTGTCTCCCCCAGTGGTAATCACTTTTGCTTTATTTTCTCTTCTGGCTAGAGCTACCGCTGCGTATGACCACGCTGGTTGCTCTAGCAGTTTGGGTTGAGTTACGGTGGGGTATGACCTTCCGGCTGCCTGGTTTACTGCCTCTTGGACAGTAATGGTAGAACGGAGGTCTACTCTTTTAATGGATGCTGTGGCGAGGGGGCGATTTTTTAATTGACGTTTTGATTTAGATTGTCCTCCGACTCATATGGTCCACGTGTAGTGGGAGATTTTGTGGAGGTCGACTAACTCGTCCCACGTATATTTGATATCGTCTCTTCTTATGGCTGATTCTTCAACAATGTGGCAGCGCCCTGGTCGGATGCTATCCTGAATGGCGAATACCACAGTATCGTCCCTCAGCTCCGGCTCCCAATTTACGATGTCATAAAGCGTTGGCCAGGCAGGCCAGTTAAACTTGTCATAGTATTCCACCTTAAACAGGTACATGTAGCAGTACCCATTTTGTCTCCACTGGTCGGGAGCGATTGGGCTTTTTGCCGTAGGTCCTGGTAGATATGCTTTGACTCAAGCTCGCCATCCTAACAGCCTAGCTTTGTGGTCATTCCATGTATCTTCTCCAATTTCGGGTAGAAAATGGTCTAGACTAATGGTTCGGAGTTTCTTGATTGGTTCGGTGAGGAGTCATTCCGGTGTCCTGGCAATGATATGTCCAGGTGGTTTAGTGGTAAGTAAGGGATCGTAACGAATCCCTTGACTGCCGTTCCTCCTCTTCTTTCTCCTTCTTCCATTTAGCATATCGGGTAGCTCGTATGTTACCGTTGATGGCGTGCATCCAGGCATTCCAGTCTTCGTGTGACATGGTCATGCCTTCGTGTGCGTAGAGTTCTTCTACGTGGTGAGCGCATTGAAGTCACTCTATTGCTATCCGGTATCGCCTGACTGCCTTATCTCCATTGTTTATTAATATCAGCCATTGATTGTATTTAGACGATACAATGGCTAGCCAGATTGGGTTGGAGGTATCACCCTTGTACTGGTCCTCCAATAATTTGATGAGAGTCTGGTACTCTCGTTCAGCTTTGCGCATTGCGCGTTCCGCTCATAAGATGGCCTTGCTAGCCGCTCATTCCATAAGAAGGGCCTCCCAGGCCTCCTTTTGTTCTGCGATTTGTTGAGCTTCTTGCTCCCTGAGTAATCTCTGCGCTTCGGCGTGTTCCCTCTTCCGCTCATCTTTGCGGTATCGCCAGTACAGCCTGACATGGTTGTCATATCGGCGCACAATGGTGTCACTGACGAATGCTGGTGTCCTTACGAGGACAGGTTCAGTAATGGGGGCCCAGTCCGCCTCGAAAATTTGTCCGATTTCCGAGAGTGTCGCCTGAGCATGTGGGAGTATGTATTGGAAATAATTCATTGTGATGAGGGAAGGTGTAATGTTTTTTCCTGTATAAAAAATTCTTCAATCAAGATCAGGCCCTCCACTGACTCTTGATCTGTTCATTCGGCAGTCGAAATCCGCGCCTGTCGATGACGTCCCTTGGGAAACAAGGGAGATATTGTCTGCAGCATTGTGGGTCCGCAGGCTATTAGTTGGGCACACCCAGCACTTCACCTCGCTATCTTTGTGCCTAGTTATCACCCCGAAGTCAGGTAGGGGTGCTAGTACAGGGAGTGTGCGAGGAATTTTAAATCAGCCTTGATATGTGGCACCAACTAAGTTTCTTTGCTCGTTCCTGAGCTTTTCCGCAGTGCTAGTACACTATGCTCGGGGCGCGTCTGTGGTCTCCTGCCTACACTCTCCCGACACACTAGTGTTCTCGTCTAACACTGTTTTGTAGACAGGCCCAACGGGCGTATTGAGGATCTCTCGTTCGAGACCCGTTGACAGTAGTTTTTGTCGGAGTCGGTGTCAGCCAATGGTCCCGGGATAATCGGGTTACAACCGTCAAAGAAAATAGCTAGGCTCTTGATCATCAGGAGCAACTACGAGCGGCATGCTCGGTGCTGGACAGTACAAGAGGGTAGTAGTGGAAAGTCTCTAGATTATGTCAGGAGTGCCCTAGACACAATCTATTCAACTCGAGCGGCAGTTTGTTAGACCAAAGACAATTCTATTGCTCAAGTAGCTATGTCTAGTGACAATAGACTATCTAGAGACTTAAGGTCTCTCTATGCTAGACTACGACCCTTATATACAGCTCTCCTGGTCTGTGCGCAGACAGTGCGCAGCTAAAGTCCCTCATACTGGGATCAATGTGCAGCGACTCAGTCTGTGCCCATCTATCCATTCGTGGAGAGATCCTCCCACACCCAACTCCTGGGTTGTTCGCATTCGGCCTTCCTATTGTTCAGGATTATCAGCCGATTCCCATGCGCTGCCATACCGTTGACTCGGTATCTCTCAGCGTTCCCATATTGCCCCTCAGGTGCCGTGCCATTCATTATTCCTTCTGTGGCATAGGCCCATCATCAGGGCCATCGTCCGTGTCGGCACTCGGTCTATTCCCATAGCCGATGCTGACCTAACCTCCTTCCATATAAGGGCCATAATGTTCGCACAGAGTTTCCCTCATCTCGTCCTGCCCTTGTATCCTATCGTCTGAGTGAAATAAAATAGATAAAAAGAAAAGAAAATTATAATCCAACTCTCTGAGTCCATATCCTCCATCGTTGCCGCTAAGGGCATGTCTTCATGGATGTTCATTAAGGTTGTTACTGTAATGGAACTTTTTTAGAGGTATGTTCATAACAGTTTTGACATATAACTTCCCATCTCAGAGGTTTCTGATAAGTTTTGGTGCATTGGGATATTTCTTATGAAACTTTTCAACTTTTGCTGGTGCATTAGCAACATTTTCCGTTGGTTCCCAGCTGGACTCTTCCACTGGATAATTTTTCCATTTAATGAAGTATTCCAACCTCCCTCCTCCATGTCCACTGAGGCAACTGTCCATTACTTCCTCTACTTCGTATTCATCCTCCTGGGACTCTTCTACCATCTGCGCATCCTTGCATGCCACTGCTTTTGCTTTTTGTTTTGGGAACTCTGGTTCCCTATATGGTTTCAACAAGACTTCATTGAAAATATTGTATACCCACCAGGATGCTGGGATTTTAAGTTTGTATGATGACTTGCCAACTTTGGTGAGGACTTCCAATGGACCAACAAATTTGCCATCAAGCTTCTTAGTTGCTTGGATTACTAGTAGATTTTCTGTACTGAGATAAACCTTGTTGCCTGGTTTATATTCTCGTGCCGCTTGACAATGGCTGTCATACTGCTCCTTCATGATTTGAGCAGCTTTTTCCAAAGCCTTTTTTGCTTGTGTGTGCACATCCTCTATCTCCTTTGCCAGTTGCTCCACAGCTATTGCTTTCGGCACATAAGTGGGGTCTAGTCCTTTGTTTGGATGACACCCATAATTCATGAAAAATGGAGTAAATCCTGTTGCTGAGTGGACCCTGTCGTTATGGCAGAACTGCACCACTGACAACCAATCGCTCCAGTTGTCTTGTCAGTTGTTCACAAACATGGTCAGGAATTCCTTTACTTCCTGATTCACTCACTCTGTTTGTCCATCCATTTGTGGGTGATAGGCCATTGATCAATTGGCCTTGATTCCCAACATTCCATACAAATCATCCATGAACTTTGAAGCAAACTGAGGTCCTCGGTTGCTTATCACTTTTCTTGGGAGGCCATGCTCCCGGAATACATTGTCCCTGAATAGCACCACTGTTCCTCTCGATGTAATTTCCTTAATGACTTCCCATGGTTCCATTGGGACTTCATTGGGTCGGAGTGGTGCCGCGTGCACCTGTCGATCCGGTTTTGCCTTTTGGCATGTTTCACAACCTGGAATGTATTTCTCTATGTCTTCGCACATGTTTGGCCACCAAAAGTTCCTTGTTAAAGACTCCAATGTCTTTGCAACTCCTAAATGTCCCCATGAATGGTGAATTGTGATAATGTCTTCTTGCAATGCCTCAACCGCTGGTATGTATACTTGTCCTTTCCAGGTAATGAGTCCTCCCTTCCACTTGTAATCTCCTTCAGCCTTTTCAAGGCCTTTGACAACCTGTGTCTCCCATTGCCATTTAGGCACCTCTCGTATGTCCTTCATGATGTTATCTATTGCTTGATCATCATCAAATACTCATACAAAGAGGTGTTCTTTTAGTAGAACCACCCCTTCGTTATCATTTTCTCTGTGGGCATGTCCCACCCTCCTAGATAATAAGTCTGCTTTGGTGTTGGACTTTCTGCTCCTGTGTTTTATGACAAAGTTGTACTCTTGCAAATCCATCACCCATTGTGCCTGCTGTTGATTTAAATTTTGTGCCTTTCTGAAATATGTCAAGTTCTGATGATCAGTTAGAACTTCAACTGTGTGTTTGGCCCCTTTGAGATAATGGGACCATTCATAGAAAGCATGCATGACTCCAAGCATCTCCTTGTTGTAGATCTCGTAGTTTCATTTGGCATTGTTGAGGGATTTTGAGATGAAAGCCACTGGCTTCCATATGTCATTCTCCACCCGTTGTGATAGAATTCCCCCAATAGCAAAGTCAGAGGCATCCACCTCTACTCGGAACTGTCCATCCTTGTTGGGGATTCACAATACCACCTCTTCTGCAATGGTTTTCTTTAGCTTATCAAAAGCTATGTCCTGGAGTTCTGTCCATCTCCACTCATCTTTCCCTGTTAGATGTGTTAACAGTTTGGCTGCTTTGGCAAAGTCTTTTATGAAGCATTGATAGAAGTTTATGAAGCCCAAGAACTGTTGGACTTCGCACTTGCAAGTTGGCTTGGGCCAATCAGTTACTGCTTTTACTTTGGCAGACTCCATCCGGACCGAGTTTTTGCTAATGACTACTCCAAGGAAGTCCATCTCTTTTTTGTCGAAGAAACATTTTTCTGGCTTTAATGATAGCTTATGTTCTTCCAGTTTCTCCAGGATATGGTTAACCTGTGCTGTATGCTCCTCCTGATTCCTTGAAAATATGAGAATGTCGTCCATGTAAATAATGACCCATCCTTCTGCTATCTTGACCCTGAAGATGTCATTCATCATGGTTTGAAAGGTGGCAGGTGAATTCGTGAGTCCGAAAAACATGACCAATGGCTCAAAGAGTCCTCTATTGGTTTGGAATGCTGCCTTCCACTCATCTCCTTCCTTGATGCATACATTGTTGTATCCCCAATGTATGTCCATTTTTGAAAAGACTTTTGCCTGTGATAGCTTATCCACTAGTTCTCCTATCAGCAGTAGTGGATACCAATTTTTGATTGTCATTTCATTTAACTTCCAATAGTCCTGTACCAGCTGCAATTTCCCATCCTTTTTCTTGACAAAGAAGAAAGGTGATGCCATGGGTGATTTACTTGGCTGGATCCATCTGGAGTCCAAGTTTTCTTTTAAGAATTCGTCCAGTTGTTGCTGCTCATCCCTATTCAACAGATAGATTTTGCAATCAACTGGGTTAGACCCAGGGATTAACTCTATAGTGTGATCCCATTGCTGCCATGGTGGTAATTCATTGAAAGTCTCTTTCTCAAAGACTTTTCGATGTTTCAGGTAGTGTCTGGGGACCGCTTCCTCCAGAGTTCATTTTTTAGTTTTCTCTGCCTCTTCTGCTGCTATCTTTGTGGCAGTCGATGCATATGCCCTTATACATAGCTCCGGTTCACCAATGTGAACTGCCAGTAATCATTCCCCTTCTTCCAGATGTTGCATTACATCCATCTCATCCTCTGGTTCCTGAACCGACGATGCTTTCCAACACCTTCCTGGACACCGGTTGAACTCTAGCAACTGTTTCTTCCAATTGATTGTTGGATTATGAAGTCTTAACCAATCGAACCCTAGAAACAAATCTGTTTTGCTAAGGTGCATTACTGCACACTTGATGACCTCTTCATGTTTTCCTATGCACAACCTTATCATTGCCATATATTCTAAGGTGCCTCTTGAGTTCTTGGTTCCATCGGCATTGAATACTGGTACTGGTCAGACCAGATGTTGCATAGGTATCTGATGTTTCTCTATGAAGTCTGTGCTGATGCAAGTCCCTGTGCATCCAGAGTCTAGTAACATTTCCACATGGATAGACTTTGATGCATCCATGGTGGTTATGACTCCTTTTAGATCCATCTCATTCTGTCCAGTCCCCTGCACTTTCTTTTCTCATAAGTGCACCAGATTCCACATAGCATCTGCTTCAGTCATGGTGTTTAACTGGTCTACTAGTTGTTCGTCAACTTCATTTACTTGTTTGGTGTTCACCCATTGTTGTAAACACTCCACCACTATCTGTTTGGGCTGCTCCCAAATTCTCCTTAGCATCCACTGTGGGGTCCACACTTTTAGTCTCTGTCCTTGTTTTGCGCTCACTCTGAGGTTTCTTAAGTGATGTACCTCTCCACTGCATTCATAAAGTAAATCATGCAATTTGATTTTGGAGTCTACATATACTGGTACATCACTATTCGAAACCTGAGTAGCAGCCAGCAGTGCTGAGTGCTCGCCTACTGGCTTTCTGCAAAATCCGAGACCTCCTCTATTTTCCCTATTGGGGTCATTTTCCCATTCCCAACGTATCTGACAACCTGTTTTCCTTTATTGCCAGTTATATTTTTCCTGGGTTTTCTACATCCCCTTGCTGTATGTCCTTCTTCCCCACATTTGTAGCATATGGCTTTTTTTGTCCTACACTCTTTTTCCGAGTGTCCTTGTCTTTTGCAATAGGAACAGACTTTTAGTTCCCTTGTATCAACGTCCATGGCATTGGGGTCAGACTGACTTCCTGATGCAACTGGTGGTGGTGCTCTATACTGCCACTGAGGTCGACTGTTAGGAGCAGGGGTTCGCTCTTTGTACTCTCTTTGTTCTTTAGAGAATCCATAGGCCTCATTGGCCTTTTGATAAGCTCTGGTGAGCGCTGTAACCCTTGTTTGGATCTGATGTAACATGGCATTGTCAGGTAATCCCCCATATTGAATCAGTTCTCTGCCCAGTGCTGGGTTAAGGTGGTTCTGGAACTGTGAGATCAGGGCTTGGTCATTCCAGTTGGTTAACGAGGTGAGGGAATTGAATTTGATGATGTAGTCCTCTACGATCATCGTTCCCTGTTGTAGTTTTAACAAGGCTTCGATTGCCTTTTCCTTTGTTTCTGTCGACATGAAAAACTCGTGCATCTGAGTTTTGAAATCTGCCCAGTCTACAAAGGGGAATTGATTCTCCAGTGATCATCTGACCCATGCCCAGTCATCAGGAGTACTTTCTCCTGCATTGAGTTGGGCCCAATCCAATTCCACACTCCAACCATTGTTGTCAATTTTATCCTGAAACTCCTGTTGTGCCTCCTGGAAGGCCTTGAGTTTCACTCCACTCCAGTCCACTGCTCTATTTCCTTTTCCACCTTTGATCCTATACAAACAGATTGAGACCTTTTGGCAAGCCTCTTTTTCATTGGCCAACATAAAGTACATTTCCATTTGGTGTAGCCATCTGTCTACTGTCCTAGGATCTCCTTGGTAAAAGTCAGGCATTTCTGCTTTAGTGAGAGGTCCCAGTTCTTGACAATTCAACCATTGGTATTCATTGATCATCGCTGCTAGAGCCTGTCCTGCACTGGTAATAGCTCGTTGTCATTCCTCCGCCTGTCGATGTATTTCATCATCCCATGCTGCAACTGCTGCAGCTGGCTGTGTGGCAGGCAAAGGTTCGAGCATATGTGAGTCCTGCCAGTGCTCCCTCCATCCTAATATGGCATGGTAGGCATGTGTGATCATGTTGACTGTGAGTCGAAAAGGTGTGGCACCTAATTTATAATGGCTCATGCCTTCTCGGTTAAGGCATTCAACATGGAACCATCCTCTGCAATTGCTATATATTTTTCAATGTGCAAAGTTGTGTCTTGTTCATATGACTTCCTAATGATGGTAGTCACATCATGTTCCCTGAGCTCCCTGTCCCAAGTGCAGATTTCTTGGATTTGTGGATAGGCTGGCCACAAGAATTCGTCCCAGTACTGTTTTTTAATTAAAACCAGGTAACAGTATCCTGGTATGTCCGGGTTACAACTGCTGTTGATCCAAGACATCTTTGGATAAGGGTATGGCAACCATGCCTCCCTTTCAACGATCCATCTCCACTGCTCAATCTCCCGTTTTTCGTGAGCAGTGTTTGCTCCTTGTGGGTACTCTTCAGTCAAGAGCCAGTCCACTACTGTGGCTACGCCACCATTCCAATGTGCTGCATCACCTCCTTGTGTGACAACCTGTGCTTTATTTTCCTTACTGGCTTGTGCTGCCACTGCATACAACCGCACTGGTTGCACAACCAGTTTGGGTTCCACTACTGCTGGGTATGTTTGTCCAGCCACCTCTGCATATGCCTGTTCGACCATGACTGTTGTCCTGAGGTTGACCTTTTTGATTGGTGTCTGGGCCAGTTTTCATTGTGCTGCCCTTCGTTTGGACTTTGACTGTCCACCAAAATGCACTGTCCATGTATAGTGAGAGACTTTGTGAAGGTCCATTAACTCGTCCCATGTGTATTCAATGTCATCTTGTCGTATGGCCAACTCCTCAATAATGTGACACCTCCCAGGTCGAATGCTATCCTGGATGGTGAAGACCACCATGTCATCTCTGAGTTCTGATTCCCAGTTGACTATATTGTAAAGGGTAGGCCAGGTGGGCCAGTTGTACTTGTCATAGTACTCTTCTTTAAACAGGTACATGTAGCAGTACCCATTTTCCCTCCATTGATTTGGTGCAATGGGATTCCAAGCCCTTGGTCCAGGTAGGTGTGCTTTGATATTTGCATGCCATCCCAATAGTCTGGCCTTGTGGTCATTCCACAAATCCTCTCTGACTTCTTTAAGGAAATGATCCATTCCAGTAGAGCAGAGGTGGGGTTGTGGTTTGGTAAGGAGTTGTTCTGGTGTCCTGGCAATGAGAACCCCAGGCAGCTTAGTGATGAGGAGGGGATCGAATCTGATTCCCCTACGGCATTCTTCTTCTTCCTTTTCCCACTTCCATTTAGCATAGCAGGTTGCCTGTATGTTTCCATTTATCACATGCATCCATGCATTCCAATCTTCATGACTCATAGTCATGCCCTCATGTTCGTATAATTCCTGTATGCGGTGTGCACACTGTAATCTTTCTATGGCTACCTGGTATTGCCAGATAGCTTTGTTGCCATTGTTGACTAACATGAGCCACTGGTTGTATTTCGATGAGACCAGGGCTAGCCAAATTGGGTTGGAGGTGTTGCCTTTGTATTGGACCTCCAATAACTCTATGAGGGTTTGATATTCTCTCTCTGCTTTCCTCATTGCATGTTCCACCTGCAGGACTGCTCGGGTGGCCACTCTTTCCATAAGTAAAGCCTCCCAGGCTTCCTTCTGTTCCAATTCCTGTTCGGCTTCTCATTGCCTGAGGAGTATCTGTGCCTGAGTGCGCTCAAGTCGTCATGACTCCTTCCAGTGTTTCCAATATAACTGGACATGATTGTTATATCAGCGGATGATGGTATCCCCAATAAATTCTTTAGGTCCTGTCTGGACCATGTCACTGATGGTGACCCAGTCTGCCTCGAAGATGCACCTGATCTCTGAGAGTGTCGCCTGGGCATAGGGTAAAATGTATGTGAATGTGCACTGCATTGCACCTGATTGTTCGTTCTGCTGTAAAAAATCTTCAACCAACTTCAGGCCCTCCACTGACAATTGGTCCATTCTTCTTGGCTGCCTGGTTCGGAATCTGTGCCTGTTGATGATGCCTCTTGGGAAACAAGAGGGTTACTGTCTGCTGTGTCATGGGTCTGCAAGCTATCAAAGTATGTGTGCCCAGCAGTTTGCCTCACTATCTTTGTGCCAAGTTATCAACCCGAAATCAGGTAGGGTTGCTTGTACAGGGAGTGTGTGAGGAACTTTGTATCAGCCTTGATACACAACATAAATTGAGTTTCTTCACTCGTTCCTGAGCTTTTCGGCAATAACAGTGTACTACACCCGGGGCATGTCTATGGTCTCCTGCCTATGCTCTCCCAGCAATGCTAGTACTCTCGTCTGTTACTGTGTGTAGCCACCCAAGTAGGGTTTGTCATCAGGCCCAATGGGTGTATTGAGGATCACTTGTTCGTGACCCATTGACAGTATGTGTGTCATAGTCGATGTTGCCTGGAGAGGTTGCAGGCTGCATGATTACTACCTCTCAGATATGAAACTAGGCCATTGGCACTTTGAGCAATGATGAGCAAGGTGTGCTTGGTGCTGTAAGACCAATGGGGTAGAGATGTAAAGACTCTAGATTATGTTAGGACTGCTCCTAAACACAACCACAAGACTTATGAGAAGGGGTGGCTTGTTAGGCCAAAGACAAGATGTGCTCTGTAGCTGTGTCTAGCGAACACAAAACTATCTAGAGTCTTAGGGACTTGCTACCTAAGACAACAACCCTTATATACCCACTCCCTGGTCTGTGCACAGACAGCACACAGCTAAAGTCCCTCAAGCCAGGATCAATGCGCAGCAGCTGATCTGCACCCATATGACCATTCCTGGAGTCATCTTCTCACACCAACACACTGTCCTTCCATATGTGGCCATGCTATTGTCTTGCATCTTGGCCAATTCCCATGTTGCCCCTCAGGTGCCATTCAGCATATGTATCCATCATAGCCTAGGCCCATCATTGGGCCGTGTTCCTTTCGGCACTCGGTCTATCCCTATAGCCGATGCTGACCTAACCTCCTTCCATATAAGGGTTGCAGTCCTAACATAGCCAGTCCCTGCAACCATGGTATTACCTAAGTCCTGTATCTATATGTTTGAGTGCAAATGAAAAGATAAAAAGAAAAGAAAAATATATCCTGTCTCTCCTAGTCTGTATCTTCGTAAGTGTCATTGACATCATTACTGTGAAAAATGAATAGAGTGGGTTATGCTCATAACAGGTACTGTGTATTCCCATGACATTTGATTCTGTCTCCTGCCATAGGTTGGTGTTTGTAAGCAATGGTAACAATGACTGTTACTGCTTTTGAGAAGTCCCCATAAGCAATGGCAACAATGAGCACCCATGCTCCCTTGTATCTGACCACCTTCTGAAGGTGTGTTTGAGTTTTATTTTGACCAGAACCCTAACCAGTGTGGTGGGGAATTAGCGCACCAGGCACTAAGTCCATGAGAAAGTGTTTTGAGTTTTTACAGAACTCTAACTGGTGTGAGACAGTTTGCTGTCCTCATTAAGCGGAATTGCTTTCGCTGTTAGTGGTCTTTTGCAGCACCTGCTTTTCCATGTGTGTCCGAGAAGTCCTCCTATTGCACTGTGAGCAACTACAAGCAAGGCGTGCTTGGTGCTGTAAGACAATAGAAAGTTGTGATGCATTGAGGTATTATTTTATCATTGTTCCCCTTCAACAGTTGGCTTGTTAGCCAAAGGAAAGTGTTGAGGATGGTGAGGCCCTGAGCAAGTGCCCCTGCCACCCTATGAAACCCAAAACTAGTCAATTATTTAGCTATGCATTGACCTTCGCATGAGCAGTCTTTGTGGCACCTGCTTTTTCCCTACTGGGGCTATGTGTTGCCCCACAAGTGTGATGCTGTCCTCCTCGTCTATGTGGGATCTTCTCCTGGAACCATTTCCCTTTATTTTATTTCAACTGTTGGCCGAGCCTTGTTCATTTGGCTCCTCAACCTAACTCCTGGTCATGTCTAATCATTGACACATCAACCAGTCCATGGGACAGGACATCGCCATCCTTTCCCCCAGGTTCCTGCTCCATAATTTCTAGAGCCATGATTGTATAATTAATCTGCCATCCCCATCCTGTCGACTTCTTTTTGTTGTTTGTACTGACACACATCCACACTGCCTCCTGGTACTTTATTTAATGTCGCAACCCTATGACATCAATGAATGTCTTCTTTCCTCCTCTTCAATCTATTCCAGGCCCTCCACTGGACATAGATCCATTCTCTCTGCCTCTGCTTTACTTTGTACTGCTGTCACCATAGATACCTCTTAGTTCTGGAGTACTGTTGCCTCTTCATCCATGAACTACCCATCCTGGCATAGTCACTGTCCAATGTGGTCCAATTGCACCCACACTTGGATTTTTGATTTGGTTGACAGGTCCACATGCTTAACTCAAAATGTATACCCAGCACTTCCCCCAAGTGTCCTTGTGCCTAGTTATCAAGCGCGCAGCTAATTTCATGCTTGCTAGTACAGAGGGTATAATGGGAATTGATCTCAGCCTTGATATACACATTAAGAGTGTTCCTTCATCTGTTCCATGAACTCTTCTGCAATAATGGTGGTAGTTACCTGGGGCATATCTGTGGTCTCCTGCCTATGCTCCACCTGGTGAACTCTAGTTCTTATCCATTACTGTTTTGTAGACACCCAGATGGGTTTGCTGCCAGGCCCTGTGGGCGTATTGAGGACACCTAAACAGTGCCCATTGACAGTAGGGTATTGAAGTCATTGTTGCCTGGAGAGGTTGTGGGCTGTGTGATTACTACCTCTCAGAAGTCATCCATGTCGTTGTCAAGGCCTTGCTTCACAGGGAGCTCAACAAGCCATACTGCTTGGAGCTATGTGACACAACAAGGGGTTGATAGAAAAGACTCAAGATTATGTTATGAGCTCCCACTCATGAACAAAACCCCAAAGCCTCGTAGAGGTGGAGTGCTACTCCAGAGATGAAACAAGGCTATATTGCAAGCCCTACTACAAAGATGGCTCTACTAGAGAGAACTAACTCCAAGTGAGAGAGAAACTATCTTGAGTCTTAAGGACTCAAGACTACCACTGTCCGACCTTATATACCTCCAGGGAATCCCCCCTGGTACCTCCCTAAACCAACAACACTCCTACCATGTTCCAGCACCCATCCCTATTGTCTGGTGCACATTTCATGTGAGTGCATATGAGCACAATCTTCCTGTGACAACTCTATCCTTAACCAGCTGCCTTTAGCCAAGCCTGGATCTTCATGGACCATCCTAGACTGTCCCAACTCTTGGTGCCCATCAGCATGCATATATCCATATACAAGATCATATACTGCTTGGCCTATTCTGTACTCATGCCTTCCCCTGGCTATTGAGTCTCTGGTTGGCATCTGTGTCCAATATCCTAAGCTGGTGTGTACCTTCCCAGCATATGCTGTGAGCACTAAGTATGAGTGCTGCCTCATGTCATCATAGTGTGGCCTTTCTGCCATTGGTCTAATGACCTTCCTCCCTCTACTGTTGTCCTGGGTTTGTCTGAGCTGTGCCTGTGTCTGGACTGTGTTTGGACCCTTCATAGACCTGTTGCCAAGCCACCATTGCTGTGCGCTCTCTGTATAGTTAAATGATCCTTGGTCATGGTCCTGCAATACATCTATCCATGTATGTCCTAGTGGCTGTGCTCCTTGACTAATCCCTTCCCTCGAGTCCTCGTATGGTAGGTGCTGAGCTAATCCCTCATAGGGGCCTTTGTGGCTGTGTCCATAAAGACTTTGGACTCCTATGCCTGTGTACTCTTGGCCCTGTCCAGCCCTGTGGCTGTACCCATGCCATATCCTTGTAGTGACTCGTGACACTGATGTAATGCACCCATAATGATAGGGGTGTCACCCTCCTTCCTGGTATACTGATGGCTCCTTGTCTGGCCATTGTCTCATAGTCTCCTGAATGCTCCCATGCCTTGATGCATGTGAAGTGTTCCCCTAGTCTCCTGAATGCTCCCATGCCTTGATGCATGCGAAGTGTTCCCCTAGTCTCCTATCCTCCCACAGTGGTCCCTGACCACTAGAATGAAAAATAAAAAGTGACTGCTAGGATCCACTCCTAACATATTAGTGTCCTGCATCAGGTCATGATATTGGTTCCCACTGCAGCACTCCTATACCACCATTGCATCCCTCAGCTAGCCCCATTGTGTCAAGACTTTCAAGATGGATTTGGATATACAGTTGCAAGGTGAAAATTTACAGAGTTACTTCATTAGTGGTAGGATAGAAAAATGTATATAAGCTCCTGTACAACACTTAGAGAGACAACACAATAGTACACCCCAGTCCTCCTTGAGTCTCAGCTTCTAGTTGCATCCTCTTAGTCTCATCCACATTCTCCATCTTGATACACTCCATGTCTAGCACTCTCACTGCTATGCACTCACATGCCACATATAATGTTATTATCCATGAACTCTGCCAGTTCCGCACATCGTAGTGTTGACATCTAGGACACTGGAGTTGACAGGAACTCTTTCACAACCTCACCCCTTCCTTTCCTCCCTATTTCCAATAGTGGAGTGAACTTATCACCATCATAGTGTGCTTGCCAGGAGTACCCAAATGGTTTGATGCCTCTTGAGGAAATGACTGGTGAGCCATCTTCCCCTTTAGGCAGTGATTGCATGATCATGATGGGATTGTCAACTTGTCTATATTTAGACCTGTAACCATTTCCTCTTGTTTGGCATGCTGCAAGGCTGTGGTGGATAGGTGGCCATAATGATGGTGCCACTCTTCCCATGATACACCTGGTACCCTACTGACATAAGCTTTGTCATGGGCATTGAGAAGTGCATGTCCAAGAGGTATAGTTTGTTGTGCTCTTTTCCGGCTCCTATTAATTTCCCCTGACTAGACTGCAAATAGCACCTGGTCTCATCAAAATTTATGCATCGTCCATCTTTGGCAAAGCAGCTGGGGGATAGAAGGCAGTTCAGCACATCCAGCACATGTAGCACATGCTCCAATTTATGTGATATGATTTTCCCATCTACTGAGAAATTCACTGTGACCATTCCCCATCCTAAACTTTAGTGGGCATGGGATCTACCCCTTTTAGGGTTGCGTCTGAAAGAGGCATATAGTCAGAGAAAGTGTTGCAGGTTGTGCATATGTGGGAAGTTGTCCCACAGTCCAGTAGCCAGTCTAGTTTGGAAAAGTCCAACACATTAGCCATATAGGAGAACTGATCGAGATCTGTGCCTGTTGCATCATCCTGTGCCTGGTGTGCCTGATCGTGCTTTCCCCTTCTCTTTGGCCCCTGTCCCTCTTTCCCACCACCTTTGCCCCAGCAATCTTTTGCCAGGTGACCCTTCTTTTTTCAATTGTTGCATTTGCACATCTCGTTTGCCTGTAATGCCATCACTGCCAAGCCATCACTGGTCCAGCCTTTCCTTCTTCAATCCTTGTCAAGAAGGATGGTGATCAGTTCCACTGACATAATGATGCTGGTTGCATTTGAGCCAAGGTATGCTGAGGTGAATGGATCCCATGTCTTGGGTAATGAGGTGATGAGTATCATCACAAAATCATTGTCACAGACAATACTTCCCATCAAGTGTAACTCCTCCTGCATCCTCCTAAGCTTCATCACATGTGCCTGCATATCAAAGTTGTCATCAGCCTTTGCCTGAAATAGCACATGCTGGGCAGTCAAAATGCCAATCTTTCCCTGCACTTCTTTTACTATTTTTAGCTGATCCCACATCTCCTTCACCATATTTGCTCTGGGTAAGTGAATCATCTCGGAATCTCCTACCACTAGCTGGTGGCCCTTCTGTAATGATGTCATCTATTTTCAGGTCCCGGAAGATTGTGAGCATTCTTCTCTTCCATGCTAGCCAATTCATGGAATTGAGTTGTTCAATCCAGTAAGAGCTAGAACCAGTGATCAGTACCGATTCTTTTGACATAATAACAGCCTATTTAGGAAATTTTTAGTGTGAGATTGAGAGCATGATTGAATACGAAGTTAATATAATCAATAGTGTCTGGGAGTGGGGCCCATAACCTGTTGAGAATATAGGGGGCATGAGAGGAAGAGGAGGAAAGGAATAATGTATTTGTAGAGTATATTTGAATATATAGTATTCCCCTAACTACATGGCAATACTCATACCAGTGAGCATCATTGAGTTTGAGCTCGGCATCCTGTGCCATTTCCTTGTCTCATCCTCAACTCCCTTCTAACCTCCATTCCCATCTCGTCTCCTACTGCCAGACTCCCCTTCTCCTTCCTTCCTGTTCCACTATGTGTTCTGTCAGGTGATTCATCATTCCCAACAATAACCTATGTTGTTAATAAGTGGATGCTGACAGTTAATGTAATATTAATGTTACAAGCTCAGCACTAGCAGTTTCTTGGACTTAGAGGCTGCCAAATATGATGATAGCAAGTACTCTGCCAAAGAAGATGGAGTCCACAGTATGCCAACCTCCATATATATATTCATGGTCCCAAATTCACACAGCAGCTCTCAACAGTTTTATTGATGATTCAACAGTTCCCCAGCCATCTGATGGCTCCTCTTTGCCAACCACATCTATGTCCATGGACAAGACATGGAGTATCCATCCATGTCTACAGTGAACGAAATCATGCATATATGAAGGAAACTGTCAAAAAGCTGAAACACCACTCCAGTCTTAATCTTGAGCATGCCTATGATAAAGACATTGGTGATTATCCATGCTGTTCATTCAACCTTGGAAACCAAACAGCTACATACCCCCATATTGATGTAGCCAACCTTGCTCAGTCATGGTGTTCCATCACACCCATTGGCTTTTTTGATGCAAAGCTGGGAGGTCACCTTGTATTATGGGATCTTGGACTGGTTGTGGGTTTTCTACCAGGTTCAACCATGCTTATCCCCTCAGCCCTTATCAGGCACTCCAACACCCCTCTTGCTCAACCTTCTGATAGGAGGTTTTCCATTGTTCAGTACACTGCTGGGGGTCTTTTCAGATGGGTTGAAAACAGTTTTAGGTCAGACAAGGATTGGGAAAGAGCTGCAGCAAATGGCCAGCAGATTGAAGATCATCATTGTGATCAAGAGCAATGATGGGCAACAGCATTGAATATGTTTACTAAACTGGAGGAGCTTTTGAAATAAATTGGTTACCAATTCTTAGAACAAGAAGTAAGAATGACTGTCTTTTTGGTGGCATACATGTTATGAGCACACCTCATATTTTTAAACCTTACAGTAATGACATCAATGACACTTACGAAGATATGCTCACAAGGAGTCAGAGGATATTTTTCATTTCTTTTTATCTATTTTACTGCACTCAAATGTTAGGATACAAGGGCTGGGCGAGACGCCACTAGGATGGGAACTCTGTGTGAACACTATGGCCCTTATATGGAAGGTGGTTAGGTCAGCATTGGCTAGGGAGATAGACCGAGTGCCGACTTAGGAGGCGACCTGATGATGGGCCTACGCCATGGAAGGATACATGAGCGGAATGGCGCCTGAGGGGCAACATGGGAATGCTGAGGAGTACCAAGTCAATGGTACGGCATGCATGGGAATCAGCCGACAAGCTTGAACAATAGCAAGGCTGGGGAATATGGGAATGGTTGAATGTGCAACACAATAAGTTGCAGCTGTATATGGAGAGATAACCAAGTATGGTCATATGGGCACAGGATGGCTGCTGCACCGAGTCACCTTATTGTGAGGGACTTGTGCTGCACGCTGTCTGCGCACAGACCGGGGATGGGCTTTATAAGGGCCATAGTTTAGCATAGAGAGACCTTAAGTCTCTAGATAGTCTATTGTCACTAGACATAGCTACTGAGCAACCAAGAATCATTTCAGACCTAACAAGTCACCACTTGAGTTGTTTAGGTTGTGTCTAGGGCAGTCCTGACATAATCTAGAGACTTATCTCTCTACCCTTCTGTGCTGTCCAAGCACTGAGCACACCACTCGTAGTTGCTCCAGACAATCAGAAGCCTAGTTTCTACTTTGACGGTTGTAATCCGATTATCCCGGAACCATTGGCGACATCGACCACAACACACATACTGTCAACGGGTCTTGAATGAGAGATCCTCAATATGCCCACAGGGGCCTGGCAACAAACCCAAACTTGGGTGGCTACACACAGTAACAGATGAGAATACTAGTTCGCTGGGGTGAAGCGTAGGCAGGAGACCACAGATGTGCCCTGGGTTTAGTATACTGTTATTGCTGAAGAGCTCAGGAACGAGCGAAATAACATTATTGGTGCTGCATATCAAGGCTGAACCCAAGTTCCTCACACACTCCCTGTACTAGCAACCCTACCTGATTTCGGGTTGATAACTAGGCACAAAGATAGTGAGGTGAATTGCTGGGTGCACCCAATAAATAGCTTGCGGACCCATGACACTGCAGACAAAATCTCTCTTGTTTCCCAAGAGACGTCATCGACAGGCGCAGATTAATTGACAGCTGATTGAACAGAACTATTGTCAGTGGAGGGCCTGAAATAGTTTGAAGATTCTTTTACAGGAAAATCCTACACCATCCCTCATCGAAAATGCACTGTTATTTCCAGTATATACTCCCACACGCCCAGGCGACACTCTTGGAAATCGGACAGATTTACGAGGCGGACTGGGCTGACACCATCGAACCTGTCCTCACAAGGACACCAACCTTTATTGGTGACACCATCATACACCGATA
Organism: Amanita molliuscula; assembly: GCA_023014405.1. Taxonomy (NCBI): domain Eukaryota; kingdom Fungi; phylum Basidiomycota; class Agaricomycetes; order Agaricales; family Amanitaceae; genus Amanita; species Amanita molliuscula. Next base: position 331,647 of record JAEBUP010000049.1, read on the forward strand.
TGACAATCACATCAGACTGTACTGGTGATACCACAAGGATGAGTGGAAAAGGGAACATGCCAAGGCGCACAAATTACTTAGAGAACAAGAAGCTCAGCAAGAGCTTGAACAAAAAGAGGCATGGGAAGCCCTTCTTATGGAACGTGCAGCTACCAAAGCCATATTACGCGCAGAACGCGCAATGCGCAAAGCAGAACAAGAGTATCAGACTCTCATACAATTATTGGAGGACCAATATAAAGGCGACACCTCCAACCCTATCTGGCTGGCTCTTGTCTCATCAAAATACAATCAGTGGTTGATGTTAATCAACAATGGGGACAAGGCTATTAGGTGGTACCGAGTAGCAGTCGAGCAACTTCAATGTGCTCACCATGTGAAGGAGTTATATGCCCACAAAGGTATGACCATGTCGCACAAAGACTGGAATGCTTGGATGCATGCCATGAATGGCAATATACGAGCTTCCTGTTATGCCAAGTGGAAAAAAGAAAAAGAGGAAGAAGAGCGTCATCAAGGAATTAGATACAATCCCCTCCTCATCACCAAACCACCTGGGCACCTTCTTCTCATCACACCAGAACACCTGCTTACGGAACCATTGCTGAAACTCCCAATTGGACTTGATCATTTTCTACCCGAGATAGGGGAGGACAGCTGGAACAACCATAAAGCTAGATTACTGGGATGGCATGCACGAGTCAAAGCACACCTACCAGGACCAGTAGCAAGAAGTCTAATCACTCCCGATCAATGGAGGCAAAATGGGTACCATTACATGTACCTGTTCAAAGCCGAATACTATGACAAGTTTAACTGGCCTGCTTGGCCAACACTTTACGACATCCTGTCATGGGAACCAGAACTTCGGGATGAAACAGTCATATTCGCAATCCAAGAAAGTATTTGACCAGGGCAATGCCATATCATTGAAGAGTCAGCAGTACGATGGGATGATGTCGAATATACATGGGACGAATTGGTCGACCTTCATAAAGTAACTCACTACACTTGGACTGTATGATTCGGAGGCCAGTCAAAATCAAAATGTTGGTTAAAAAATCGTCCCCTCGCCACTACTGCAATAAAAAGAGTCGACCTCAGGTCCACCATCACAGTACAGGAAGCTGTAAACCAGGCAGCTGGACGAACATATCCAGCAGTCATTGAACCAAAACCAGTAGTGCAACCAGCACGATCATACGCAGTGGCAGCACTAGCTGGGGGAGAAAGTAAAGCCAAAGTCATCAACACTGGAGGGGATGCAGCAACTGGAATGGTGGGGTTCCCACCACAGCAGACTGGTTATCAGCAGAGGAATATTCTCAGGGGGCGAATGATGCCCATAAAAAATGACAAATCAATGAATGGAGAAGGATTGTTGACAAAGAGTCTTGGCTTCCTTATCCCTACCCAAGAATGTCATGGGCTAATAGCAGATTTAACCCAGACCAACCAGGATATTGTTACCTGGTACTAATTAAAAAAGAATTCTGGGATGAATTTCTATGGCCGGCCTACCCGCAGTTGCAAGAAATCTGCAACTGGGACAAGAACCTCCAAGAGGAAAATGTTACCACTATCATTCGAAAGTCCTACTCCCATCCAACAATGTTACATATCGAAAAATATAACAGTAACACAAGAGGATGGTTCCATGTTGAATGTCTAAACTGAGAAGGCATGGGACACTACAAAATCAGAGCAGGACCATTTAGGTTAACCATAGAAATGGTCACCCAAGCCTACCATGCAGTACTCGGATGGAGGAATCACTGGATGGACTCCGAAACATTGGAATCCCTCCCAGACACCCAACCTGCTGCAGCAGTAGCAGCACGGGAAAATGATATTCACTGTCAAGAAGAGGATAGGCAATGAGCAATCACCAATGCTGGACAAGCTCTCATAGCTATTATAAATGAATACCAGCGGAGTTCTTGACCAGAACCAGGACCCCTCACAAAGGCAGAAATGCCTGATTATTATCAAGGGGACCCACGAATGGTTGACGGATGGTTGCGACAAATGGAAACATACTTCATGTTAGCAAGGGAAGTAGACCCAAAATGGAGGATTTCCATATGCCTTTACCAAATGAAGGGAGGAAAAGGAGATAGGGCAGCAGATTGGAGTGGTGTCAAACTCAAAGCACTTCAAGAAGCACTGCAGGAGTACCAGGACAAAATAGACAATAGTGGATGGAGTTCACAGTTGAACTGGCAGCAGTTGAACGAGGGAGAATCAACAGATGATAATCGAGCATGGGTATGGAGACCATTGAACAATCAGTTCCCATTTACGGACTGGACCAATTTCAAAAACCAAATGCACGACTTCTTCATGTCAACAGAAACAAAAGAGAAAGCAATTGAGGCATTATTGAAATTGCGACAAGGAACAATGATGGTCAAAGACTACATCATAAAGTTCAACTCTCTCACCTCGCTGACAGACTGGAACGACCAAGCCCTGATCTCTCAGTTCCAAAGTAACCTCAATCCAGCCCTAGGAAGGGACTTAATCCGATATGGGGGACTTGCAGATAACGCAACTCTTGTTCAAATACAAACGAGAGTAACTGCACTTGCCCGAGCCTATAGAAAAGCCAACGAGACCTATGGCTTCCCAAAAAATTGGCAAGAATACAGAGAACAAACACCAAGTACAAACCCTCGCCCTCAGTATCAATATAAAGTGCCAGCTCCCTTCGCCTCTGGCAGTCGAGATCCAAATGCCATGGATGTAGATAAGAAACGAGATAAACCATGGTGTTACAACTGTGAAAAAGAAGGCCATTATAGTCGACAATGTCCATTACCGCGAGGAAAGAAACCTATACCGGAATGTAGTAACTGTGGAAGAAAAGGCCACACAACAGAAAGGTGTTGGAAAAAGGAACCAACCAGGGATAAAGGAAAAAGAATGGTACGAATGATAGACAATGGGGAAACGACCCCAGAAGGATGTGCCAAAATCGAGGAGATCTCGGATTTTGGAGACAGCCAGTAGACAAATGCTCTGTCCAACTGGCCTCCAGTTCAGTTTCGAGTAATGGTGTATTAGTACCAGTAGATTCCACAATTAACATGCATGATTTACTTTATGAATGCAGTGGGAACATACACTGTATAAGAAACTTGAAAATGAGCACAAAACCCGAAAAACGGTTAAAAACATGGACACCTCCTTGGGTGTTAAGACGCATATGGCAGCAGTCAGAACAAACCGCTATTGAGTGCCTAAGGCAGTGGGTGGAACCCAAACAAATGAAAGAAGTAAACGGAAAGCTTGTCCAACAGTTAAATGCACTATTGGAAACCGATGCCCTCTGGAACCTGGTACACTTATGAGAAAAAGTAGTACAAGGAATTGGGAAACAGGAATTAGACCTGAAGGGAACACTCACCACTACAGATACCTGTCAATCCGCCAACATAACAATGTTATTGGATTCTGGATGTACCGCCTCGTGTATAAGCGAGGAGTTTGTCGAAAAACATAAGATGAACAAAAAGAAGTTATTACATCTGATACCAGTATACAACATGGATGGAACTCAGAATGGGTCAGGAAGTGTAGAATACTTCATCCAATTTAAACTGTGCATAGGATCTCACGAAGAAATTATGGACTGTGCTGTCGCTACGCTCAGCAAAACAGACCTATTCTTGGGACACGGTTGGTTGGAACACCACAATCCAACCATTAACTGGGAAAAGAGATCGTTGGGGTTTAACCATTGTCCTGGAACCTGTTGGAAGCCATCTTCAGTACAAGAACCCGAAGATGAGATTGACATCTCATATTGCTTACATGAAGGAGATCGCCTTCTGGCAGTTCATATCGGGGAACCCGAGTTACAAGTACGAGCCTTTGCCTCAACTGCAACAAGGATAGCAGCAGAACAGGCAGGAAAGGAAAAGAAACATACACTCGAGGAGGCAATTTGTCATCATTATTTAAAGCATAGAAAGGTTTTCAAAAAAGAAACCTTTGACAAACTACCACCTAGACGACGATGGGACCATGCAATCAAGTTAATTCCTGGGTCCACTCTGGTGGATTGCAAAATCTATCCCCTAAATAGAGATGAACAACAGCAGCTTGATGAATTCCTGAAAGAGAATTTGGATTCTGGATGAATCCAACCCAGCAAATTGCCAATGGCATCACCTTTCTTTTTTGTCAAAAAGAAAGATGGGAAACTCAGGCCTGTACAGGATTACAGGAAGTTGAACGAAATGACGGTCAAGAACTGTTACCCTTTACCTCTCATAGGAGAACTCGTAGATCAGCTATCACAAGCAAAGGTTTTTTCCAAAATGGACATATGTTGGGGATACAACAATGTCAGGATTAAGGAGGGCAATGAATGGAAGGCCACTTTCCAAACCAATCGAGGGTTATTTGAACTGCTTGTTATGTTTTTCGGCTTGACTAACTTGCCTGCCACCTTCCAAACCATGATGAATGACATATTTCGAGTCGAAATTGCAGAAGGATGGGTCGTCATCTACATGGATGACATCTTGGTGTTCTCAAGGAACCAGGAGGAGCACACAAAACATGTCAACCGAATACTCGAAAAGTTAGAAAAACACAAGTTGTCGTTAAAACCCGAAAAATGTTTCTTTGATAAAAACGAAATAGACTTTTTAGGAGTTATCATTGGAAAGGACACTGTTCGCATGGATCCTGTAAAGGTTAAAGCAGTATCCGAATGGCCAAAACCAAAGTGTAAAAAAGAAGTCCAGCAGTTTTTGGGTTTCGTCAACTTTTACCGATGATTCGTAAAAGATTTTGTGAAATTGGCAAAACCATTAACACAGCTTACTGGGAAAGAGGAATGGCTGTGGACACAGCTGCAAGATGAAGCCTTTGATAGGCTTAAGAAAACTATAGCAGAGGAAGTTGTACTCTGAATCCCCAATGAGGAAGGGCATTTCCGAGTAGAGGTGGATGCCTCGGATTTCACCATTGGAGGGATATTATCACAACAATGAGAGGACGGACTATGGAAGCCGGTGGCTTTTATTTCAAAGTCACTTAATGATGCCAAGTGAAATTACAAAATATATGATAAAGAGATGCTTGCGGTAATGCACACCTTTTACGAATGGATGCATTACCTCAAGGGAGCAAAACAAACCATTGAAGTTCTGACAGATCATCAGAACTTGACATATTTCCGAAAAGCTCAGAATCTCAATCAACGCCAGGCAAGATGGGTGATGGACTTACAAGACTACAACTTTGTAATTAAACACAGGAGTGGAAAATCTAATACCAAGGCAGACCTACTGTCCCAGCAAGTGGGACATGATAAAGGAGAAAATGACAATGAAGGCGTCATCCTGCTTAAAGAACATCTTTTCAGTTGGAGTGTTTGATGATGATCGAGCAATAGATGCTATCATCAAAGACATAAAAGAGGTCCCTTGTTGACAATGGGAGACCCAGGTAGTGAAAGGATTGGAAGTCGCCGGGGGAGAATACAAAATTGATAAGGGACTAGTAACCTGGCAGGGACGCGTATACATACCAGCAGTACCAGCACTTCGAGAAGACATCATTGCTATCCATCACTCATGGGGACATTCAGGAGTTGCTAAAACTCTGGAATCACTTACCAGGAACTTCTGGTGGCCCAACATGCGAAAGGATATCGAACACTACATCCCTGGCTGTGAAACGTGCCAAAAAGCAAAGCCAGACAGGACTGCCCTGAGCAGCGCCCCTATGACCAAATGAGGTGTCTCCAGAACCTTGGGAGATTATTTCAGTGGACTTCATTGGACCCCTACCAGAATCCAAAGGAAACAATATGGTTCTGGTGATTGTTGATAGGTTCACAAAGAAAACCTATTTCATACCCACTACATCGGATATCACCTCGCAGGGAACAGCAGTACTGTTCCGAGACAATGTGTTTAGGGAGCATGGAATCCCTAGAAAGGTCATTAGCAACCAAGGCCCTCAGTTCACCTCGAAATTTATGAATGATTTATATGGGATGCTCAGAATCAAGGCCAATCGATCCACGGCCTATCATCCCCAAACTGATGGTCAGACGGAAAGGGTCAATCAAGAATTAAAAGAATTTTTAACCATCTTTGTTAACAACCAACAAGACAATTGGTCGGATTGGCTATCTGTGGCTCAGTTTTGCCACAATGATCGAGTACATTCTGCTACAGGGTTCACTCCATTCTACATGAATTATGGTCAACACCCAAACAAAGGACTTGACCCCACCTATGCACCAAAGGCAGTAGTGGTCGAGCAGTTAGCAAAAGAATTGGAGGACATTCACACCAAAGCAAAATTGGCATTAGAAAAGGCAGTGCAAATTATGAAGCAGCACTATGATATGCATCGAAGACAGGCCGTCGAATATAAACCTGGCTGTTACAACGTCTTTTTCTTACATTTACTTATTACAATAACCTTTCTTCACTTCGTCGCTATGCTTTGATACCTGTTTCATCCACCTGGACTACCCCCTGTTTTACTTCCGTTTATACTTCTTCATTGTTCTCCAGACAGTATATAAACCCTCACATGTACCGTAGTTCTCTAGTTCCAACTTAATCGAGTATTGTCCTTTATTGAACAACCTCTTGCTCTCATCCTCCTCATTGCTCGAGCTGCCTTCATCGTCGTCTAGCATAACATCGAACAGCATTCTTGCCTAGTGACTGGGATTAGACCAAGACTCTAGTCGTCACTATTGACCCGATAACGAACCAAGGGCATCGATCCTAACACAAGTTGGAACTCACCGAACCGCTTAGTGCATTGTCACTAGCTAGACAACATAGATCCGAAACGACCCGAGACCAGACTCTCTAACCAGAGACCACCGAACGATTCCTTTCTCTTTAAAGGAACATACTATCTAGAACAACAGGAGCTCTTTTTCTCAACACTAAATAAACATTGGGAATTTCGAGGAGTAGGAAAGAACAGAAACACCCCAGTACCTAACGAATACTTTGAAGGGGATTACATTGAAGGAGACGAACACTCACTACCCGGAAAACTTTGGGTTGAGTGGAGAAATGAACAAAAAGAACCAGAAGAAGAACTAGAACTATATTTCGAGAGACCCAAAGAAACCCTTTGGTGGGAAGAATACTGTGACGAGGAATTTGATTTTGACGGTACCGATCCATACTACTCTCTCTCTGAAGCATCCATAGCAGGGTGGAATGCCTTCCTAGAACAAAAACAAATCAAACACGAGCTAGAAAACCCGAGACCTGAAACAGACACCGAAACAGACACAAAACAAATGGCAACCAACGTTGAAACCACTGATGCCCCCAGGGGAGACATCAAACCAGTCTCAGCACGAATTTTCACAGGAGATCGGACCAAAGCTAAATCATTCATCAATTGGTTTAGCGATTTCTTTGCAATAAACGCCCATAACTATGAAGGAAAACATGAAAAGAAAATCAGATACGTCCTCCAATGCCTAGGAAAGGAACTAGACGACTGGAAGGAAATAGTTCGTGATCAATTAGATGAAAAAGATGAACTCACCTGGGAAAACTATGATACCTTCGTCAAACGATTCATTGACAATTGGGGAGAAGTCAACACAGCAGTCAGAGCACTGAACGAGCTCACTAAACTACGAGTTGGAGGAGAAATCACCATCCCAATTTATGTCCGAAAATTTAGGATGCTCATAGGATCCTCCGGACTAACCGGAATTACTGCTCAACTCCAGGCATTCGTCCGAGGCCTACCAACCACCATTGCTGCCAAAATTCTTGAAGGACAAAGCGACTTTAAAACTATCACAGACTGCCTACAGAAAAGCGGAACAACTCAATGCAGCATGGGAAATGATGAAAGCGCTAGGGAAACCTGATACAGGGCATCGATTCAATAAAACAGGAGGATCTAAAACAATCAACGCCATGACAGCTGGACGCCTCACTGATGGACAACGAGAAGAATATATGCATTCTGGGAAGTGTTTCAGATGTGGAACCATCGGTCACTTATCTCGAAACTGCCAAAAAAAGGATGCCACCAGGAACCCGCCCCCTTCAGGACGATTCACCAGAACAATCACCGAAGATAATGATGCCAAGAAAATTCGCACTATGATTGCAGCGCTCAGCATGGAGGAATGAGAAACTCTCCTCACCGACCTTGAAACTGAGGGTTTTTAAAGCGGAGGAACCAGAAAGCGGTTGGAACCTCCAAGAACGATTATGGACAGTTAGCACTCGACTCTGTAATAGTAAGATCGAATAATAATCAATGACTCTCAATAACTGTCCAATCACCCGAATTACCTGCTGAAATATCTGCCCTCGTTGACTGTGGAGCAGAAGGAAACTTCATTGATGAAACTATAATGAAAAACATGAGCAAAAAACCACTAATTCGACCAATACGAGTTAAGAATGCCGACGGAACAGTAAATTTAAATGGAATGATCACACATAAAGTCAAGATCCCCTATCACATTGGAGATCTACAAACCAAAACAAACTTCCTAATCACCAAGCTAGGAGATCAAAAGCTTATACTCGGACTCCCCTGGTTAGAAAAATACAACCTGGCAATAAACTGGAAGGAACGAACCCTTCAGCTCGATTACCAACCAATAAAACAGATAGAAAAGAATTTAGATCAGGAAATCGAAGAATACTGGATCAGGGTCAAAACTTCGGCATCACAGGCGCTAGAGCACACATTACGAAAAGAAACCATAACGACTCTACCAGACGAGTACCAAAAATGGAAATCTACCTTCGAAAAGGCGCCTTCAGAACGATTCCCGATCAGACGCACATGGGATCATGCAATTGACCTCAAAACCGGATTTACCCCAAAAATCAGCAAGATCTACCCACTATCAGTAAAAGAGCAATCATCCCTCGACGAATGGATCACCGAACAGCTAGCTAAAGGATATATTAGACCATCCAAATCCCCACAAGCCTTGCCATTTTTCTTCGTCGCAAAAAAGGAAAGTGGAGCACTCCGGCCATGTCAAGACTACCGATATCTGAATGAATGGACAATAAAAAATGCATACCCACTACCATTAATCCCTGATCTGATGACCAAGTTATCCGGCACTCAATATTTCACAAAACTTGATCTCTGATGGGGATACAACAACGTTCGAATAAAAAAGGGAGATGAGTGGAAAGCAGCCTTCATAATGAACAAAGGACTATATGAACCAACAGTCATGTTCTTTGGCCTATGCAATTCCCCATCTACTTTCCAGACAATGATGAACGAATACTTCCAGGACATGATCAATGAAGGATGGTTAATCATTTACATGGACAACATTTTAATATGTGGAACAACACCCGAAGACTTAGTAACCCGAACGAAACGTGTCCTAGAACAACTGAAAGAAAACGATTTATTTCTCAAACTCGAAAAATGCAAGTTCTGTACTCAGGAAATCGAATTCCTCGGAATGATCATTCGACCTGGGGAGATAACAATGGACCCGATCAAACTGGCAGGAATAGCAGATTGGCCAACGCCGACAATGGTCAAGCAAGTACGATCCTTCTTAGGATTTGGAAATTTCTACCGACGATTCATTGGAAATTTTGCAACCCTTGCTCGACCACTTATTGATCTCACGAAAAAGGATGAAACGTTCCTTTGGACACCAGAACGACAGACGGCATTCAACAACCTGAAAAAACGCTTTACAACAGCCCCAGTACTCCGAATGCCAGATGTCACCCAGCCATTTATCCTGCAAACCGACGCCTCGAATAAAGCAACAGGAGCAGTGCTAAAACAAGCCGATGAAGCCGGACTCCTACACCCTTGTGGCTTCATCTCGCACGCCCTGACCACGACAGAGCAAAACTATCAAATTTACGACAGAGAACTACTGGCGATCATCAAAGGACTTGCGGCATGGTGACACCTTCTCCATGGATCGCCACATACCACTATTGTTCATTGCGACCACAAGAATTTAACCTTTTACCGAACTCCACAACGCCTCACCCCCACACAAGCCAGATGGTCCTCCTTCTTAAGCAAATTTGACCTCCGAATAGAGCATGTCCCTGGAACTAAGATGTTTGAAGCAGATACCCTATCTCGACGACCAGATCACATCGGAATGGACGACACCCCTGAAGAAACCACAGTATTACCACCCGAACGATTCATCAGGCTTATAGCAGATGACCTAGCAGAGAAGTTGTGCAAAGGAATGACTAAGGACGACTTTGGACAAATATTAGTCGAAGTAATCCGAAATCATCGGGCACCACCAATAAAGTCAAAACTGCAAGACTGGACATATGTTGATCACATCGTACACTACCAAGGAAAAGCCTATGTACCAGATCAAGATGGACTGCGCACTCAACTCATTAAACTAACGCATGAATCACCTACATCCGGGCACCCCGGATGATTTAAAACCCTAGAATTACTCAAACGAAACTATTGGTGGCCTGGAATGAACAAACATACCCGAGACTGGATCGAAGGATGCGCGCTCTGCCAGCAAATGAAAGTAAACACTCACCCTAACACCCCTGCCCTGCAACCGATCAAATCTAATGCCACCAGACCCTTCCAACAAGTCACAATCGACTTCATTACAGACTTACCAATTGCCAACGGCTTCGACTCGATCATGGTCATGGTGGACCATGGACTTACAAAGGGGGTAACCTTTTCCCCTTGTCACAAAATGATCGACGCACTAGGAACTGCAGATCTATACATAAATGAAAATTTCAAACAATTCAGGTTTACCAGACATCCTCATATCTGACAGGGGACCGCAGTTTGCATCTAAAGTATTCCGAGAAATAGGAAAAGCGCTGGGAATCAACCATAGAATGAGCACAGCCTACCACCCCCAGACAGATGGCGAGACAGAACGAGTCAATCAAGAACTAGAAGTCTATCTCCGAATGTTCTGCACAAATGAACCGCATAAATGGAAATCACTACTGCCAATTGCGGAATTCGCCCACAATAACTGACACCATGATACCATCAAAGCATCACCATTTCAGCTAATGTATGGGACAGACCCTGTTGCTATTCCCACAGCTGCATCCCCTATGACAACCCCGGCAGCTGAAAACCGACTACGAATGCTACAAAAGGCTAGAGAAGAAGCACTCGCTGCGCACGAACTCACCAGACAAATGGTGGCACTCAGAACAAAAGACAAAAGTATCAGATTCGAAAAAGGAGACAAAGTCTGGCTCGAAAATTGAAACCTCCGAATACCCTACGAATCAAAAAAACTAGTGCCCAAAAGAGAAGGACCCTTTATAATCGAACAGGTACTAGGACCTGTCACTTATAGACTGAAACTCCCCAAACAATGGCGCATCCACCCCGTGTTTCACGCCACACTGCTAACTCCATATAAAGAAACAATGGCGCATGGGCCGAACTTCTTGAAACCACCCCCTGATCTCATCAACAGACAAGAAGAATTCGAAATAGAAGCAATTGTTACCCACAGAAAACGAGGAACCGGCTATCAATACCTAGTTAAATGGAAGGGATATGGATCGAATGAAAACTTGTGGGAACCAGAAACAAATCTGAAAAACGCTGCGGACATCCTTAGGACGTATAAAACACGCCGACACTTATTGTAAAAGCAATGGTCCAATACCGCAACAAGCAGATCCTCAAACAGAACATTAGGCATACCAAAAACATCGCCTCCCCCTACTCTCGATTCTCTCCCAGACAATCCATCCCAAAACTTAAACACCTGATCATCCAACTCCCTAATCAAACCCATCCTCACCAAGGAAGACGTGCAATAGGAACAGCCTTCGTTGAGCTATGCAAAATCCTGTTCTTCCAAACGAAAGTACCATCACTACACCCAGTATATAAGACACGGGACAGCCCCGGCTCTACAATGACAACCGACATCATCACTAGAAACCGATACAGCAGAGAAGCACGAAGAGCACTAAACTTATGGATTATAGACTGAACGAGGGACCTGGAAGCAACAGGAGTGACCTGCCTACACCACGAGGCGTTATTTCCTGACAAAATCAACTTCCCATCCAGAGGACCGCTAAACTTTGACCTACCCCCGAACTACCTATACATCCAGCATGGAGGGATACCACCTCCATACCTGAGTCTTCCACCACCACCCCATTACTGTAACTTCGAATGGGAACCCAGATACCCAATGATTACAGGTGTCATCCATCATACGAACTATGGAACGATTACACATCGAATCCCACCTAGACCCTTACACGAACCATATGTGATGGAAGAACCTCCCACATGACCCAATACCCCTAGACCAGAACCATTGGCTGATCAAATCTTACGAAACATCCTCCCTGCAAACACAGACGATTCGTTTTGGGACATAGAATATTTCGACGAGGCTCACCTATAAAAGAACGAGATTCCCGCTTCCTAGCCTTTCAAACAACATCACTTACGCAAAAATGTTCTCTCTCGTCGCCATCCTCACCGCTCTCGTCTTCACCTTCTTCCCCTCCATCCTCATTGGCGGGCTCATCCTCACCACCCTCCTCGCCACCCTCACCCTCGCCTATTCCTTCCCCGAGAAGCTCCCCGAGTTCGACGTCTTCACGCCGCCCATCGAGATCTTTGTCGAAACAGAGACAACGGTCCACGTCGACGATGACTTACACATTCATCCGCCCGAACTCGCCGAAGAACTGCCCGCCGAAGAAGAACTTATCCCTGCACCCGCCCCAAAATCGAATCCCCTTGTCGCCGCCGCCTCTCTCGAAGCCTCATACAGTTACGGCCAACCTCCGGGACCTCTCCGCCCCACTTGGAGCCCTCATAGGACTCACGCTCACCACAGACCCCAATGCCATGACCTACACTGAATGTGACCTCGTGCTCCGAGAACTCCGCCAACTGAAGGTCACTCTCGATGTGGCACGATGGCACATCGACTCGGCGCACAAGGACATCGAAAACATCATCCACTGGTGCGAGTCTAGAGCAGACCATGCTTGGACCACTCAGGGCTGGCCTTGAGAAGTCGGTGACTTCTCGCATAGAGAGGGGGTAATGTTACAACGTCTTTTTCTTACATTTACTTATTACAATAACCTTTCTTCACTTCATCGCTATGCTTTGATACCTGTTTCATCCACCTGGACTACCCCCTGTTTTACTTCCGTTTATACTTCTTCATTGTTCTCCAGACAGTATATAAACCCTCACATGTACCATAGTTCTCTAGTTCCAACTTAATCGAGTATTGTCCTTTATTGAACAACCTCTTGCTCTCATCCTCCTCATTGCTCGAGCTGCCTTCATCGTCGTCTAGCATAACGTTGAACAGCATTCTTGCCTAGTGACTGGGATTAGACCAAGACTCTAGTCGTCACTATTGACCCGATAACGAACCAAGGGCATCGATCCTAACACTGGCGACAAGGTTTATCTTAGCACAGAAAACCTACCAGTCATTCAGGCTACCAAAAAACTAGATGGGAAGTTCGTTGGCCTGCTAGAAGTACTCGCCAAGATGGGCGAATCCTCATATAAACTCAAAATTCCAGCATCCTGGAAAATCTACAACATCTTCAATGAAGTCCTCTTGAAGCCATATAGGGAACTGGTGTTCCCAAAACAACAGGCAAAGGCGGCAGCGTGCAAGGATGCGCAAATGGTGGAAGAATTGCAGGAGAACGAGTACAAAGTTGAAGAAATCCTGGAAAGCCATATAAGTGGGAGAGGAGGAGCGAGGCTGGAATACCTCGTAAAATGGAAAAATTATCCAGTAGAGGAGGCCACCTGGGAACCGATCAAAAATGTTGTCAATGCACCCACCATAGTCAAGAAATTACATAAGGTGAATCCTGATGCCCCCAAACTCGTTAGGAATATTTGAGATGGGATATTATACATCCAATACACTGAGACAAAGCCAAAACAACCCATTAGTGCAACAAAGCACAAAAGGAGTCAAGGAACACACTGGAAAGATCGACAAAGGTTGTTTGTATGGGAAGATGGTCACTTCGGACCAAAGTACCTAGAAAACATGGAGTGCAGATGGTGCAATTGGAAAGGAGATTGTGCAGGAATAATGGAATTACCAGATGACACCAATGGGACATTCTCCAGAGACCTGGAGCATGGCGGGCGGTCTAAACCCATGCTTAATTTCCCTCAGAAGACGGATGAGGAGGAGCTTGCAGAGGAATGAAGAGCTCAGGAGAAAGATATGGCGGTACTTGCCAAGAAAATTCTTAAAAAAGGAAAGGCAGTGGCTGCTAAGGAAAGCAGCGAGTCGGAAGATGACTGACAGAGGAGGATTAAAGGCACAAGATGCCAAGAAAAACCATTGGTCAGCTACAAGACCACAATTGAAGACGTCGAGGATGTCAATTCTGACCAGACCGGGCTGTTGCCTGATGATCAACAAGCACGCCTGGCCGCGTTCTACGCCAGGATGAAGGAGGATCCAAGATATGTGGACTCCACCACATCAGCCTCTCGGGACACGAGGCCTTGAGGGGGGGGTGATGTTATGAGCACACCTCATATTTTTAAACCTTACAGTAATGACATCAATGACACTTATGAAGATACGCTCACAAGGAGTCAGAGGATATTTTTCATTTCTTTTTATCTATTTTACTGCACTCAAACGTTAGGATACAAGGGCTGGGCGAGATGCCACTAGGATGGGAACTCTGTGTGAACACTATGGCCCTTATATGGAAGGTGGTTAGGTCAGCATTGGCTAGGGAGATAGACCGAGTGCTGACTTAGGAGGCGACCCGATGATGGGCCTACACCATGGAAGGATACATGAGTGGAATGGCACCTGAGGGGTGACATGGGAATGCCAAGGAGTACCAAGTCAATGGTATGGCGTGCATGGGAATCAGCCGACAAGCTTGAACAATAGCAAGGCCAGGGAATATGGGAATGGTTGAATGTGCAACACAATAAGTCACAGCCATATATGGAGAGATAACCAAGTATGGTCATATGGGCGCAGGATGGCTGCTGCGCCGAGTCGCCTTATTGTGAGGGACTTGTGCTGTGCGCTGTCTGCGCACAGACCGGGGATGGGCTTTATAAGGGCCGTAGTTTAGCATAGAGAGACCTTAAGTCTCTAGATAGTCTATTGTCACTAGACATAGCTACTGAGCAACCAAGAATCGTTTCAGACCTAACAAGTCACCACTTGAGTTGTTTAGGTTGTGTCTAGGGCAGTCCTGACAATACATCAGCAATTTAGCCAAATGTCTGTTCATGTCTGATTCCTTAACAGTTAAAAAGACAAGTATAATAGCAGTCTGGCAGAGCAGAAAATACCATGGCAGTACATCACATGACTAGCTCAGCAGAAGCTAATCTTTGTCAGATGAAAAGAAATGCATAATTACAGCCTAGCAGAACAGAAAATAACATGTCAGTGTAATTCAGACAATCAGGCAATTTCAGACAATCAGACAGTGTCAGACACTTAAACCAGTTCAGACAATCAGACAACTTCAGACAATCAGAGCAGTTGCATTCAGACAACCAGACAATTTCAGACACTCAGAAAGCTTCAGACAATTAGACCATTTTCAGACATTCAGACAACTTCAGACAGTCAGACCATTTCAGACAATAAGATAACTTCAGACAATCAGAGCAGTGGCATTCAGACAACCAGACAATTTCAAACAATCAGACATCTTCAGACAATTAGACTGTTTCAGAAATTCAGACAATTTCAGACAAGTAGACAACTTCAGACATTCAGACAACATGCACTGCACAGCCACTGTCCCACAGATCACAATTGTGATTGTGCACATGCATGGCTGTGCAAACATGTGTGCATGATCATGCACACCTAAATTCTATTTCCTTTATTTTTGTCTGATACAGACCATCATAGGCAGTCACTAACTTTGGCCTTACTTTTTGGCACTTTGTTGACTTGATTTCCTACTTGCATATTCAAGAATCACAGAAAATATAGCAATAAAAAAAATTGTTCTAAATTATCTACACACTCAATATATGCTATTTTTTATGTAATCATGTCCTACTGTGCTCATCCACACACACTCCCATGGCTCCACAGTGTATGTGGCAAGAGGGTGGTGAGGGAGCAGTGGTGATGCTGAGAAAGTGGCAAGTAGGTGGTGGTCATGGTGGTGAGAAGGTGGTGGTCATGGCAAGAAGGCAGTGGCCACAGTTGTGGGAAGGCATGTGCAATGTGTTAGGGTCAAGCTAGTGTTGCTGATGGCTTGGCTCCAAGCCAGGAGCCAGCCAAGCCAAGCTGTTTTGGAGCTGAGCTGGAGCCAGCTTTTGGCTCCAGCTCCAATTGGCTCAGCTCTATTTATGGAGTGCCCTACATGTACTTGCCTTCACCTCAGGTCTCTCCACTTGCCCTGATCTCTTGCTCACCCTCTTGATTCATGTCATCCTTATGTGAAAACATGACAATTGCTATCTAATTATAGAACCTGTTACACTGAGGCTATGTATGTTCACATGCATTCCAATCAGGTGAAAGGGGTGAGGGTGAGTGGGCATGGGTGTGGACATGGATGTGGGTGAGGTCAAGGGTGAGGGTGTGGGCATGGGTGAGGGTGATGGGCAAGGATGATGGGGGAGGGTGTGGGGGAGGGGGAGGGGGAGGGCAAGAGCTTGGGCAAGAGCTTGGGCAAAGGCAATGGGTGAGGGTGATGAGCAAAGGTGTGGGGGAGGGCTTGGGTGAAGGCAAGGGCATGGGTGTGAGTGAGGGTGATGAACAAAGGTGTGGGCAAGGGCAAGGATAATGGATGAGGGTGTGGGCAAGGGCAAGGGCAAGGGCAAGGGCAAGGGCAAGGGGGAGAGCATGGGGGAGGGCAAGGGTGAGGGCAAGGGCAAGAGCATGGGGAGGTCAAGGGCGAGGGTGAGAGCAAGAACATATGCACTGTATGGGACATGCAAGCTAGTTGATTGGCTCTAGCAGTTTGGAGCTGCTCTGAAGCCAATTTGTCAGCTCTGGCTCCAGAGCTGGAGCCAAAAAATTGGCTCTGGAAACTGAGCCGAGCCAGAGCCAAGCTTAGCCAAGCCCCAACAACACTAGGTCAAGCCAGGGTGTGGTAGTGGCACATAAGCAGGCCAATGCACAGCAGCAAAGTTGGCAGCTCCAAGGGGCAGTAGATGTGCAAGGCAGACTCTGGGTGCACTAGGCATGCAGAGGCATGCTTGAGTGTCAAGGGCAGAGGGGCAGACTGAGGAGAAAAGCTCAGGCAAGTGAGGACTTAGCAATAGGAATCTATTGCTGAACTAGGGAACCAGTTCAGCACTACTACTCTGTTACATATATACAGGGGTCACACTACAGATTACCTAAGTTCAAACAATGAGACATGAGATGCGACTGCTGTGGATGGCAACAGCTGCAGAGCATTAATGGTGAGGAAATAACATGTAAACAATGCAAGACAAATCAGGTAACTATTGCAAAGGGAAACATATGAAAGGGGAAATGTTTGATGTGTGTGCAGGAAGGTGTTGAACCTTCATCCAGAGACTGTAGTGTTTGTAACATGATCTCTCCATTAATGATCATGTCATCATGATCAAATGCTAGATAAAGGGGTGTACTGCATTCTAGACTCATTGTATTCACTTGGTGTAAGGGAGAAAGTTTTACAGTTCCCCATGCTCTAAAATGTCTACAAAGCAGATTTTTGAAATATTTGGTCCTAACCACCCAAACAGGCATTGCAGATGCATGGTTCTGGGCATTACATCAGGAAATTCAAAGATCTGCTCTATACAAGTTGTAGATAATATAAAACTGAGAAATGTTCTCCCTTACACCAAATTGATACAATGTGTCTGGAGTGCTGTACACTTCTTGCAATGTCTTATGGTTTTGTGACAGAGACGTCACACCATGTCACAGTCCATTGGCCATGAGGTTGCTGCATGTCAAACCACTCTTCCTTCCTCCCACCATCATCCACAGTCTTACTCTTCATTGTATGCATACTTTTAACTGACATACACATAAACTAATGCTATAATAGAACAAAGCTACCTTAAATGACACTAAAAGGTGGAAAAGCTGCAAGACAGCAGAATGCAGCTAATGCCAGGGCAAAAGCTGCAATTCAACATGATATAAATAAGCCAGAGAGGACTCTTGAAGAGTTAGAGTCCAGCTATGATGAGGCATTGGAGAAAATACAATGTCTGGAGTGCAAGCCAGCTGATGAGAAGAGTCAATCAGCTGCTCTTGAAATTGCTTTGCAAAATGAGAGGGATAGAGTCTCTCAGCTGAAAGAGGACCTGGAGAGCAAGTTAGCTGATGAGAAGAGTCAATCAGCTGCTCTTGAAATAGCTTTGCAAAATGAGAGGGAGAAGGTCTCTCAGCTGAAAGATGATCTGGACATGGAAAGGTTGAAGTATCAGGAGCTCTACAGGACACTCCATGTTGAAAGATGAGCTAAACAATGTGGTATCAAGAAAAAGTAGATGCTAGAGGACCAAATCAATCTCCTGAAGTCAGCAACATTAGAAAATTCTAAAAATCAAAAAGAGATTTTATCTAGTGCCAATCATGCTATAGATTCACTCCTCAGGTTGGAGAAGGAGAATGCAGGGTTGAGGAGTGATCTTTCCTTATGCCTGGAGTGAATAACAAGACATGCTAAGTCATGTTCTCTGGAGCTGAATACTCTAAGAAAAGAGCTCAGAAAAAGTAAAAAGCAAGTGTTAGGACATGCCTAAACACTAACTTAGATAACCCTTATAGTGTTGGCTTGTTAGCCAAAGACAAGAAGTGAATGATTCTATACTCAGGGGCTGCATACTACAGTGTTGTAGCCTACAAACCACCTAGAGCCTTAAGGGCCCTAAGTCACAAACCAACTCCCTACTTATACCAAGTCTCCCAGTCCATGTGCAGCTAAAACCCCTCATCCATAAAGGGGGCACAGCAACAAACTCCACTCACATCTAACCTTATACACATGTGCCCATATGCCATCCTTGGCTCTGCAGTCTTCTATTGTTTGGTGTCCTAACATTCCACCTGCTGCACTGGCACTCTCCCACGAGTGTGGCATCACCATAGATCCCTATCAGAGACCCACCATCCTGGCTCAGTGTCTTGCTGACATAATCCTTTCCTGCACACATACAGGCCACCATCATTGAGCTGTCGTATTCCATTTATAGTGACTTCAATCTTCATCCACCACTGAGTTCTAGAGCCTTATCCACCTGTCCATAATTCTTGAATAAATAGGGATAAATCCCATGAGCCTTCAATCCACCAATCACATGCATAAATAAGCACAGCTGCATAGTCATTAAGTCATTGTTACTGATATGTCAGTTTTCCATATGCCACCAAGGGTTCCTGAGCCTTCTTAGAGTTATCCTGCCAACAGAAATTGTTGGCTCCTGTATGGTCCCTAACCCCATCCTAGGGTTTCACTTAGGGGCTCCTCTCTGGCTCATAACATGTCCCTTTCCTCAGGGGTAACCAATGTAGTTTTATGACTTGCCAATTGTGAGCCTTGTCTGCTCCCCAAAGTAGGACCTGCTGATCATCCTCAGCCATGTGCCACAGTTTTATGACATGTAGGTTGTTCTTCCTCAGCATTGACAGTTTTATGACATGACAGTCATGAGCTTTTGTCCCTGACAGTTTTATGACTTGACAGTCATAAATCCCTTCCCTCTTGATGCCTTGCCAAGTCCTTCCACCTGTCCTGGGGAATTAAGCACAGCTTCTGGCCACCACACTCTCTAAGGTCCTGAGAGAATGCCCCATCAGTGTCGTGGTCTCCTGGAAGGGTGTAAACCTTCACCCACTCTCCTTTCCAAGTGCACCATTTGTGTTTGAGGTGCTCCAACCATTCACATCCAAATTTGCCATCCTCCCAACCATAGAGTTTTTGTGGTGCCCAAGTTTCCATAAAGTTGGTATATTGAGTGAAGTCTTCAGATCAGACTTCTCTAAGTTGCCTAGGTGTGCTTGGGTTCTCTCTGTGGAACTTCTTTACCAATGCCAGCACATTCGCCACATTATCTGCTGACTCCCATGTTGATTCCTCCACAGGATAGTTTTTCCACTTGATGAGGTACTTGAGTTTCCCTCCTGCATGTCTGCTAACACGACTATCCAGAATCTCTTTGACCTCGTACTCTGAGTCCTCTCCAGATTCCTCTGTCATCTGTGCTTCCTTGTGTGAAGCAGCTTTCTGCTGTTGCCTGGGGAATTCCAGTTCTCAATATGGTTTCAACGGGACCTCATTGAATACATTATAGACTCTCCACACTTTTGGAACTTCCAATTGATATGATGATTCACCAACTTTGGCAATGACCTTGAGCAGCCCCACGAATTTCCCATTGAGCTTTTTAGTTGCTCAAATGACTGGTAGGTTCTCCATACTGAGATACACTCTGTCACCTGGTTTATATTGGCATCCATCAGCACGATGCTCATTGTATTGTGACTTCATGACCTGGGCAGCTTTCTCCAAAGACTGTTTAGCTGTTTCGTGGACCTGCTCAATCTCCTTGGCCAATTGCTTGACTGCAATGGCTTTGGGTGCATATGTCAGATCTAACCCTTTGTTGGGATGATGCCCATAGTTCATGAAGAATGGTGTGAACCTGGTTGCTGAGTGAACTCAATCGTTGTGACAGAACTGAGTGACTGAGAGCCAATCCAACCAATTGTCTTGTTGGTTATTGACAAACATGGTCAAGAACTCCTTGACCTCCTGGTTGACTTGCTCTGTCTGTCTGTCCATCTGTGGGTGATACACTGTTGACTGATTTGCTTTAATTCCCATAAAGGTCATCCATGAATTTGGACACAAACTGTGGTCCTTTGTTGCTAATAACTTTTCGAGGGATTCTGTGTTCCCTGAAGATGTGGTCCTGATATAATAAGGCAATGCCTTGCAAGGTGATGTTAGACCTTGTCAGTAAGAAGTATGACTTCTTTGTAAAATGATCTACTATGACCATGATCATGTTGTTTCCCTTGGATTCCAGTAGTGGTCCCATGAAGTCAACCAAAATGATATCCCATGGTTCTGCCAGGATCTCATTTGGTATCAAAGGCCACACACGCCTGCCTTTCCAGTTTTGCTTTTGACAGGTTTCGCATCCAGGGATGTATTGTTCTATGTCTGCTCTCATATTTGGCCACCAAAAGTTCCTAGTCAAAGATTCCAGAGTCTTCACAACACCCAAGTGTCCCCACAAGTGGTGAATGGCAATTATGTCCTCACACAGTGCTATGACCACTGGCACATATACACGTCCCTTCCAGGTGACAAGTTTTCCTTCCCTCTTGTAGTCCTTGTCTTGCATCCTAAGTCCTTTCAGAACCTAATCCTCCCACTGCCATTCCAGCACATCCCAAATGTCTTTCATAATGTCATTGATGGCTCTGTCATCATCAAAGACCTGTATGAACAAATGTTCCTTCAGCAGGATAATGCCCTGGTTGTCCTCTTCACCATTCCGGTGATCTGCTTGTCAAGATAAGATGTCCACCTTTTGATTTGCCTTCCCAGCCCTGTGCCTTATGACGAAGTTGTAGTCCTGAAGATCTGTTATCCACCTGGCTTGTCATTGGTTCAGATTCTGAGGTTTCCTGAAGTATGTGAGATTTTGATGATCTGTCAAAACCTCTACCATCTTCTTGGCGCCTTTAAGATAATGGGCCCATTTGTAGAATGCATGCATGACTGCAAGCATTTCTTTGTCATACACCTCATAGTTCCATTCTGCATCATTTAATGATTTTGAAATAAAAGCCACTGGTTGATAAACTCCTTCGTCCATCTGCTGAGACAGTATTCCTCCTATGGCAAAGTCTGATGCATCCACTTCCACCACAAACTGTCCATCCTCATTGGGAATTTGTAATGTGACCTTCTGCACAATAGTGTCCTTAAGTTCCTGGAATGATCGATCCTGGAACTCTGTCCACTTCCACTCCTCTTTTCCAGTGAGCATAGTGAGTGGCTTTGCCAGTTTAGCAAAGTTCTCGATGAAACATCAGTAGAAATTAATGAATCCCAGGAATTGTTGGACATCCCATTTGCATGTTGGTTTGGGCCATTCTGTCACTGCTTGGACCTTTCCTTCTTCCATTCAGATAGAGTCTTTATTGATGATGACTCCTAGGAAATTGATCTTGTCCTGGTCAAAGAAACACTTCTTGGGTTTGAGCAATAATTTATGTTCCTCCAGTTTGGCTAGGATTTGATTGACTTGTTTGACATGATCCTCCTTGTTCTTTGAGAACACCAGAATGTCATCCATGTAGATGACAACCCATCCTTCAGCTATCTCAACCCAGAATATGTCATTCATCATGGTTTGGAATGTGGCTGGCAAATTGGTGAGTCCAAAGAACATAACCAGCAGTTCGAACAATCTGCAATTAGTTCTAAATGCTGCCTTCCACTCATCACCCTCCTTGATTCAGATGTTGTTGTAACCCCATCAAACATCCATTTTCGAGAACACTGTTGCCTGAGAAAGTTTGTCTACAAGCTCTCTGGTGAGCAGGAGCAGGTATCAATTTTTGACTGTCATCTCATTTAGCTTTCGGTAGTCCTGAACAGGTCTGAGTTTCCCATCCTTCTTTTTAATGAAGAAGAAGGGTGATGCCATAGGTGATTTACTAGGCCATATGCATTTGGTGTCCAGGTTTTCTTTGAGAAACTCATCTAGCTGTTCCTGCTCATTCTGGTTAAGAGGATAGATCTTGCAGTCTACAGGATTGCTTCCAGGAATCAACTCAATAGCATGGTCCCACTTCTGTTGTGGTAACAATTTGTCAAATGTTTCTTTCTCAAACACCTTATGGTGTTTCCAGTAGTGCCTAGGGACCTGCTCCTCAATAGACTGTTCCTTAATGCCTGCAGCTTCCTTTGCTGCTATCTCCATGGCTTTAGATGCAAATGCTCAGACCCATAATTCCAGTTCTCCAATATGTATCACCAGTAGTTTCTCTCCTGGTTCTAGCATTCAAGATACATCCATTTCATCTTCTGGTTCCTGCACAGTCAATGATTTCCAACATGAACCAGGACAGCAGTTAAAATTAACCATGCTTGATTTCCAGTTAATAGTTGGATTGTGGCATTCCAGCCACTCGTGTCCTAGGAACAGATCTGTTTTTCCTAATTGTGCCACACCACATTCAAGTATCTCTGTATGCTTCCCAATGGTTAATTGGAACTGTGTCATGTACTCCAAGTTTCCCATTGCATTTGCAGTTCCATCAGCATTGTAAACTGGTACAGCTCAAACAAGTCGCCATTTTACAAGACCATGTTTTTCTATGAACTGGTCATTAATGCATGACATAGTACATCCCGAATCCAGCAGCATTTTGACTTTAATCTGCTGACCCATGTCAAGTGCTGTGATAACTCCATTTAGGTTGAGTTCCATCTTGCCAGATCCTTTGACTGCCTTTTCTTGTAGGTGTGCTAAGTTCCAAAGCACCTCCTTCTCACTCATGTTGTTTAACTGTCAAACAAGAGTTCTGTCCACCTCATGAGTTCGTTTTTTGTGAACCCATTGTTTTAAGCAATTAATTGCTTCCTCTGTTGGCTGTTGCCAAATCCATCTCAAGACCCACAGGGCCATCCAGGTTTTTAATCAATTGTTTTTTGTGCTTATCTGCAGGTTCCTCATGCAGTGTATATCATTCTGACATTCATAGAGCAAGTCAGGAATTTGGATTCCAGAATCCTTATTCATATTTACACTGCCATGAGTACTAGTTACAGTAGCTGATAGTTTGCACCCAACTATTGGCTTTTGCCAAAACCCTTCTCAATCCTGTAGTCCTTCTATTGTTCCTCAGTGAGGTCCTTGACACTCAAACTTTGGATGGCTTGTTTGTGTTAGGAGGTCCCTAAACACAACCCTCAACTCCCACAGTGATGGCTTGTTAGGCCAAAGACAAATACAATTGCTCCTCTAGTAATGTCTAGGTGACAAAAACTATCTAGAGACTTAAGGACCTCCTACACTAAACTACAGCCCTTATATAGTCCCTCCCTGGTCTGTGTGCAGTCAGCGTGCAGCTAAAGTCCCTCACAATAGGGATCAATGTGCAGCAGCAAACCTGTGCCCATATGACCATACCTGGAGTCATTCTCCCACACCAAAACACTGTCCTTCCATATATGGTGGTGTCTTATTGTCTCTGCATTTGGCCATTTCCCATGTCACCCCTCAGGTGCTATTTGGCCTATGTATCCATCATAGCCTAGGCCCATCATTGGGCTGTCATCCTAGTCAGCACTCGGTATTTCTTCTAACTGATGCTGACCTAACCACCTTCCATATATGGGCTGTAGTGTTCACATAGGCATCCCCTGTAGTGTTTTGTCACCCAGCCCCTGTATCTATACATTTGAGTCCGAAGAAATAGATAAAAAGAAAAGAAAAATATAACCCGACCCTCTAAATCCATATCTTCATAAGTGTCATTGACGTTGTTACTGCAAAATGATAGGGGCATGAGTTATGCTCATAACATCACCCCCCCCTTAAGGCCTCATGTCCTGAGAGGCTGACATTTCTGCATCCACATAGTGTGGATCGCTCCTCATTCATTCATAAAAGCAGTCCAACCACTTGTTCTTTTCCTCAGGCATCAAGCCTGACTGTTCTGACTCCTCATCCTCCACTTCTTCTACAGTGGTCTTCCACTGGATTAATTTCTTTGTAGGGCATGCAACACCCTTAATCCTTTTCTGTTGGTCTCCTTCTGACTCACTGCTTTCTTTAGCAGCTTTGGGTTTCACTGTTTTTTTCAAGATTTTCTTTTGAAGACACTCAGTGTCTTTAAGCATGTGCTCAGCGCTCCTCCTCTAGTTCTTTATCTTCCTCCTTCTGTGGGAAATTAAGCATGGGTACAACCCACCCACTGCACTCCAGATCTCTGGAGAATGTCCCATCAGTATCATCTTGCAACTCTTGAAGTGCTGCCTGACTTCCTTTCCAATTGTGCCATCTGTGCTCCATGTTTTCAAGGTACTCACATCAAAAGCATCTGTCCTCCCATCCAAATAATTTCTCTTGTCTCCACTCTTGTGGAGTCTGTTAGGATCGATGCCCTTGGTTCGTTATCAGGTCAATAGTGACGACTAGAATCCTAGTCTAATCCCAGTCACTAGACAAGGGTGCGGTTCGACGTTGTACTGGACGACGACGAAGACAGCTCGAGCGATGAAGAGGATGAGAGCGAGAGGTTGTTCAGTAAAGGACAATACTCGATTAAGTTGGAACTAAAGAACTATGGTACATGCAAGGGTTTATATACTGTCTGGAGAACAATGAGGAAATATAAAAGGAAGTAAAACAAAGGGCGGTTCAGGAGGATGAAACAGGTATCAAAGTGTAGCAATGAAGTGAAGAAAGGTTATTGTAATAGGTAAGTATAAGAAAAAGACGTTGTAACATTACCCCCTCTCTATGTGAGAAGTCACCTGACTTCTCAGGGCCATCCTTGAGTAGTCCAGGCATGATCTGCCCTAGACTCGCACCAATGAACGATGTTTTCGACGTCCTTCTGCGCCGAGTCTACATGCCATCGTACGGCGTCGAGGGTGACTTTCAATTGGCGAAGTTCTCGAAGCACGAGGTCTCGCTCGGCATAGGTCATCGTGTTTGGGTCAGTGGTGAGGGTGAGTCCTACGAGGGCTCCAAGCGGGGCGGAGAGGTCCCGGAGATTGGCCGTAAGGTATGAAGCTTCGAGTGAGGCGGCGGCGATAAGGGGATTTGATTTTGGGGCAGGTGCGGGGGTAAGTTCTTCTTCAGCGGGCATTTCTTCGGCGAGCTTGGGCGGATGAATGTGTAGGTTGTCGTCGACGTGGACCGCTGTTTCTGTTTCAACGAAGATCTCGATGGGCGGCGTGAAGACGTCGAACTCAGGGAGCTTCTCGGGGAAGGAATAGGCGAGGGCGAGGGTGGTGAGGAGGGTGGCGAGGATGAGCCCACCGATGAGGATGGAGGGGAAGAAGGTGAAGATGAGGGCGATGAGGATGGCGACAAGAGAGAACATTCTTGCATGTGTGTTGTTTAGTTGGAAGGCTAGGAAGTGGGAATCTCATTGTTCTTATAGGTGAGCCTCGTCGAAATATTCTATGTCCCAAAACGAGTCATCTGCGTTCGTGGGGAGGATGTTTCATAAGATTTGATCGGCTAATGGTTCTGGTCTAGGGGTATTGGGTTGTGTGGGAGGCTCTTCCATCACATATGGTTCGTGTAAGGGTCTAGGTGGGATTCGATGTGTAATCGTGCCATAGTCTGTATGATGGATGACACCTGTGATCATTGGGTATCCGGGTTCCCATTCGAAGTTACGGTAATGGGGTGGTGGTGGAAGACTCGGGTATGGAGGTGGTATCCCTCCATGCTGGATGTATAGGTAGTTCGGGGGTAGGTCAAAGTCTAGCGGTCCTCTGGATGGGAAGTCGATTCTGTTGGGGAATAACGCCTCGTGGTGTAGGCAGGTCACTCCCGTCGCTTCCAGGTCCCTTAATCGGTCTATAATCCACAAGTTTAGCGCTCTTCGTGCTTCTCTGTTGTATCGGTTTCTAGTGATGGTGTCAGTTGTCATTGTAGAGCCGGGGCTGTCCCGTTTTTTATATACTGGGTGTAGTGATGGTACTTTCAGTTTGAAAAAGGAGGATTTTGTGTAGCTCGACGAAGGCTGTTCCTATTGCACATCTTCCTTGGTGAGGATGGGTTCGATAAGGGAGTTGGATGATCAGGTGTCTAAGTTTCGGGATGGATTGTCTGGGAGAGAATCGAGAGTAGGGGGAGGCAATGTTTTTGGTATGTCTAATGTTCTGTTTGAGGATCTGCTTGTTGCAGTAGTAGACCATTGCTTTTACAATAGATGTCGGCATGTTTTATACGTCTTAAGGATGTCCGCAGCATTTTTCAGATTTGTTTCTGGTTCCCATGAGTTTTCGTTTGATCCGTATCCCTTCCATTTAACTAGGTATTGATAGCCGGTTCCTCGTTTTCTGTGGGTAACAATCGCTTCTATTTCGAATTCTTCTTGTCTGTTGATGAGATCAGGGGGTGGTTTCAAGAAGTTCGGCCCATGCGCCATTGTTTCTTTATATGGAGTTAGCAGTGTGGCGTGAAACACAGGGTGGATGCGCCATTGTTTGGGGAGTTTCAGTCTATAAGTGACAGGTCCTAGTACCTGTTCGACTATAAAGGGTCCTTCTCTTTTGGGCGCTAGCTTCCTTGATTCATAAGGTATTCGAAGGTTTCGATTTTCGAGCCAGACTTTGTCTCCTTTTTCGAATCTGATGCTTTTGTCTTTTGTTCTGAGTGCCACCATCTGTCTGGTGAGTTCGTGCGCAGCGAGTGCTTCTTCTCTAGCTTTTTGTAGCATTCGTAGTCGGTCTTCAGCTGCCGGGGTTGTCATAGGGGGTGCGGCTGTAGGGATAGTGACAGGGTCTGTTCCATACATTAGCTGAAACGGTGATGCTTTGATGGTATCATGGTGTTGGTTATTGTGGGCGAATTCTGCAATTGGCAGTAGAGATTTCCATCTATGCGGTTCGTTTGTGCAGAACATTCGGAGATAGACTTCTAGTTCTTGATTAACTCGTTCTGTCTCACTGTCTGTCTGGGGGTGGTAGGCTGTGCTCATTCGATGGTTGATTCCCAGCGCTTTTCCTATTTCTCGGAATACTTTGGATGCGAACTGCAGTCCTCTGTCGGATATGAGGATATCTGGTAAACCGAATCGTTTGAAATTTTCATTTATGTATAGATCTGCAGTTCCTAGTGCGTCGATCGTTTTGTGACAAGGGGAAAAGGTTACCCCCTTTGTAAGTCCATGGTCCACCATGACCATGATCGAA
The DNA here is from genome assembly GCA_023014405.1 of Amanita molliuscula. Taxonomy (NCBI): domain Eukaryota; kingdom Fungi; phylum Basidiomycota; class Agaricomycetes; order Agaricales; family Amanitaceae; genus Amanita; species Amanita molliuscula. The sequence goes on from JAEBUP010000049.1 coordinate 359,561, forward strand.
TCGAAGCCGTTGGCAATTGGTAAGTCAGTAATGAAGTCGATTGTGACTTGTTGAAAGGGTCTGGTGGCATTAGATTTGATCGGTTGCAGGGCAGGGGTATTAGGGTGAGTGTTTACTTTCATTTGCTGGCAGAGCGCGCATCCTTCGATCCATTCTCAGGTATGTTTGTTCATTCCAGGCCACCAATAGTTTCGTTTGAGTAATTCTAGGGTCTTAAATCATCCGGGGTGTCCGGATGTAGGTGATTCATGTGTTAGTTTAATGAGTTGAGTTTCACAGTCCATCTTGATCTGGTACATAGGCTTTTCCTTGGTAGTGTACTATGTGATCGACATATGTCCAATCTTGCAGTTTTGACTTTATTGGTGGTGCCCGATGATTTCGGATTACTTCGACTAATATTTGTCCAAAGTCGTCCTTAGTCATTCCTTTGCACAACTTCTCTGCTAGGTCATCTGCTATAAGCCTGATGAATCAGTTCGGGTGGTAATACTGTGGTTTCTTCAGGGGTGTCGTCCGTCCCAATGTGATCTGGTCGTCGAGATAGGGTATCTGCTTCAAACATCTTAGTCCCAGGAACATGCTCTATGCGGAGATCGAATTCGCTTAAGAAGGAGGACCATCTGGCTTGTCTGGGGGTAAGGCATTGTGGGGTTCAGTAAAAGGTTAGATTCTTGTGATCGCAATGAACGATAGTGGTATGGGGTGATCCATGGAGAAGGTGTCGCCATGCCGCAAGTCCTTTGACAATTGCCAGTAGTTCCCTGTCGTAAATTTGATAGTTTTGCTCTGTCGTGGTCAGGGCATGCGAGATGAAGCCACAGGGGTGTAGAAGTCCTGCTTCATCGGCTTGTTTTAGCACTGCTCCTGTTGCTTTATTCGAGGCGTCGGTTTGCAGGATAAATGGCCAGGTGACATCTGGCATTCGGAGTACAGGGGCTGTCATAAAACATTTTTTCAGGTTGTTGAATGCCATCTGTCAGTTCTGGCGTCCAAAGGAACGTTTCGTCCTTTTTTGTGAGATCAATAAGTGGTCGAGCAAGGGTTGCAAAATTTCCAATGAATCGTTCGGTAGAAATTTCCAAATCCTAAGAAGGATCGTACTTGCTTGACTGTTGTCGGTGTTGGCCAATCTGCTATTCCTGCCAGTTTGATCGGGTCCATTGTTATCTCTCCAGGTCAAATGATCATTCCGAGGAATTCGATTTCCTGAGTACAGAACTTGCATTTTTCGAGTTTGAGAAATAGATCGTTTTCTTTCAGTCGTTTTAGGACACGTTTTGTTCGGTTTACTAAGTCTTCGGGTGTTTTTCCACATATCAAAATGTCGTCCATGTAAATGATTAACCATCCTTCATTGATCATGTCCTGGAAATATTCAGTTCATCATTGTCTGGAAAGTGGATGGAGAATTGCATAGGCCGAAGAACATGACTGTTGGTTTGTATAGTCCCTTGTTCGTTATGAAGGCTGCTTTCCATTCATCTCCCTTTTTTATTCGAACGTTGTTGTATCCCCATCGGAGATCAAGTTTTGTGAAATATTGAGCGCCGGATAACTTGGTCATTAGATCAGGGATTAACAGTAGTGGGTACGCATTTTTTATCGTCCATTCATTCAGATATTGGTAGTCTTGACATGGCCAGAGTGCTCCACTTTCCTTTTTTGCGACGAAGAAAAATGGCGAGGCTTGTGGGGATTTGGATGGTCTAATATATCCTTTGGCGAGCTGTTCGGTGATCCATTCGTCAAGAGATGATTGTTCCTTTATCGATAGTGGGTAGATTTTGCTGATTTTTGGGGTAAATCCGGTTTTGAGGTCAATTGCATGATCCCATGTGCGTCTGATCGGGAATCATTCTGAAGGCACTTTTTCGAAGGTAGATTTCCATTCTTGGTACTCGTTTGGTAGAGTCAGTTATGGTTTCTTTTCGTAGTGTGTGCTCTAGCACCTGTGATGCCGAAGTTTTGACCCTAATCCAGTATTCTTCGATTTCCTGATCCAAATTCTTTTCTGTCTGTTTTATTGGTTGGTAATCGAGCTGAAGGGTTCGTTCCTTCTAGTTTATTGCCGGGTTGTATTTTTCTAACCAGGGAAGTCCGAGTATAAGCTTTTGATCTCCTAGTTTGGTGATTAGGAAGTTCATTTTGGTCTGTAGATCTCCGATGTGGTAGGGGATTTTAACTTTATGTGTGATCATTCCATTTAAGTTTACCATTCCATCGGCATTCTTAACTCGTATTGGTCAAATTAGTGGTTTCTTGCTCATGTTTTTTGTTATAGTTTCGTCAATGAAGTTTCCTTCTGCTCCACAGTCAACGAGGGCAGATATTTCAGCAGGTAATTCAGGGCGATTGGACAGTTATTGAGAGTCGTTGATTATTATTCGATCTTACTATTACAGAGTCGAGTGCTAACTGTCCATAATCGTTCTTGGAGGTTCCAACCGCTTTCTGGTTCCTCCGCTTTAAAAACCCTCAGTTTCAATGTTAGTGAGGAGAGTTTCTCGTTCCTCTGTACTGAGAGCTGCAATCATAGTGCGAATTTTCTTGGTATCATTATCTTCGGTGATTGTTCTGGTGAATCGTCCTGAAGAGGGCAGGGTTCCTGGTGGCATCCTTCTTTGGGCAGTTTCGAGATAAGTGACCGATGGTTCCACATCTGAAACATTTCCCAGAACGCATATATTCTTCTCGTTGTCCATCAGTGAGGCGTCCAGCTGGCATGGCGTTGATTGTTTTAGATCCTCCTGTTTTATTGAATCAACGCCCTGTATCAGTTTTCCCTAGCGCTTTCATCATTTCCCATGCTGCGTTGAGTTGTTCTGCTTTCTTGTAGGCGTCCGTGATAGTTTTAAAATCGCCTTGTCCTTCAAGAATCTCGGCAGCAATGGTGGTTGGTAGGCCTCGGACAAATGCCTGGAGTTGGGCGGTAATTCCGGTTAGTCCGGAGGATCCTATGAGCATTCTAAATTTTCGGACATAGATCGGGACGGTGATCTCTCCTCCGACTCGTAATTTAGTGAGCTCATTCAGTGCTCTGACTGCTGTGTTGACTTCTCCCCAATTCGTCAATGAATTGTTTGACGAAGGTGTCATAGTTTTCCCAAGTGAGTTCGTCCTTTTCATCTAACTGATCGCGGATTATTTCCTTCCAGTCATCCAGTTCTTTTCCTAGGCATTGGAGGACGTATCTGATTTTCTTTTCATGTTTCCCTTCATAGTTATGGGCAGTTTATTGCAAAGAAATTGCTAAACCAGTTGATGAATGATTTAGCTTTGGTTCGATCTCCTGTGAAAATTCGTGCTGAGACTGGTTTGATGTCTCCCCTGGGGGCATCAGTGGTTTCAACATTGGTTGCCATTTGTTTTGTGTCAGTTTCGGTGTCTGTTTCAGGTCTCGGGTTTTCTAGCTCGTGTTCGATTTGTTTTTGTTCTAGGAAGGCGTTCCACCCTGCTATGGATGCTTCGGAGAGAGAGTAGTATGGGTCGGTACCATCGAAATCAAATTCCTCGTTACAGTATTCTTCCCACCAAAGGGTTTCTTTGGGTCTTTCGAAATATAGTTCTAGTTCTTCTTCTGGTTCCTTTTGTTTGTTTCTCCACTCAACCCAAAGTTTTCCGGGTAGTGAGTGTTCATCTCCTTCAATGTAATCCCCTTCAAAGTATTCGTTAGGTACTGGGGTGTTTCTGTTCTTTCCTACTCCTCGAAATTCCCAACGCTTATTTAGTGTCGAGAAAAAGAGCTCCTGTTGTTCTAGATAATATGTTCCTTTAAAGAGAAAGGAATCGTTCAGCGGTCTCTGGTTAGAGAGTCTGGTTTCGGGTCGTTTCGGATCTATGTTGTCTAGCTAGTGATGATGCACTAAGCGGTTCGGTGAGTTCCAACTTGTGTTAGGATCGATGCCCTTGGTTCGTTATCGGGTCAATAGTGACGACTAGAATCCTAGTCTAATCCCAGTCACTAGACAAGGGTGCGGTTCGACGTTGTACTGGACAACAACGAAGACAGCTCGAGCAATGAAGAGGATGAGAGCGAGAGGTTGTTCAGTAAAGGACAATACTCGATTAAGTTGGAACTAAAGAACTACGGTACATGCGAGGGTTTATATACTGTCTGGAGAACAATGAGGAAATATAAAAGGAAGTAAAACAAAGGGTGGTTCAGGAGGATGAAACAGGTATCAAAGTGTAGCGACGAAGTGAAGAAAGGTTATTGTAATAGGTAAGTATAAGAAAAAGACGTTGTAACAGAGTCATTCTGTAGGGATTGTGCTGCATTGTTCCCATGCATTGTACGCACATTGGTGCACAAGGGTTTTCTCTATGGAACTTTTTTACTTTTGCCTTTGTGTTGGCAACATTTTCTGCCAGCTCCCAGGTGGACTCCTCCACCAGATAGTTCTTCCATTTTATGAGGTATTCCAACCTCCCACCTCCGCATCCACTGACACAACTATCCATGACATCTTCAACTTCATATTCATCTTCCTGGGACTCCTCTACCATCTGCACATCCTTGCATGCTGCTGCCTTTGCTTTTTGTTTGGGAAACACTGGTTCCCTGTACAGTTTCAACAAAACTTCATTGAAAACATTATAGACCCACCACAATGCTGGGATTTTTAACTTATAAGACGATTTGCCAACTTTGGCGATGATTTCTAATGGACCAACTTGCCATCAAGCTTCTTTGTTGCCCTGATGACTGGCAAGTTCTCTGTACTGAGGTAAACCTTGTCGCTCAGTTTATACTTGTGTGCTTCTTGGCAATGCATGTTGTAGTGCTCTTTCATGATTTGAGCTGCTTTCTCCAAGGCTTTCTTTGCCTTTGCATGCACTTCCTTGAGCTCTTTTGCCAACTGTTCCACAGCTACCACCTTTGGTGCATAGGTGGGGTCCAACCCCTTGTTGGGGTGTCATCCATAGTTCATAAAGAAGGGCATGAAGCCTGTAGCCAAGTGTACCCTGTCATTGTGGCAGAATTGCACCACTGACAACCAATCATTCCAATTATCCTGGTGATTGTTGACAAATATAGTCAAGAATTCCTTGACTTCCTGGTTTACTCACTCTGTTTGCCCATCTGTCTGGGGGTGATAAGCCATCGATTGATTGGCTTTAATCCCCAACATCCCATAGAGATCATTCATAAATTTGGAGGCGAATTGAGGCCCCCGGTCACTAATTACTTTTCTTGGGAGTCCATGCTCCTGGAACATGTTATCTCTGAATATGTTAGGACTGCTCCTAAACACAACCAAAGACTTATGAGAAGGGGGGGCTTGTTAGGCCAAAGACAAGATGTTGCTCTATAGCTGTGTCTAGCAAACACAAAACTATCTAGAGTCTTAGGGACTTGCTACCTAAGACAACAACCCTTATATACCCACTCCATGGTCTGTGTGCAGACAGCACACAGCTAAAGTCCCTCAAGCCAGGATCAATGCGCAGCAGCCGATCTGCCCCCATATGACCATACCTGGAGTCATTCTCTCATTCCAACACACTGTCCTTCCATCTGTGGCCAAGCTATTGTCTTGTGTCTTGGCCAATTCCCATGTCACCCCTCAGGCACCATTCGGCATATGTATCCATCATAGCCTAGGCCCATCATTGGGCTGTGTTCCTGTTGGCACTTGGTCTATCTCCATAGCCGATGCTGACCTAACCTCCTTCCATATAAGGGTTGCAGTCCTAACATAGCCAGTCCCTGCAACCATGGTATTGCCTAAGTCTTGTATCTATACATTTGAGTGCAAATGAAAAGATAAAAAGAAAAGAAAAATATATCCTGTCTCTCCTAGTCCATATCTTCAGTAAGTGTTATTGACATCATTACTGTGAAAATTGAATAGAGTGGGTTATGCTCATAACATCACCCCCCCCTTAAGGCCTCACATCCCAAGAGGCTGACATCTCTGTGTCCACATAGTGTGGATCCCTCTTCATGCATTCATAAAAGCAGTTCAACTGCTCGTGTTGTTCTTCAGGGCGTTAAACCTGCTCATTCCAACTCATCATCCTCGACCTCCTCCATAGTGGTCTTCCACTGAACTAATTTCCTTGTAGGGTGTGCAACACCCTGAATTCTGTTTTGTTGGTCCCCCTCTGACTCACTGCTTCCTTTGGCAGCTTCTGGTCTATCTGCCTTGTTTAGAATTTTCTTTTGAAGACATGCTGTGTCTTTCTTGTGAGCAATCTGCTCCTCCTCTGGTTCTTTACTCGGGTCTTCTGGGAAATTAAGCACAGGTTTAACCCGCCCACTGTGCTCTAGATCTCTAGAGAATGTCCCATCAGTGTCATCTGGAAGTTCCATTATTGCCTTCCAGGCTCCTTTCCATGTCTGCCATCTACACTCCATGTTCTGTGGGTATTGAGGTCCAAAGCGACCATCTTCCCATCCAAATAGTCTCTGTCGGTCTTTCCAATGGGTTCCTTTCCTTTGTTTGTGCCTTGGTGCACTAGGGGTTTGTTGGGGAACCCACTCCATGAATTTTAGATGCGCCTTCCTGTCTTTGCGATTCCTGATGAGTTTCAGTGCATTGGGATTTTCCTTATGAAACTTTTCGACCTTTGCTGGTGCATTGGCGACATTTTCCTGTGGTTCCCAGGTGGACTCCCCCACCAGATAGTTTTTCCATTTAATGAGGTATTCTAACCTCCCTCCTCTGCATCCACTGACGTGACTGTCCATTACTTCCTCTACTTTGTATTTGTCCTCCTGGGACTCTTCCACCATCTGCGTGTCCTTGCACGCCACTGCTTTTGCTTTTTGTTTTGGAAACTCTGGTTCCCTGTATGGTTTCAACAAGACTTCATTAAAAACATTGTATACCTGCCAGGATGCTGGGATTTTAAGTTTGTATGATGACTCGCTGACTTTGGCGAGGACTTCCAATGGACCAACAAATTTGCCATCAAGCTTCTTAGTTGCTTGGATTACTGGTAGATTTTCTGTGCTGAGTTAAACCTTGTCACCAGGTTTATACTCTCATGCTGCTTGATGATGGCTGTCATACCACTCCTTCATGATTTGAGCAGCCTTTTCTAAGGCCTTCTTTGCTTTTGCATGCACATCCTCTATCTCTTTAGCCAGCTGTTCCACTGCTACTGCCTTTGGCACATAGGTGGGGTCCAAACCCTTGTTTGGATGTCATCTGTAGTTCATGAAAAACGGAGTAAATCCCATTGCTGAGTGAACTCTGTTGTTGGGGCAGAATTGCACCACTGACAACCAATCACTCCAGTTGTCTTGTCAGTTGTTCACAAACATAGTCAGGAATTCTTTTACTTCCTGATTTACTTGTTCTGTTTGTCTGTCCGTTTGTGGGTGATAGGCCATTGATCAATTGGCCTTGATTCCCAACATCCCATACAAATCATCCATAAACTTTGAAGCGAACTGAGGTCCCCAGTCATTATCACTTTTCTTGGGAGACCATGCTCCCAGAATATGTTGTCCCTGAACAGCACTGCTGTTCCTATTGATGTAATCTCTTTTGTGGTGGGCAGGAAGTACAACTTCTTGGTAAATCTGTCCACTACCACCATGATCATGTCATTCCCTTTTGACTCTGGTAACAGTCCCATGAAGTCTACTGAAATGACCTCCCATGGTTTCATTGGGACTTCATTGGGTCAGAGTGGTGCTGCATGCACCTGTCGATCCGGTTTTGCTTTTTGGCATGTTTCACACCCTGGAATGTATTTCTCTATGTCTTCACGCATGTTTGGCCACCAAAGGTTCCTTGTCAAAGACTCCAATGTCTTTGCAACCCCTGAATGTCCCCATGAATGGTGAATTGTGATGATGTCTTCCCACAATGCCACGACTGCCAGTACGTATACTTGTCCTTTCCAGGTAATGAGTCCTCCTTTCCCCTGTAATCTCCTTTGGCCTTTTCAAGGCCTTTGACAACCTGTGTCTCCCATTGCTGCCTGGGTACTTCTCATATGTCTTTCATGATGTCATCTATTGCTCGATCATCATCAAATACTCATACAAAGAGGTGTTCTTTCAGCAGAATCACCCCTTCATTGTCATTTTCTCCATGGGCATGTCCTGCTTGCCTAGATAATAAGTCCACTTTGGTGTTGGACTTCCCACTCCTGTCTTTTATGACAAAGTTGTACTCCTGCAAGTCCATCACCCATCATGCCTGTCGTTGATTTAGATTTTGTGCCTTTCTGAAATATGTCAAGTTCTGATGATCCATTAGAACTTCGACTGTGTGTTTGGCCCCTTTGAGATAGTGGGACCATTCATAGAAAGTGTGCATAACTGTGAGCATCTCTTTGTTGTAGATCTCATAGTTTTGCTCAGTGTCGTTTAGGGATTTTGAAATGAAAGCCACTGGCTTCCAAATGTCGTTTTCCACTTGTTGTGATAGGATTCCCCCAATGGCAAAATCAGAGGCATCTACCTCTACTCGGAATTGTCCATCTTTGTTGGGGATCCACAACACCACTTCCTCTGCAATAGTTTTCTTTAGCTTGTCAAAAGCTATGTCCTGAAGCTCTGTCCACCTCCACTCATCTTTTCCTGTTAGACAAGTTAACAGTTTGGCCACTTTAGCGAAGTCTTTTATGAAGTGTCAATAGAAGTTCACGAAGCCCAAGAACTGTTGGACTTCCCACTTGCAAGTTGGCTTGGGCCAGTCAGTTACTGCTTTTACTTTGGCAGACTCCATCCGGACTGAGTTTTTGCTAATGACTACTCCAAGGAAGTCCATCTCTTTTTTGTCGAAGAAACATTTCTCTGGCTTTAATGATAGCTTATGTTCTTCTAATTTTTCCAGGATATGGTTAACCTGTGCCATATGCTCCTCCTGATTCTTTAAAAATACAAGGATGTCATCCATGTAAATGATGACCCATCCTTCTGCTATCTCGACCCTGAAGATATTGTTTATCATGGTTTGAAAGGTGGTGGGTGAGTTTGTGAGTCCAAAAAACATGACCAATGGCTCAAAGAGTCCTCTATTGGTTCGGAATGCTGCCTTCCACTCATCTCCTTCCTTGATGCATACATTGTTGTATCCCCAATGTATGTCCATTTTTGAAAAGACTTTGGCCTGTGATAGCTTGTCCACTAATTCTCCTATCAACAGTAGCAGATACCAATTTTTGATTGTCATTTCATTTAGTTTCTGATAATCCTGTACCAGTCGCAATTTCCCATCCTTTTTCTTGACAAAGAAGAAGGGTGATGCCATTGGTGATTTACTTGGCTGGATCTGTCCAGAGTCCAAGTTCTCTTTTAAAAATTCATCCAGTTGTTGCTGCTCATCCCTATTCAACAGATATATCTTGCAGTCAACTGGGTTAGACCCAGGGATCAACTCTATGGCATGGTCCCATCGCTGCCGTGGTGGTAATTCATCAAACGTCTCTTTCTCGAAGACTTTTCAATGTTTTAGATAATGTCTGGGGACCGTTTCCTCCAGAGTTCATTTCTTTGTTTTCTCAGCTATCTTTGTAGTGGTTGATGCATATGCTCTGATGCATAATTCTGGTTCACCAATGTGAACTGCTAGTAATCACTCCCCTTCTTCGAGGTGTCACATTACATCCATCTCGTCTTCTGGTTCCTGAGCTGATGATGCTTTCCAACGCTTTCCTGGGCATCAGTTGAACTCCAATGACTGTTTTTTTCCAATTGATTGTTGGATTATGAAGTCTCAACCAATCGAATCCCAGAAATAAGTCTGTTTTGCTAAGGTGTGTTACTGCACACTCAATGACTTCTTTGTGTTTTCCTATGTGCAGTTTTATCATTGCCATATATTCTAAGGCACCCCTTGAGTTTTTGGTTCCATCAGCGTTAAATACCAGTATTGGTCGAACCAAACATCGTGCAGGTATCTGATGTTTTTCAATGAAGTCTGTGTTGATGCAAGTCCCTGTGCATCCAGAATCTAGTAACATTTCTACACAGATAGATTTTGATGCATCCATGGTTGTTACAACTCCTTTTAGATCCATCTCATTTTGTCCTGTTCCCTGCACTTTCTTTTCTCGTAAGTGCACCAGATTCCACATGGCATCTACTTTGGTCATAGTATTTAACTGGTCCACCAGTTGTTCATCAACTTTGTTTATTCATTTGGTATCCACCCATTGTTGTAAACATTCCACCACTATTTGTTTGGGTTGTTCCCAAATTCTCCTTAGCATCCACTGTGGGGTCCATGTTTTTAATCTCTGTCCTTGTTTTGCACTCACTCTAAGGTTTCTCAAGTGATGTACATCTCCACTGCATTCATAAAGTAAATCATGCAATTTGATTTTGGAGTCTACATATATTGGTACATCACTGTTTGAAACCTGAGTAGCAGCCAGCAGCACTGAGTGCTCACCTACTGGCTTTCTGCAAAATCCGAGACCTCTATTTTTCCTATTGGGGTCATTTCCCCTCCTCCAACATATCTGACAACCTGCTTTCCTTTATCGCTGGTTGTAATTTTCCCAGGTTTTCTGCATCCCCATGCTGTATGTCCTTTTTCCCCACATTTGTAGCATATGGCTTCTTTTGTTCTACACTCTTGTTCTGAGTGTCCTCATTTCTTGCAATAGGAACAGATTTTTAGTTCCCTTGTATCAACATCCATTGCATTGGGATCGGACCGACTTCCTGATGCAACTGGTGGTGGTGCTCTGAACTGCCATTGAGGTCGACCATTATGGGCGGGGGCTTGTTCTTTGTATTCTCTTTGTTCCTTAGAGAATCCATAGGCCTTGTTGGCCTTTCAATAAGCTCTGGCGAGTGCCATAACCCTTGTTTGGATCTGATGTAATGTGGCATTGTCGGGTAATCCCCCATATCGAATCAATTCTCTGCCCAGTGCTGGGTTAAGGTGGTTCTGGAACTGTGAGATCAGGGCTTGATCATTCCAATCGGTCAACGAGGTGAGGGAGTTGAATTTGATGATGTAGTCTTCTACAATCATCATCCCTTGTTGCAATTTTAACAGTGCTTTGATTGCTTTTTCCTTCGTTTCTGTTGACATGAAAAACTCATGCATCTGAGTTTTGAAATCTGTCCAGTCTACAAAGGGAAACTGATTTTCCAATGGTCATCAAACCCATGCCCAGTCATTGGGAGTACTTTCTCCTCCATTGAGTTGGGCCCAATCCAATTCCGCACTCCAACCATTGTTGTCAATTTTATCCTGAAACTCCTGTTGTGCCTCCTGGAAGGCCTTGAGTTTCACTCCACTCCAGTCTGCTGCTCTATTTCCTTTTCTGCCTTTGATCCTATATAGGCAAATCGAGACCTTTCAGCAAGCCTCTTTTTTGTTGGCCAACATGAAATATGTTTCCATTTGGCATAGCCACCTGTCCACCATCCTAGGATCTCCTTGGTAATAATCAGGCATTTCTGCCTTAGTGAGAGGTCCCAGTTCTTGATGATTCGACTGCTGGTATTTGTTGATCATGGCTGCTAAGGCCTGTCCTGCACTGGTAATAGCTTGTTGCCTCTCCTCCTGCTGTCGATTTATTTCATTTTCTCGTACTGTGACTGCTGCAGCTGGTTGTGTGACAGGTAAAGGTTCAAGCATTTGCATATCTTGCCAGTGTTCTCTGTATCCAAGTAAGGCATTGTAGGCGTGGGTAATCATGTCTACAGTGAGTTGAAAGGTTCTGACACCAACTCAGTGTGACCTATATCCTTGCCACATCATGGCTTTCATCCATGGCCATCTGCCGGGTTCTCCTGAAATGCGGACACAATGCCACATGCAATTACATCCTTTAGTTCGTCTCCAATATATAGGTTGATATTCATCCATGAGTTCCGGATCCCATCTGTAAATTTCTCTGATTGTTGGATATGCTGGCCATTTGTAGGCATTCCAGTACTGTCATTTCACCAACCAGAGATAACAGTATCCAGGGTGTTTCGGGTGCAGTTTATTCCATGCCTGCTCTGAAAGTCCTGGTTGTTCATTTCATAGGCATGGATCAATTTCTACCAGAGCTGCCGCTGCGTCTGAGCATGCTGGTTGCTCTAGTATCTCCTCCCCATTATCTTCCCTTAGGCTTATGATTTCACCTACTTCAGGATCATTCATTTGCTCTGCTCCAACTTGGAGTTCTTTGTGTCCACTGGTGAAAAGTATTTCCACCATATCCCATCCTGTTAACATCAGCCATTTCTAGGCCTATGTGCACCACATCCTTTCTGTCCATGGCAGTCCATCTTGTGTGAACTCCTTCGTTTCAGAATTCTGTTTCCATATCCCAAATTGCTTTAATAGTTGGATATGCTGGCCATTCATACTTGTTCCAGTACTTTGGCTTTATGAGGCTGAGGTAGCAGAATCCTGGTACTGATGGCACAAGTTGTTTGGGTATGGGACCCATGTGAATGGTCCACCAGAACCCTGGTGAGATGTTTCTGTTCATCACAGTGCATCCATGCATTCCAATCTTCATGACTCATAGTCATGCCCTCATGCTCAGTACAATTCCTGTATGTGGTGCTCGCACTGTAATTTTTCTATGGCTACCCAGTATCGCTGGATAGCTTTATTGCTGTTGTTGATTAACATGAGCCACTGGTTGTATTTCGATGAGACCAGGGCTAGCCAAATTGGGTTGGAGGTGTCGCCTTTGTATTGGACCTCCAATAACTCCATGAGGGTTTGATATTCCCTCTCTGCTTTCTTCATTGCGCATTCTGCCTGTAAGACTGCTCGGGTGGCTGCTCTCTCTATAAGTAAAGCCTCCCAGGCTCCCTTCTGTTCCAGCTCCTGTTCGGCTTCACATTGCCTGAGGAGTGTCTGTGCCTGAGTGTGCTCAAGTCGTCGTGACTCCTTCTGGTGTTTCCAATACAACCGGACATGATTATCATATTGGCAGATGATGGTATCCCCAATGAATTCTCTAGGTCCTGTCTGGACCGTGTCGCTGCTGGTAACCCAGTCCACCTTGAAGATGCACCCAATCTCTGAGAGTGTCATGAATGCATTGTGCCTGATTGTTCATTCTGCTGTAACAAATCTTCAACCAACTTCAGGCCCTCCACTGACAATTGGTCTGTTCTATCAGCTGTCTGGTTTGGAATCCGTGCCTGTCAATGATGCCTCTTGGGAAACAAGAGGGTTATTGTCTGCTGTGTCATGGGTCTGCAAGCTATCAAAATACATGTGCCTGGCAGTTTGCCTCACTATCTTTGTGCCAAGTTATCAACCCGAAATCAGGCAGGGTTGCTCGTACAGGGAGTGTGTGAGGAACTTTGTATCACCCTTGATACACAACGTAAATTGAGTTTCTTCACTCATTCCTGAGCTTTTCAGCAATAACAGTGTACTACACCTGGGGTGCATCTATGGTCTCCTGCCTATGCTCTCCCAGCAATGCTAGTACTCTCATCTGTTACTGTGTGTAGCCACCCAAGTAGGGTTTGTCGCCAGGCCCAATGGGCATATTGAGGATCACTCGTTCGTGACCTGTTGACAGTGTGTGTGTCGTAGTTGATGTTGCCTGGAGAGGTCACAGGCTGTGCAGTTACTACCTCTCAGATATGAAACTAGGCTGTTGGCACTGTGAGCAACAATGAGCAAGGCATGCTTGGTGCTGTAAGACCAATGGGGTAGAGATGTAAAGACTCTAGATTATGTTAGGACTGCTCCTAAACACAACCAAAGACTTATGAGAAGGGGGGGCTTGTTAGGCCAAAGACAAGACATTGCTCTATAGCTGTGTCTAGCAAACACAAAACTATCTAGAGTCTTAGGGACTTGCTACCTAAGATGACAACCCTTATATACCCACTCCATGATCTGTGCGCAGACAGCACACAGCTAAAGTCCCTCAAGCCAGGATCAATGCGCAGCAGCCGATCTGCCCCCATATGACCATACCTGGAGTCATTCTCTCATTCCAACACACTGTACTTCCATCTGTGGCCATGCTATTGTCTTGTGTCTTGGCCAATTCCCATGTCACCCCTCAGGCGCCATTTGGCATATGTATCCATCATAGCCTAGGCCCATCATCGGGCCATGTTCCTGTTGGCACTTGGTCTATCTCCATAGCCGATGCTGACCTAACCTCCTTCCATATAAGGGTTGCAGTCCTAACATAGCCAGTCCCTGCAACCATGGTATTGCCTAAGTCATGTATCTATATGTTTGAGTGCAAATGAAAAGATAAAAAGAAAAGAAAAATATATCCTGTCTCTCCTAGTCCGTATCTTCGTAAGTATTATTGATGTCATTACTGTGAAAATTGAATAGAGTGGGTTATGCTCATAACAGAATAACACCACTGTTCCTTGTGATGTAATGTCCACCATGGTGGGTAAGAAGTAGGACTTCTTGGTGAACCTGTCTACAACTACCAAGATCATGTTGTTGCCTTTTGACTCTGGCAACGGTCTGATGAAGTCTACTGATATCACTTCCCATGGTTCAGAAGGGACTTTGTTTGGTCATAGTGGTGCCACATGTGCCTGCCTGTCCAGTTTTGCCTTCTGACAAGTTTCACATCCCGGAATATAGCGTTCTATGTCTTCACACATGTTAGGCCACCAAAAATTTCACATTAAAGACTCCAATGTCTTTGCAATGCCTGAATGTCCCCAAGAATGGTGGATTGCGATGATGTCTTCTTGCAATGCCACTGCAGCTGGTACATAGACTCTCCCCTTCCAGGTGACAAGTCCCTTTTCCAGTTTATAATTGCCTCCCCCTTTCTCAAGGCCTTTGACCACTTGGGTCTCCCACCACCACCTGGGCACCTCTTTGATATCTCTTATGATGTTGCCTATTGCATGATCACCATCAAACACTCATACAAAGAGGTGTTCTTTAAGTAGAACCACCCCTTCATTATCATTCTCTCCCCAGGCATGCCCAGCCTGTCTTGACAACAAATCTGCTTTTGTGTTGGACTTGCCACTTCAATGTTTTATCACGAAGTTGTAGTCTTGCAAGTCTGTCACCCATCTTGCCTGCCATTGATTTAGATTCTGTGCTTTCCAGAAGTACATTAGGTTCTGATGATCTGTCAGAACTTTGACTGTCTGTTTGGCCCCTTTAAGGTAATGGGACCATTCGTAAAAAGCATGCATGACTGTGAGCATCTCCTTGTCATAGATCTCATAGTTTCTTTTGGCATCATTCAGGGACTTTGAAATAAAAGCAACTGGCTTCCATTTGTCATCCTCTACCTGTTGTGACAGGATTCCTCCAATGGCAAAGTCCGAGGCATCTACCTCAACTCTAAACTGTCCATCTTCATTAGGAATCTGTAACACCACCTCTTCCACAATTGTCCTTTTGAGCTTCTCAAAAGCTACATCTTGTAACTCCATCCATCTCCACTTGTCCTTCCCAGTTAGATGAGTCAGGGGTTTTGCTGCCTTGGTGAAGTCTTTTACGAAGCATCTGTAAAAGTTCACAAAGCCCAGAAATTGCTGGACTTCCTTCTTGCATGTAGGTTTGGGCCACTCCATTACTGCTTTAACTTTGGCAGACTGCCATTTGGACCAAGTTTTCACTGATGATGACTCCCAGGAAGTCCATCTCTTTTTTGTCACAGAAACATTTCTCTGGTTTCAATGACAACTTATGCTCTTCTAACTTTGCTAAAATACAGTTGACCTGTACTGTATGTTCTGCCTGATTTTTTGAGAATACAAGGATGTCATCCATGTAAATGACAACCCATCCTTCTGCTATTTCAACTCTGAAGATGTCATTCATCATTGTCTGAAAGGTTGCTGGTGAATTTGTCAATCTGAAAAACATGACCAGAGGTTCAAAGAGTCCTCTATTGGTTCGGAATGCTGCCTTCCATTCATCACCCTCCTTGATGCATACATTGTTGTAGCCCCAATGAATGTCCATCTTGGAGAAGACCTTTGCTTGCAATAGTTTGTCAACTAACTCCCCTATGAGTGGGAGTGGATATTGGTTCTTTATTGTCATCTTGTTTAACTTCCAGTGATCCTGTACCTGTTATGAGTATAACTCATTCCTTTCAATTCTCACAGTAACAATGTCAATGACGATTACGAAGATATGGACTGGAGGAGTCGAGATATATTTTTCTTTTCTTTTTATCTATTTCATTGGACTCAAACTGTTTAGATACAAGGGCTGGATGATGAGACATCACAAGGGGTGGCTATGCTAGGACTGCAGCCCATATATGGAAGGAGGTTAGGTCAGCATCAGCTTGGGATAAGACCAAGTGCCGACTTGGACAAATGGCCTGATGATGGGCCTAGGCTATGATGGATACATAGGCCAAACAGTGCCTGAGGGGCGACATGGGAAATGGCTGAGTGCAGAGACAATAAGACACTGCTGTGTGTGAGAGGACAGTATGTTGGTGTGGGAGGATAACCCCAGGTATGGTCATATGGGTGCAGGCTTGGCTGCTGTGCATTGATCCCTAGGTGAGGGACTTTAGCTGCGCACTGTCTGCACACAGACCAGGGGAGAGGTATATAAGGGTTGTGGTCTTAGGTAGTCAGTCCCTAAGACTTTAGGTAGTTTCTTGTCCTAGACAGAACTCCTGGAATCTACTAGAATCATCTTTGGTCTAACCAACCATCTTTCTCATAAGCTTTGGGGTTTTGTTTAGGCCAGTCCTAACAGTACCAGTCTCAACTTCCCATCCTTCTTCTTGACAAAGAAGAAAGGTGATGCCATTGGCAATTTACTTGGCTGGATCCGTCCAGAGTCCAAGTTTTCCTTTAAAAATTCATCCAGTTGTTGCTGCTCATCCTGATTGAATGGGTATATTTTGCAGTCAACTGGGTTAGACCCAGGGATCAACTCAATAGCATGATCCCATCACCACTGTGGTGGTAATTCATCAAAGGTTTCTTTCTTGAAAACCTTTTGATGGCCTAAGTAATGTCTGGGGACTGCCTCCTCCAGAGTTCTCTTCTTTGCTCTCTCTGCCTCTTCTGCTGCTATCTTTGTTGCCATTGAAGCATACGCTTGAACGTGCAATTCTGGTTCACTGATGTGAACTGCCAACAATCTTTCCCCATCTTCTAGGTACTGTGCCACATCTATTTCATCTTCTGGTTCTTGGACTGACAAAGACTTCCAGCAAGTTCTGGGACATTGGTTAAATTCCAATGATCTCTTTTTCCAGTTAATTCGTTGGGTTATGATAATCTAACCAGTCATATCCCAGAAAGAGATCTGTCTTGCTTAATTTTGTGATGGCACAGTCCATCACCTCCTTGTGGTCTCCAATTCATAGTTTTAGTTGCACCATAAATTCTACGCTCCTGGATGAGTTCTTTGATCCATCTGCATTGTATACTGGTACTGGTCGCACTAGTCATTGTTTGTCCAGTTGATGCTTTTCTATGAATTCCTCGCTGATGCATGACCCTGTGCATCCCGAGTCTAGTAACATAGTCACATTAATCCTTTTTAATGTGTTCATTGTGGTGACTGTCCCCTTTAGGTCCAGCTCCTGTTTGCCAGTTTCTTGTACTCTTTTTCTTGTAGATGTACAAGATTCCACAAGGCCTCTGCCTCTGTCATTGCATTTAATTGGTCTACTAGCTGATCATCTGCCTCCTTGACTCTCTTCTCATGTACCCACTGTTGCAGGCATTCTACTGCTATCCTTTTGGGTTGTTCCCAAATTCTTCTCAACATCCACTGGGGTGTCCACACTTGTAAATGTTCCCCTTGTTTTGTGCTCACTCTTAGGTTCCTTAGATGATGTATGTTCCCACTGCACTCGTAAAGTAAATCATGCATTTGGATTTTGGAATCTATGTATACATCATCTTTTGCAACCTGAGTAGCAGCCAGCAGTGCTGAGCGCTCGCCTACTGGCTTTCTGCAAAACCCTGGAGCTCTCCTAGCTCCCTATATTCCACCTGGGTCATTTCCCCAGCTACAATGGTTCATATGGCTTGTTTGCCTTTTTTGCCCATTGTGATTCTTTTTGGCTTGGTACAAGCCAGTGCTACATGTCCTTCTTCCCCACAGTTATAACAATTGGGAGCCCTTCTCTTCAATCTACACTCCTCTTCTGAGTGTCCTTGTTTCCTACAATAGGAACAGGTAACTATTTTTTGCTTTCTGTTGACATCCATAGCATCAGGATCTTTCTTGACCCAAGAGGGTCCTGCAGGGGGCGGTGCCTGGAACTGATACTGGGGATGACTACTGGTTGTTGGAGCTTGCTCTTTGTATTCTCTTTGTGACTTAGAGAATCCGTATGTCTCATTGGCCTTCTGCCATGCTCATGCAAGTGCCATTACTCTCATTTGGATCTGGTGCAAAGTGGCACCATCCAGTAGTCCTCCATATTGAATCAACTCTCTTCCCAAAGCTGGGTTAAGGTTGTTCTGGAATTGCAAGATCAGGGCTTGATCATTCCAATCCATTAATGATGTAAGGGAGTTGAACTTGATGATATAGTCCTTGACTATCATCATTCCCTGTTGTAGCTTTAGAAGCACCTCAATTGCTTTCTCTTTGGTTTTGGTGGACATAAAGAACTCATGCATTTGGTTCTTAAAGTCCGTCCAATCCATGAAAGGAAATTGGTGTTCGAGAGGTCACCTTCTCCAAGCCCAATCACCATTGGTGGCTTCTCCTGTATTCAGCTGAGCCCAATCCAATTCTGGACTCCAACCACTGGTGTCAATTTTGTCTTGAAACTCCTGTTGTGCTTCTTGGAATGCTTTGAGTTTCACTCCACTCCAATCTGTGGCTCTGTCTCCTTTCCTGCCTTTTATCCTGTAAAGGCAGATTGAGACCCTTCTTGCCAGATCCACTTCCCTAGCCAACATGAAATAGGTTTCCATTTGGCATAACCATCTGTCCACCATTCATGGATCTCCTTGATAGTAGTCAGGCATTTCTGCCTTTGTGAGTGGACCAGGTTCAACTCAGTTGGACCACTGGTATTCATTTATCATGGCAGCTATTGCCTGCCCTGCACTAGTGATGGCTCGCTGCCTCTCTTCTTGCTGTCGAGTTATTTCATCCTCTCTTGCTGCTACAGCTGCAGCTGGTTGTGTTGTAGCCAAGGGTTCCAACATTTGGGTGTCTGCCCAATGCTCTCTGTATCCAAGCAGGGTGTGGTAGGCGTGGGTGATCATGTCAACTGTGAGTTGGAAGGTTCCTACTCCGACTCAATGTGATCCATATCCCTGCCACATCATTGCCTTCATCCAAGGCCATCCACCAGTTTCTCCAGAGACTCAGACACAATGCCACATGCGATTGCATCCCTTTGTCTGTCTCCAGTATATAGGGCAATGCTCATCCATGAGCTCTGGATCCCATCCATAAATTTCTCTGATTGTTGGATATGCTGGCCATTTGTAGGCATTCCAGTATTCTCATTTTACCAACCAGAGGTAACAGTATCCAGGGTGCTTCAGGTGCAGTTCATTCTGTTGCTGCTCCATTAATCCTGGTCATCCATTCCATAAACATGGATCAATTTCTACTAGAGCTGCCACTGCATCTGATTGCACTGGTTGCTCTAGTACTTCCACATTGCTCTCCTCCCCAAGGCTTATGATTTCGCCTACTTTGGGGTCAATCTGTTCTGCTCCAACTCGGAGCTCTTTATGGCCACTGGTGAGAAGTATCTCTGCCATGTCCCATCCATTTGTATCAGCCATTTCTAGGCCTACATGTACCATGTCAAGTTGATCCATGGCAGTCCACCTTGTTTGAATTCCTTCATTTCAGAATTCCTTCTCCATCTCCCAGATAGCAGTAATGGTCAGGTATGCTGGCCATTCGTACTTGTTCCAGTACTTAGGCTTGATTAAATTGAGGTAGCAAAACCCTGGAACCGATGGTGCAAGTTGTTCTGGTATAGGACCCATGCGAATGGTCCACCAGAAGCCTGGTGAGATGTTTCCATTAAGTGCATGCATTAGCACGTTCCAATTGGCATGTTCCATCATCATGCCTTCATGAGCATAAAGCTCCTCCATATGTTTTTCATATCGGACTTTCTCTGCTGCCACTCCATATTTTCGGATGGCCTTCTCTCCATCAATGACTACCATCAGCCATTGGTTGTAATCTGATGCCATGAGCGCCTTCCATATGGGACTGGATGTGTCCCCTTTGAATGTGTTGTTGAGCAAACTCATCAGGGTAAGGTATTCCCTGGTTGCTCTCTCAAGGGCTCGTTTTGCCTGTAGTGCAGCTCGTTTTGCTGCCCATTGTTCCAGTAAGGCATCCCATGCCTCTGATTGAATTTGCAACTCTTCAGCTTCATGTTGCTGGATGATCTCCTGCACAAATGCATGCTTTTCTCATCATTGTTTTTTAAGGAACACCCACCACAGTCATACGTCATTATTGTATCAGTAGTAAATAGTATCACCAGTTATCTCTGCTGGTCCAGTTTGGACCCTGTCACAATTGGTAACCCAGTCTGCTTCGAAGATGCATCCAATCTTCAAAAGTGTCACCTGGGCGTGAGGTAATATGTAATTGAATGAGCACTGCATGGCTCTCTCATAGGTATATGCCTAAAAATAAAATCTTCAACCAACTTCAGGCCCTCCACTGACAATTGGTCCGTTCTTCTGGCTGTCCAGTTCATATCTGCACCAATTGATGATGCCTCTTGGGAAACAAGAGGGTTACTGTCTGCTGCATTGTGGGTCTGCAAGCTATTAAAATACATGTGCCTGGCAATTTGCCTCTCTGTCTTTGTGCCAAGTTATCAGTCCCAAAACCAAATAGGGACTGCTTGTACAGAAAGTGTGAGAGGAACTTTGTATCAGCCTTGATACACAATGTAAATCAAATGTCTTCACTCGTTCCTGAGCTCTTCCACAATAGCAGTGTACTATACCTGGGGTGCATCTGTGGACTCCTGCCTACGCTCTCCCAGTGCACTAGTACTCTCTTCTGCTATTGTGTGTAGACTACCCAAGCAGGGTTTGTTGTCAGACCCAATGGGGCATATTGAGAATCTCTCATTTGAGACCTGTTGACAGTATGCTGTCAAAGTCGATGTCACCTGGAGAGGTCACGGGCTGTGCAGTTACTACCTCTCAGAAAGAAACTAGGCTGCTGGTGCTGTGAGCAACAACAAGCAGATGTGCTTGGTGCTATAAGACCAATGGGGTAGAATGGTAAGTCTCTAGATTATGTTAGGAGGTCCCTAAACACAACCCTCAACTCCCACAGTGATGGCTTGTTAGGCCAAAGACAAATACAATTGCTCCTCTAGTAATGTCTAGGTGACAAAAACTATCTAGAGACTTAAGGACCTCCTACACTAAACTACAGCCCTTATGTAGTCCCTCCCTGGTCTGTGCACAGTCAGCACGCAGCTAAAGTCCCTCACAATAGGGATCAATGCACAGCAGCCAACCTGTGCCCATATGACTATACCTGGAGTCATTCTCCCACACCAACACAGTCCTTCCATATATGGCAGTGTCTTATTGTCTCTGCATTCAGCCAGTCCAGGAATACGTGTCATAATCTGAGATCTCCAATTGTGCAGTCAAGCTTTATGTTCTGCCCAAGACTGCTCACCAATATCTGTGAGGAATTTCCCAAGTCTGAGTTCCAAGAAATGAACCAAAGGTTCTGTAAGTCACCATATAGGTGATGGTGCAATGAGTCCTCCTGGAGGTGTAGTGATCATACCTGGGTCATATCTGATCCCCACCTGTTGTTCGTCTCGTTCCTGCTGTCATTGCAGGTGAGCCATGCTTGTGGCTTTGTTGAGCACATGCATAAGTGCATTCCAATCCTTGTGTTCCATTACGAGGCCTTTGTGAGCATAAAGCTCCTCCATGTGTCAAACACAGTTGACTGTCTCCTGAGCAATTTTATATCTGTGGACTGCTCTATCTGTGTCTTTGATCCACAACAGCCACTGATTGTAGTGTGACCCTAAGACCACCAGCCAGATGGGATTCGATGCATCTCCCCCATAGTTTTTCTCCAAGATCTCAACCAGAGTTTTGTACTCCTGGTTCATCTGGTGCATGACTCATTCCACCCAGATTATAGCTCATCTGGCCCATCTTTCTGCAAGTAAGGCTTCCCAAGCCTCCTCCTGTTCTTGTAGTTGTGCAATCTCCCTAGCTTGGAGCTGCTGCCACTTGTCATGTAATTGCACTTGTCATATGGTTTTTAAGTGCCTCCTCCACAGTCATATGTGGTTGTTATCAGTGGACCACTGTGTCCCCAATAAACTCTGCCAGTTGTAACTGAACTGATGTGTCATCTGATGTATCCATGACCCAGTCCACATCAAAGATCTGACCAATCTCCTGTAGTGTCACCTGGGCATGAGGAAGTATGTATGTGAATGAGCACTCCATTGCTCCTGTCATATGTCCATGTGATGTGGGATGTCAAAAATAGTCTCATGATGAGGGTGCTGTACCCTGTAACAAAAATCTTCAACTGAGGTAAAGTTCCTTCCTCGGTCTGTTGCTGTTAGGACTGCTCCTAAACACAACCCAAAGACTTAGAGGGGGATGGCTTGTTAGGCCAAAGACAAGAAGGTTGCTCTATAGCTGTGTCTAGCAAACACAAAACTATCTAGAGTCTTAGGGACTGCCTACACTATACTACAGCCCTTATATACCCTAGCTACAGTCTGTGCACAATTGGCATGCAGCTAAAGTCCCTCACAATAGGGATCAATGTGCAGCAGCCAGCCTGTGCCCATGTAACCATCTCTGAAGTATTCCTCCCACACCCACACATGGTCTCTCCCATATATGGCCATGCTATTGTTCTGGCACCTCAACCATTCGCATGAACACCAGTACTGTTCCCTTGGTACCTTCAGGTATTCCCATGTTGCCCCTCAGGCACTGTTCAGCCCATGACTCCCTTCATGGCTTAGGCCCATCATCGGGCCATTGTCCCAGTCAGCACTCGGTATGTCCCATAGCCGAAGCTGACCTAACCACCTTCCTAATAAGGGCTGCAGTCCTAACATAGGCATCCCATTGTAGAGTCTAATCATCCAGCCCTTGTATCTAATTGTTTGAGTCCAATAAAATAGAGAAAAAGAAAAGAAAAAATATATCCCAACTCCCCAAGTCCATCTCTTCATAAGTCATATCAATGTCATTACTGTAAAATGGGTTTTGCTCATAACAGTTGCCTAGATGCTCTCAAGTAGAAAGCGCTGTTGCCTCTTCTTCAGTAGCTTCTGTCTCCCCAGATAGCCACAGGACAATGCAGTCACAACCATACCTGCACTTGTCTCTTCAATTTGGTCAAAGGTCTGCAAGCTCCCTAAAGAGTCACCCCCTGCAGTTCACTCAGGTGTCCTTGTGCCTAGTTATCAGTCACCACAAGACATAGTGTGGGACTGCTAGTACAGATGGGTATCCCAAGACTTTAATAGCACTGACAGGTGATATCAATAGGTTTTCTTCACTCATTCCTTGAGCTCTTCCACAATACCAGTACTAGTTACCCAGGGCATGTCTATGGTCTCCTGCCTACACTACACCCCAGCAAACTCTAGTTCTCTTCTGGTACTGTTGGTTGCCACCCAAGTTAAGGGTTTGCCAGATCTCTTAAACAGAGATTGTTGACAGTTAGTTTGTCAAAAGGTCGCCTAGCTGTTGGAGTCACCTGGAGAGGTTGCGGGCTGCATGATTACTACCTCTCAGAGTCGGAGTCAATATAGGCCTAATCCACAGATGATGGCAACACCTAGCAAGACATGCTAGCATGTATCTGACTGCCATGCAGAAAAGGGGTATAGAAGAAAGGCTCTAGGTAATGTTAGGACACACCTAAACACTAACTTAGATAACCCTTATAGTGTTGGCTTGTTAGGCCAAAGACAAGAAGTGAATGATGATATGCAGGTGGCGTGCCTAGTGCGGAGTCAAAACAGATGGGTACTAGTGTTATCGAAGCAAGTGCCAAAGCATTCGAAGTCTCAATGGATTTCCGGACAGGATAGTGGTATTGGCAGTTACAAGGTTGACAAGCTCATCGAAGATCATTCAGGCTCGAAGGAGGATCAGTGATAGGCAAGCACAGTCGAAGCTCAAAACTCGATCAGCTTCAAATTGGCATCTCGGCATCAATTGATGGTTGATCAAGCATATTGTTCCTGGCTATTTTAAACGTGGCTGTGGGGCTGTTATGCCCATACAAGTGATCCACATCTGAATTGCGGCCCTGGCACATCAAGAAAAGACAAATTCAGCCCCTGAAAAGTTTGTGACTGTTGCCTTGCAATTCTAGCCTGTCCTTGCCTATGCCCACATTGGAACCAGTGCGCCTTTTTGTTTCTAGGTCTTCCTTATACCATGCCATCAATTCTCAGACCCGTAAATGGCCATTCAGGACCTGTCGAGGCAGGTTCGCTCCTAGAAAGACTGTCAAGCTCATCTTTGCCCTTGTTAGCATCCAGGATCTCTAGTCAACCTGCTTCCCCTGATGTAGATCCCAATCTGTCAATGCAGGACACCTCAGAAGGTGCCCTTTCTTGTTCCTTGTACCTTGAACCCAAGCCAGGTTTATTTTGGGACCCCCTGGGTCTGCCCGGCATACTGCAGGGGATTCCAGTGCTCGAGCAGTCAACCATGTTATTCTCGGAGTCAATTGGATATCATTTTGGGGAGTTGAACACTCGAACAAGTTATCTAAGCAATGGGATTGCATGTCACATTCAAGCTAGGGGAGGTCAAGAGCCCATGTTCTATGATAGGGATGAGCTGTCATTTTTACAGGCACCTTTGGACCATTTTCATGAAGATCAGTTCCACCTGGAGCTGTTAAATTGCTCCACCAATGCCAGAGACACCGATTCGAACCTTCATGCTTCATTCACCCTCGGACAAGTCATATGGCACATCGACCGCATAGCCAACACAAGAG
The DNA here is from genome assembly GCA_023014405.1 of Amanita molliuscula. Classification (NCBI taxonomy): domain Eukaryota; kingdom Fungi; phylum Basidiomycota; class Agaricomycetes; order Agaricales; family Amanitaceae; genus Amanita; species Amanita molliuscula. The sequence goes on from JAEBUP010000049.1 coordinate 384,415, forward strand.
GATGGCACAGAGAAGTCCTACCAAATGGCCCATTCGTCATCATAGCACAGGAAGTCATCAGTGGACGCGACAAACATTATGTCCTGATTGATAGATTTGGTTCCCTGCATCCTAGATCCATTTCAGCACACAGTTTGATCCCATATTAGTCTACATGGCACACAGTCAGGCTCCCCAGGAGTTTATGACATCACCCAAGTGTACTGGCACTACTTCAAATGCCACTAAGCCCATAATTGATTTCGACCACCTTCAACACTGCATCACTTAGCATAAAAAGCTGTACTAGGACCATCAGATATGGTGGAGATGTTGGGTGGTAACTGTTTTCAAATGGTTTCAGTATTTGGTTTCATTCCTTTATTTTGGCCTTTGTTCCTGGCCCAATTCTTTGTTGCCTTTGGCAGTGCAGTATCCCAAAGGTATCTGACATACCCTTGCTTGATGCTCCAGTTGTGGACTATTTTTATCATTTACCTATATATATATATATCCTCCTGTCTTCGAAATAGAACAGAGAAGAATCGCCCATTGTTCCCCTCTCCCTTGGCATCTCAGAGCTTGTCTGGGTAGCACCTTGTGTCCCCACTTTGTCCTCGACTTGTCTCACCTAGCCTTTGCCTTGATTAGCCTCACCTCACCTTGACTTGCCTTGTTTAGCTTTGTCTTGCTTAGTCTCTCTCGTCTGCCACACTCACCCTCCTTGCCACACTCGTTGCTTTGTTCCCCTACTTGAATTCACCTAGTCCTCAACTTGTCACCTTGACTATTGCCCTCGCCCTCCTCGACTTGACTTGCCTAGCCCTCATCCCAGCCTCATCCTGCTGTTATTCAGCCCCCTTCTTGCATTACTTGTCTTTGCCATAGTCCCCTTTAGTCCAGTATAAGTCTGGTTCCCTGAAATGGCCTCGTGTTTTGCAGTTTCGAGTTAGTTGTCACCTCAGCCACCCTCGAGCCTGCTTCGGTCAGCTTCAGTTTCTTTCCCTGAAGGAGTGCCCATGCACCTCAGTTGAAGAGGTTAGGTGTGTTGAGCTCGATGCTGCACATCATATAGTTTGGAGCCCACCACAAGGGATTTTCACTACTTTGAAACAGGGATTCTCCAGCTACTCTGGGCTATACCCTTAAAAGCCTTCACCATTCCCACCCTATGCTCGGGAAGAACCCTCTCCGAGCCCCCAAGAAGATCACGAGGTCAGTGTCATGGACTCGGTCCAAGAACAATCTCCCCTATTTCGATTAAGCCCTCAACTTCGATAAAAAGAGTGCATACCCCTACTACTTCAACTAGCCAAAACCCCCAGTCACTCGATTCCATACCAGAATTGTCAAAAGAACAGTCAGAGACACCATCACCAGAAACTTCTCCACCCAGTTCTCCAGTCTCCCTTTTTACAGAACTAACAACCACCAGCTGGTGCCTCGAATCAATCAGTATCGCTCATCATGCTCAAGAAAGTCTCGAGTTAGACCCGTCTTTAGCTCATCAATTGTTATTCCCAGAAGATGCCATAGCTACTTCAACCCCCATTTCCCAATCCATAGATCGCTCCACTTCCTTCGAATCATCATCTCATTCCACCTCTCATCAGTCAACTTTGCCAAACTATCACCCAGACAAAGATTCAGAACCCCCTGTTAGCAAAACCGACCCCTCTGCCAACAAAACACTCAGACCAGAAATGGACCCTCCCTTCAGTGACGAAGCCCCAGAAAACCCCCACCAGCTGCCAATGCCCAGGCTGCAGATTGCCTATGTCCAGCAACAAGCCCCTAATGTACCAGCTTATATGCTGTCTAGGAATAGCAAGGCAGTGCCCAAGTTTGACTTGTCGAAGCCTCAGGATCTTCCTAGGTACCTATGGGAAGTCGAGTTGTTGCTCAACGCTGCGCAGATCATGGACCCTCAACAACGGAAAGAGCACACCAAAAGATACCTTGATTTGCGTAATTACAAGATTTGGGATTCATTACCTGAGGCAAGCGAACCGCACTCATATGAAAGTTTCAAAGTGGCTATCATAGCATCATATAGCAGAAACAACTCGCAAATACAACTTGCTAAATGTAGTTCATCTTGCTGAGAAATGAAAACAAACAGGCATTAAAAATACTGCTGAGCTTGGTGAATATTATTGTGATTTTCATATGATTACCACCTACTTAATTGGGCAAAACAAAATGTCGGAGATGGAGCAGTGTTGAATGTTTGTTTCCAGGATTCTGTGGGAGTTCTTAGTCCATGTAGCCCATAAACTACAAACAGCACAGCCAGATGTCAACCCAGATGACAGATATGTGATAGACAAAGTATATAGAGCGGCTACCTTTTTACTTCGAGGATCTTCGTTTTTTCCAGAAGATATGTATGGCACTTCGACAGTCCTCCCCACACCATACATACCCAAGTCCACACAACCAGAGTATCCTGCCCAACCGCTGGCCGCTTCAAAGGAAGAAACAAAACTGGTAAAACAAGAAGACATCTACAATACATATGTTCGGAAAGTTTGCCCAGACTATTGCAGAGACTGTTAGCTCTTCAATAGCAGGCATGCAGCCAAGTGGTGGCCGTTCTGCTCCTCAGGCAAATAGTGCAAATGTGGCAGCTGTGCCTTCGCAGTTTAGGTGGCCAACCAGCTTTGACGATAAATGTAACTTCTGCAGAGAACCCAGTCATTATATAGCAGAATGTGCCCAAGTAGAACAATATTTATGCCAAGGAAAGGCGTACAAGAGACCAGATGGGCACCTGGCACTACCAAATGGATTCTTTGTGCCAAGAAGTATAGAAGGATCATGTCTGAAGGACTGGATGGACAAATGGTGGCACAGACAGTTAGGACCAGCCGCAGATCAAGCACCCACATCAGCTGCCTCTGGCACCGCTCAAGGACCAGCCACATTGATGTTCTTTAGTGTCAGGCCACCTCCACCAACTATGGTTCGGAGTACTTTGAATTCCTCCAGCATGGCAATGGTGACCACAGAAGAGGTAGATCTCAATAGTCACTTGGAAGCATTACAGCGAGAGGTTTTAGCCTTGCAGGAAAAGCAGAAGAAAAAGAAACTGGTGTTTGACGGGATAGAAATCTTAAAGCGCCCTGTTCCACCTTCGAAAACTTCAGTTCCACCAACGGTCGACAAGGGCAAGGCACATCAGCCAGTACCACAGCCGTCCGAGCCAGTCTGGGAGTAGCGCAAAGAATGTTCTGTCAAACGGAATCAATGCTGGACCTGCATCCCAAGTCTCAGCACCTCCATCTAGTCCCCCAATGACAGTACAACCTCAGTCCAAGGATAAGTCAATGGAGCTGGTAGTACACCCATATGAAAAAGCTAAAGACACAAATTATCTCCCCCCTGTAGAACGAAATTTCACTGCACCCCTAAAGTCAAAAGACCCTGCATATTTGAATATAGCCCCAATTCAGAAACCGGAAATAGTGGACACCATCTTAAGCCATTCTCTGATGGGTACCACAATAATGCTTACTTTCGAAGAGCTCTTATCACTCTCTCCCAACCTACATTATCATATTAGAGATGCAGTCATGCCTAAAAGGCAACCAGTAGCCAAAGCACAGGCTAATTACATAGGAGAGGTATCTGAGGGGATCGAGGAAATTATTTCGAATCTGGCACTCAAAGCCTACACAGGCCAACCAGTTAAAGTAGAATCGGGAGTCTACCAAGTGCCGGACCTTGTACAAGTCTTTCACACTGCACAGGGAATCGACAAGAGGTTCCAGCTTCGGATGGCCAAGGATTCACATGCATTACAAGCTATCCACATGGAGGTAACAGGGAAAGCAAAAGTCGAGTGTATCCTTGATCCCGGGAGTATGGTTATCAGCATGTCAGACGCAGTCAGTCACCAGCTAGGAATTGCCTACAACCCAGGAGTGTTTTTAGAAATGCAGTCAGCTAATGGAGAAATCGACTGGACCCTTGGATTGGCTTGAAACATGTCATTCTTGACTGGTGGAATGGTGTTTTTGTTCCAGGTCCACATTATTCAGTCACCAGCCTATGACATTTTGTTAGGAAGGCCTTTCAACATAATATCCCAATTGGTAGTCAAAAATTATGCGAATGCAGAGCAGACTGTTACCATTACCAACCCAGAGACAGGACAGGAATGGACAATCCCCACAATCAAATGCAGTCCCCCTCGATTTACAGCGATGAGAATGCAGAAGGAGCTGGAGGATTTTGTCCCAGCCTCGAGGAACTGATAGATGATCATGGAGAGGCAATGTTTGTCATTACTGTCGATGGCAAGAAACAAGAATCATTATATATATCGTCCTATACTGCATTAAACCCAAGTTTGTCTTCAGATTCACCTCCAACCTTTGATTCGCTCTGTAGAGAAGAAAAAGCGCTTTTTTATCTCTCGGCAGTTGCACCTCCCAAAGATTCGTATTTCCCCGCCACACTAATTAGTTGTTAGGGAGACCCTAAACACAACCTGAAGACTTAGAGTAGTGGCTGGCTAAGCCGAAGAAAGGAAACTATTTGCTCAAGTAGAGTGTCTAGGACACAAACTATCTAGAGTCTTAGGGACTTACTACCTAAGACTACAACCCTTATATACCTATCTCCTGGTCTGTGCGCAGTCAGCATGCAGCTAAAGTTCCTCACAATAGAGACAATGCGCAGCAACTGAGTCTGTGCCCATATGACCTTTCTTGGAGACTTCCTCCCACACCAACACTCTGTCCTTTCATATACAGCCACGCTTTTGTCATGCATCTCGGCCAATTCCCATCTGCGCTGGTACCTAGTTGTTGGTACATCTTGGCATTCCCATGTCACCCCTATTGGCATTCGGTCTATGTCCATAGCCGATGCTGACCTAACCTCCTTCCATATAAGGGTCGCAGTCCTAAATTAATCTGTCTCTGCAACCAAGGTATCATCTGAGTCCTGTATCTAAACATTTGAGCATAGTGAAATAGATAAAATGAAAAGAAAAATATAGTCCAACACCTCTAGACCATATCTGCGTAGTTGTCATTAATATCATTATTGTGAAAATTGATGGGGATGAGGTATGCTCATAACATCACCCCCCCCCTCAAGGCCTCACGTCCCGAGAGGCTGAACTTGCTGAGTCCACATAGTGTGGATCTTTCTTCATACATTCGTAAAAGCAGGCCAACCACTGAGTTTGTTCTTCAGGTGTCAAGCCTGTCTGTTCTGAATCAATATCCTCCACCTCTTCAACAGTGGTCGTCCATTTTTTCTGTTCAGGGCATGCAATGCCCATGATCCTTTTTTGTCAGTCATCCTCCGACTCACTGCTTTCTTTTGCAGCTGCTGGTGCATGTCTTTGTAAGATTTTCTTTTTGAGACACTTGGTGTCTCTTTCGTGCGCTCAATGCTCCTCTTCCAATTCCTCTTTTTCTCCCCTTTTTGGGAAATTAAGCATGGGTGACCACCCGCCATGCTCCAGGTCTCTGGAGAACATCCCATCAGTGTCGTCTGGCAATTCCATGATTGCCCTCCTGTCACCTTTCCAATTGCGCCATCTGCGCTCCATGTTTTCTAAGTATTTTGGGCTGAAACGGCCATCGTCCCATCCAAACAGTCTTTTGTCTTTCCAATGAATTCCCTGACTTTGTTTGTACTTTGGTGTACTAGGGGTTTGTCGAGGGATTGTTTCGGTGTACTGAATGTACACTTTTCCATTCCTTAGGTTTCTTATGAGCTTAGGAGCCTTAGGATTTTCCTTATGGAATTTTTTGACTTTTGCTGGTGCGTTAGCAATGTTTCCAGCTGGTTCCCAGGTAGACTCCTCTACTGGGTAGTTTTTCCATTTAATGAGGTACTCCAGCCTCATTCCTCCTCATCCGCTAATGCGGCTTTCCATAATTTCCTCAACTTCATATTCGTCCTCCTGGGATTCTTCCACCATCTGCGTGTCCTTGCGCGCCACTGCTTTTGCTTTTTGTTTGGGAAACTCCGGTTCCCTGTATGGTTTCAACAAGACTTCATTGAAGACATTATAGATTTTCCATGCTGCTGGTATTTTTAATTTATATGATGATTCACTGACCTTGGCGAGGACTTCGAGTGGACCAACAAATTTTCCATCAAGCTTTTTGGTTGCTCGGATTACTGGGAGGTTTTCTGTGCTGAGGTACACCTTGTCACCAGGTTTGTACTCTCGTGCTGCTTGGCGATGATTATCATATCACTCTTTCATGATTCAAGCGGCTTTTTCCAAAGCTTGTTTTGCTTTTGCATGTACATCCTCCAATTCCTTTGCCAATTGTTCCACAGCTACTGCCTTTGGTGCATAAGTGGGGTCCAGACCCTTGTTCGGGTGTCGTCCATAATTCATGAAGAAGGGTGTGAAGCCCGTTGCTGAGTGTACCCTGTCGTTGTGGCAGAATTGTGCCACTGACAACCAATCGCTCCAGTTATCCTGGCGATTATTGACAAACATAGTCAGGAATTCTTTGACCTCCTGATTCACTCTTTCGGTTTGACTGTCTGTCTGGGGGTGGTAGGCCATGGATCAGTTGGCCTGAATACCCAACATCCCATATAGATCTGTCATGAATTTTGAAGCGAACTGAGGGCCTTGGTTGCTTATTACTTTTCTTGGGAGTCCGTGCTCTCAGAATACGTGGTCCCTGAACAGTGCTGCTGTTCCCTGTGATGTAATTTCTTTTGTGGTGGGTAAGAAGTATGACTTCTTAGTGAACCTATCCACAACTACCATTATTGTGTCGTTCCCTTTTGACATGGGTAGGGGCCCCATGAAGTCTACTGAAATGACTTCCCATGGTTCTGTCGGGACTTCGTTGGGTTTTAGAGGTGCCACACATGCTTGTCTGTCCGGTTTCGCTTTTTGGCATGTTTTGCAACCCGGAATGTAGCATTCTATGTCCTTGCGCATATTTGGCCACCAAAAGTTCCTTGTCAAGGATTCCAAGGTTTTTGCAACTCCCGAGTGTCCCCATGAATGATGGATTGCAATGATATCTTCTCACAATGCCATGACTGCTGGTACGTAAACTTGTCCTTTCCAAGTGATGAGTCCTTTTTCTAATTTATACTCCCCATCAGCCTTTGCAAGGCCATTGACAATTTGTGTCTCCCACTGCCACTTGGGTATGTCTTTAATGTCCTTCATGATGTCATCTATTGCATGATCATCATCAAATACTCATATGAAGAGGTGTTCTTTTAACAGAACCACCCCTTTGTTGTCATTTGCTCCGCAGGTATGTCCAGCCTGTCTAGATAGCAAGTCCGCCTTTGTGTTGGACTTTCCACTCCTATGTTTTATGATGAAGTTGTATTCCTGCAAGTCTGTCACCCATTGTGCCTGCCGTCGATTTAGGTTTTGCGCCTTTCTAAAGTACGTCAAGTTCTGGTGGTCTGTCAGAACTTCGACTGTGTGTTTGGCCCCTTTTAGATAGTGGGACCATTCATAGAAAGCATGCATAACTGCGAGCATCTCTTTGTCATAGATTTCGTAGTTCTGCTCGGTGTCATTTAGGGATTTTGAAATGAAAGCCACAGGCTTCCATATATTGTTTCCTGTTTGTTGCGATAAGATCCCTCCAATGGCGAAGTCAGAGGTGTCCACCTCTACTCGGAATTGTCCATCCTTGTCTGGGATCCACAACACCACCTCCTCTGCTATAGTTTTCTTGAGCATTTCGAATGCTTCATCCTGTAATTCCATCCACTTCCACTCGTCTTTCCCTGTAAGCCGAGTTAAGGGTTTGGCCGCCTTGGCGAAATTTTTCACAAAGCGCCAGTAGAAGTTTATGAAACCCAAGAACTGTTGGACTTCTTTTTTGCAAGTTGGCCTCAGCCAATCCATTACTGCCTTGACTTTGGCAGATTCCATCTGGACCAAGTTTTCACTGACAACGACTCCAAGGAAATCCATTTCCTTTTTGTCGAAGAAACATTTTTCAGGTTTTCATGAGAGCTTATGCTCCTCCAATTTTGCCAAGATATGGTTAACCTGTACCATATGCTCCTCCTGATTTTTCGAGAATACAAGGATGTCATCCATGTATATAATGACCCATCCCTCTGCTATTTCCACTCTGAAAATGTCATTCATCATCATCTGAAAGGTGGTGGGCGAATTAGTGAGCCCGAAGAACATTACTAAGGGCTCAAAGAGTCCTCTATTGGTTCGGAATGCTGCTGTTACAACGTCTTTTTCTTATACTTACCTATTACAATAACCTTTCTTCACTTCGTCGCTACACTTTGATACCTGCTTCATCCTCCTGAACCGCCCTTTGTTTTACTTCCTTTTATATTTCCTCATTGTTCTCCAGACAGTATATAAACCCTCGCATGTACCGTAGTTCTTTAGTTCCAACTTAATCGAGTATTGTCCTTTACTGAACAACCTCTCGCTCTCATCCTCTTCATCGCTCGAGCTGTCTTCGTCGTCGTCCAGTACAACGTCGAACCGCACCCTTGTCTAGTGACTGGGATTAGACTAGGATTCTAGTCGTCACTACTGACCCGATAACGAACCAAGGGCATCGATCCTAACACAAGTTGGAACTCACCGAACCGCTTAGTGCATCGTCACTAGCTAGACAACATAGATCCGAAACAACCCGAAACCAGACTCTCTAACCAGAGACCACCAAACGATTCCTTTCTCTTTAAAGGAACATATTATCTAGAACAACAGGAGCTCTTTTTCTCGACACTAAATAAGCGTTGGGAATTTCGAGGAGTAGGAAAGAACAGAAACACCCCAGTACCTAACGAATACTTTGAAGGGGATTACATTGAAGGAGACGAACACTCACTACCCGGAAAACTTTGGGTTGAGTGGAGAAACGAACAAAAGGAACCAGAAGAAGAACTAGAACTATATTTCGAAAGACCCAAAGAAACCCTTTGGTGGGAAGAATACTGTAACGAGGAATTTGATTTCGACGGTACCGATCCATACTACTCTCTCTCTGAAGCATCCATAGCAGGGTGGAACGCCTTCCTAGAACAAAAACAAATCGAACACGAGCTAGAAAACCCGAGACCTGAAACAGACACCGAAACTGACACAAAACAAATGGCAACCAACGTTGAAACCACTGATGCCCCCAGGGGAGACATCAAACCAGTCTCAGCATGAATTTTCACAGGAGATCGAACCGAAGCTAAATCATTCATCAACTGGTTTAGCGATTTCTTTGCAATAAACGCCCATAACTATGAAGGGAAACACGAAAAGAAAATCAGATACGTCCTCCAATGCCTAGGAAAAGAACTGGATGACTGGAAGGAAATAATCCGCGATCAGTTAGATGAAAAGGACGAACTCACTTGGGAAAACTATGACACCTTCGTCAAACGATTCATTGACGATTGGGGAGAAGTCAACACAGCAGTCAGAGCACTGAATGAGCTCACTAAATTACGAGTCGGAGGAGAGATCACCATCCCGATCTATGTCCGAAAATTTAGAATGCTCATAGGATCCTCCGGACTAACCGGAATTACCGCCCAACTCCAGGCATTCGTCCGAGGCCTACCTACCACCATTGCTGCCAAGATTCTTGAAGGACAAGGCAATTTTAAAACTATCACGGACGCCTACAAGAAAGCGGAACAACTCAACGCAGCATGGGAAATGATGAAAGCGCTAGGGAAAACTGATACAGGGCGTCGATTCAATAAAACAGGAGGATCTAAAACAATCAACGCCATGCCAGCTGGACGCCTCACTGATGGACAACAAGAAGAATATATGCGTTCTGGGAAATGTTTCAGATGTGGAACCATTGGTCACTTATCTCGAAACTGCCCAAAGAAGGATGCCACCAGGAACCCGCCCTCTTCAGGATGATTCACCAGAACAATCACCGAAGATAATGATACCAAGAAAATTTGCACTATGATTGCAGCTCTCAGTACGGAGGAATGAGAAACTCTCCTCACTAACATTGAAACTGAGGGTTTTTAAAGCGGAGGAACCAGAAAGCAGTTGGAACCTCCAAGAACGATTATGGACAGTTAGCACTCGACTCTGTAATAGTAAGATTGAATAATAATCAACGACTCTCAATAACTGTCCAATTGCCCGAATTACCCGCTGAAATATCTGCCCTCGTTGACTGTGGAGCAGAAGGAAACTTCATTGACGAAACTATAACAAAAAACATGAGCAAGAAACCACTAATTCGACCAATACGAGTTAAGAATGCCAATGGAACGGTAAACTTAAATGGAATGATCACACATAAAGTCAAGATCCCCTACCACATCGGAGATCTACAGACCAAAATGAACTTCCTAATCACCAAACTAGGAGATCAAAAGCTTATACTCGGACTTCCCTGGTTAGAAAAATACAACCCGGCAATAAACTGGAAGGAACGAACCCTTCAGCTCGATTACCAACCAATAAAACAGACAGAAAAGAATTTGGATCAGGAAATCGAAGAATACTGGATTAGGGTCAAAACTTCGGCATCACAGGCGCTAGAGCACACACTACGAAAAGAAACCATAACAACTTTACCAAACGAGTACCAAGAATGGAAATCTACCTTCGAAAAAGCGCCTTCAGAACGATTCCCGATCAGACGCACATGGGATCATGCAATTGACCTCAAAACCGGATTTACCCCAAAAATCAGCAAAATCTACCCACTATCGATAAAGGAACAATCATCTCTTGACGAATGGATCACCAAACAGCTAGCCAAAGGATATATTAGACCATCCAAATCCCCACAAGCCTTGCCATTTTTCTTCGTCGCAAAAAAGGAAAGTGGAGCACTCCGGCCATGTCAAGACTACCGATATCTGAATGAATGGACGATAAAAAATGCATACCCACTACCGTTAATCCCTGATCTAATGACCAAGTTATCCGGCGCTCAATATTTCACAAAACTTGATCTCCGATGGGGATACAACAACGTTCGAATAAAAAAGGGAGATGAGTGGAAAGCAGCCTTCATAACAAACAAAGGACTATACGAACCAACAGTCATGTTCTTCGGCCTATGCAATTCTCCATCCACTTTCCAGACAATGATGAACGAATACTTCCAGGACATGATCAATGAAGGATGGTTAATCATTTACATGGACGACATTTTGATATGTGGAATAACACCCGAAGACCTAGTAAACCGAACAAAACGTGTCCTAAAACGACTGAAAGAAAACAATCTATTTCTCAAACTCGAAAAATGCAAGTTCTGTACTCAGGAAATCGAATTCCTCAGAATGATCATTCGACCTGGAGAGATAACAATGGACCCGATCAAACTGGCAGGAATAGCAGATTGGCCAACACCGACAACGGTCAAGCAAGTACGATCCTTCTTAGGATTTGGAAATTTCTACCAACGATTCATTGGAAATTTTGCAACCCTTGCTCGACCACTTATTGATCTCACAAAAAAGGATGAAACGTTCCTTTGGACGCCAGAACGACAGACAGCATTCAACAACCTGAAAAAATGTTTTACAACAGCCCCTGTACTCCGAATGCCAGATGTCACCCGGCCATTTATCCTGCAAACCGACGCCTCAAATAAAGCAACAGGAGCAGTGCTAAAACAAGCTGATGAAGCAGGACTTCTACACCCCTGCGGCTTCATCTCGCATGCCCTGACCACGACAGAGCAAAACTATCAAATTTACGACAGGGAACTACTGGCAATTGTCAAAGGACTTGTGGCATGGCAACACCTTCTCCATGGATCACCCCATACCACTATCGTTCATTGCGATCACAAGAATCTAACCTTTTACCGAACCCCACAACGCCTTACCCCCAGACAAGCCAGATGGTCCTCCTTCTTAAGCAAATTCGATCTCCGAATAGAGCATGTTCCTGGGACTAAGATGTTTGAAGCAGATACCCTATCTCGACGACCAGATCACATCGGAATGGACAACACCCCTGAAGAAACCACAGTATTACCACCCGAATGATTCATCAGGCTTATAGCAGATGACCTAGCAGAGAAGTTGCGCAAAGGAATGACTAAGGACGACTTTGGACAAATATTAGTCGAAGTAATCCGAAATCATCGGGCACCACCAATAAAGTCAAAACTGCAAGATTGGACATATGCTGATCACATAGTACACTACCAAGGAAAAGCCTATGTACCAGATCAAGATGGACTGTGCACTCAACTCATTAAACTAACACATGAATCACCTACATCCGGACACCCTGGACGATTTAAGACCCTAGAATTACTCAAACGAAACTATTGGTGGCCTGGAATGAACAAACATACCCGAGAATGGATCGAAGGATGCGCGCTCTGCCAGCAAATGAAAGTAAACACTCACCCTAATACCCCTGCCCTGCAACCAATCAAATCTAATGCCACCAGACCCTTTCAACAAGTCACAATCGACTTCATTACTGACTTACCAATTGCCAACAGCTTCGATTCAATCATGGTCACGGTGGACCATGGACTTACAAAGGGGGTAACCTTTTCCCCTTGTCACAAAACGATCGACACACTAGGAACTGCAGATCTATACATAAATGAAAATTTCAAACGATTCGGTTTACCAGATATCCTCATATCTGACAGAGGACCGCAGTTCGCATCCAAAGTATTCCGAGAAATAGGAAAAGCGCTGGGAATCAACCATCGAATGAGCACAGCCTACCACCCCCAGACAGACGGTGAGACAGAACGAGTTAATCAAGAACTAGAAGTCTATCTCCGAATGTTCTGCACAAACGAACCGCATAGATGGAAATCTCTACTGCCAATTGCAGAATTCGCCCACAATAACCGACACCATGATACCATCAAAGCATCACCGTTTCAGCTAATGTATGGAACAGACCCTGTCGCTATCCCTACAGCCGCACCCCCTATGACAACCCCGGCAGCTGAAGACCGACTACGAACGCTACAAAAAGCTAGAGAAGAAGCACTCGCTGTGCACGAACTCGCCAGACAGATGGTGGCACTCAGAACAAAAGACAAAAGCATCAGATTCGAAAAAGGAGACAAAGTCTGGCTCGAAAATCGAAACCTTCGAATACCTTACGAATCAAGGAAGCTAGCGCCCAAAAGAGAAGGACCCTTTATAGTCGAACAGGTACTAGGACCTGTCACTTATAGACTGAAACTCCCCAAACAATGGCGCATCCACCCTGTGTTTCATGCCACACTGCTAACTCCATATAAAGAAACAATGGCGCATGGGCCGAACTTCTTGAAACCACCCCCTGATCTCATCAACGGACAAGAAGAATTCGAAATAGAAGCGATTGTTACCCACAGAAAATGAGGAACCGGCTATCAATACCTAGTTAAATGGAAGGGATACGGATCAAATGAAAACTCATGGGAACCAGAAACAAATCTGAAAAATGCTGCGGACATCCTTAAGACGTATAAAACATGCCGACATCTATTGTAAAAAAGCAATGGTCTACTACCGCAACAAGCAGATCCTCAAACAGAACATTAGACATACCAAAAACATTGCCTCCCCCTACTCTCGATTCTCTCCCAGACAATCCATCCCGAAACTTAGACACCTGATCATCCAACTCCCTTATCGAACCCATCCTCACCAAGGAAGACGTGCAATAGGAACAGCCTTCGTCGAGCTACGCAAAATCCTCCTTTTTCAAACGAAAGTACCATCACTACACCCAGTATATAAAAAACGGGACAGCCCCGGCTCTACAACGACAACTGACACCATCACTAGAAACCAATACAACAGAGAAGCACAAAGAGCGCTAAACTTGTGGATTATAGACCGATTAAGGGACCTAGAAGCGACAGGAGTGACCTGCCTACACCACGAGGCGTTATTCCCCGACAGAATCGACTTCCCATCCAGAGGACCGCTAGACTTTGACCTACCCCCAAACTACCTATACATCCAGCATGGAGGGATACCACCTCCATACCCGAGTCTTCCACCACCACCCCATTACCGTAACTTCGAATGGGAACCCAGATACCCAATGATCACAGGTGTCATCCATCATACAGACTATGGCACGATTACACATCGAATCCCACCTAGACCCTTACACGAACCATATGTGACAGGAAGAGCCTCCCACACGACCCAATACCCCTAGACCAGAACCATTAGCCGATCAAATCTTACGAAACATCCTCCCCGCGAACGCAGATGACTCGTTTTGGGACATAGAATATTTTGATGAGGCTCACCTATAAGAACAACGAGATTCCCACTTCCTAGCCTTCCAACTAAACAACACATGCGCAAGAATGTTCTCTCTCGTTGCCATCCTCATCGCCCTTGTCTTCACCTTCTTCCCCTCCATCCTCATTGGTGGGCTCATCCTCACCACCCTCCTCGCCACCCTCGCCCTCGCCTATTCCTTCCCCGAGAAGCTCCCTGAGTTCAACGTCTTCATGCTGCCCATCGAGATCTTCATTGAAACAGAAACAGCGGTCCACGTTGACGACGACCTACACATTCATCCGCCCGAGCTCGCTGAAGAAATGCCCGCTGAAGAAGAACTTACCCCCGCACCCGCCCCAAAATCAAATCCCCTTATCGCTGCCGCCTCACTTGAAGCTTCATACCTTACGGCCAATCTCCGGGACCTCTCCGCCCCGCTTGGAGCCCTCATAGGACTCACCCTCACCACCGACCCAAACACGATGACCTACGCTGAGCGAGACCTCGCGCTTCGAGAACTTCGCCAATTGAAAGTCACCCTCGACGCCATACGATGGCACGTAGACTCGGCGCAGAAGGACGTCGAAAACATCGTTCATTGGTGCGAGTCTAGGGCGGATCATGCCTGGACTACTCAAGGATGGCCCTGAGAAGTCGGTGACTTCTCGCATAGAGAGGGGGTAATGTTACAACGTCTTTTTCTTATACTTACCTATTACAATAACCTTTCTTCACTTCGTCGCTACACTTTGATACCTGTTTCATCCTCCTGAACCGCCCTTTGTTTTACTTCCTTTTATATTTCCTCATTGTTCTCCAGACAGTATATAAACCCTCGCATGTACCGTAGTTCTTTAGTTCCAACTTAATTGAGTATTGTCCTTTACTGAACAACCTCTCGCTCTCATCCTCTTCATCGCTCGAGCTGTCTTCGTCGTCATCCAGTACAACGTCGAACCGCACCCTTGTCTAGTGACTGGGATTAGACTAGGATTCTAGTCGTCACTACTGACCCGATAACGAACCAAGGGCATCGATCCTAACAGCTGCCTTCCATTCATCTCCTTCTTTGATTTGTATGTTGTTGTATCCCCAACATATGTCCATCTTTGAGAAAACTTTGGCCTGCGATAGCTTATCCACCAGCTCTCCGATTAGCAGTAGTGGATATTGGTTCTTGACTGTCATTTCATTGAGTCGCCTGTAGTCCTGTACAGGTCTTAATTTTCCATCTTTCTTCTTTACAAAGAAGAAAGGTGATGCCATGGGCAATTTACTTGATTGGATGCACCCGGAATCTAGGTTTTCTTTCAGAAATTCATCCAGCTGCTGTTGCTCGTCCCGGTTTAGTGGGTATATTTTACAGTCAACTGGGTTAGACCCAGGGATCAACTCAATAGTGTGATCCCATCACCACTGTGGTGGTAGTTCATCGAAAGTCTCTTTCTCAAAGACTTTTCGATGCCCTAAATAGTGTCTGGGGACTGCCTCCTCCAGAGTTCATTTTTTAGTTTTTTCCACTTCCTCCATGGCTATTTTTGTGGCCATTGATGCATAAGCCCTAATGTTTAGTTCTGGTTCCCCAATGTGAACTGCCAGTAATCGATCCTCCATTTCGAGGTCCTCAGTTATATCCATTTCATCTTCTGGTTCTTGGACCGAGGAACCCTTCCAACAAGTGCCTGGACAATGATTGAACTCCAACATCTGCTTCTTCCAGTTGATGGTTGGGTTGTGCTTTCTTAACCAATCGAAACCTAAGAAGATGCTTGTTTTAGAGAGGTGCATTACTGCGCATTTGATGACTTCTTCATGTTCCCCGATGTGTAGTTTTATTTTTGCCATATACTCTAAGGCTCCTCTGGAGTTCTTTGTTCTGTCTGCATTATATATGGGCATTGGTCATACCAATTTTCATATGGGTATCTGATGTTTTTCTATGAACTTGGTGCTTATGCATGTTCCTGTTGCACCAGAATCCACCAACATCTTTATTCGAATACTTTCAGACCCATCCAGTTTTGTGACGACCCCTGTCAAATCTATTTCGTGGTAACCTGTTCCTTGCAGTGTTTTTCTTCATAAGTGCACTAGGTTCCACATGGCATCCACTTCCGTCATGGCATTTAAATCGTCTATCAGGTGTCCATCCACCTCTTTTATTTGTTTGTTGTCTACCCATTGTTGTAGACATTCCACCGCTGTTTGTTTGGGTTGTTCCCAAATCCTCCTTAACATCCATTGAGGGGTCCATGGTTGTAATCGTTCTCCTTTCTTTGCGCTCACTCTTAAGTTTCTCAAGTGATGTATATCTCTGCTGCATTCATAAAGTAACTTATGCATGTTAATTTTGGAGTCTACTAATACATCACTATTGATGACCTGAGTGGCAGCCAGCAGTGCTGAGCGCTCACCTACTGGCTTTCTGCAAAATTCGAGACCTCCTCTATATGCCCAACTGGGGTCGTGTCCCTATTGTCGACATATCTGACCACCTGTTTTCCTTTATCTGATGCTGTAGTGTTTTTGGGTTTTTTACAGGTCCATGCCACATGACCTTTCTCTTTGCATTTAGGACACGTTAATTCTGTGTCTCATTTCTTTGCCCAGCATTCTTTTACTAGGTGTCCTTTCTTTCAGCAATAAGAGCACATTTTTTTGTCTTTGCTATCGATGTCCATGGCATTTGGATCTGATCAACTTCCTGATGCGACTGGCGGTGGCGCTCTGAACTGCCATTGGGGGTGACTAGTAGGTGCAGAGGTTCGCTCTCTGTACTCCTTTTTGGTGTTTGAGAATCCATAGGCCTCATTAGCTTTTCGGTAGGCCCTTGCGAGCACTGTGACTTGGGTCTGGATTTGTTGTAATGTGGCATCATCCACCAGTCCTCCATACTGGATAAGTTCCCAATGAAGAGCAGGGTTGAGATGGTTTGTAAATTGGGAGATCAAAGCTTGATCATTCCAATCCGTTAGCAAGGTAAGGGAGTTGAATTTAATGATGTAGTCTTCTACAATCATGGTCCCTTGTTGTAATTTTAATAGTGCCTTGATTGCCTTTTCCTTTGTCTCGGTCGACATGAAGAAATCATGCATCTGCTGCTTGAAATCTGTCCAGTCTGTAAACAGGGAACTGGTTTTGCAGTGGTCGTCTTATCCATGCTCGATCATCAGCGGTAGATTCCCCTGTATTGAGCTGGGTCCATTCTAGTTCCCTACTCCATCCACTGTTATCGATTTTGTCCTGAAACTCCTGCTGTGCCTCCTGAAAGGCTTTGAGTTTTATGCTGCTCCAGTCTGCAGCTCTATCTCCTTTTCCTCCTTTAATTCTACACAGGCAGATTGACACCTTTCGCTTAGGGTCCGTTTCGTTTGCCAGCATGAAGTAAGTTTCCATTTGGCATAACCACCCATCTACTGTTCTGGGATCTCCTTCGTAAAAGGCAGGCATTTCTGCTTTTGTGAGAGGTCTGGGCTCTTGTCTGTTAGACCACTGATATTCATTTATCATTGCAGTGAGTGCTTGTCCTGCACTAGTAATGGCCCGTTGCCTCTCCTCTGCCTGTCAATGGATCTCATCTTCTCGAGCTGCTACTGCTGCTGCTGGCTGTGTTACAGGTAGGGATTCGATCGTCTGGGTGCCCTGCCAGTGTTCCCTCCAGCCTAAGAGAGCTTGGTAGGTGTGAGTGATCATTTCTACCATGAGCCTGAAAGGAGTGGCACCTAGTTTGTAGTGGCTCATTCCCTCTCTATTGAGACACTCGACATGGAACCATCCTCTGCAGTTACTGTTGTACTTCTCAATGTGCAAGGTGGTTTCCTTGTCGTAGGCTTTCTGGATAATTGTGGTTACTTCGGTTTCCTGTAGATTGTGATCCGAGGAACAGATCTCTTGAATCTGAGGGTAAGCCAGCCACAGGAATTCGTCCCAGTACTGCTTTTTAATTAGAACCAGGTAGCAGTAACCTGGTATGTCTGGGTTGAATCCACTGTTTGCCCAGGACATTTTTTGGTAGGGGTAAGGCAACCATGCCTCCCTTTCGACGATCCTCCTCCACTGATCGATTTCTCTCTTTTTATGAGCACTGTTTGCTCCTTGCGGGTACTCTTTGTTTGAGAGCCAGTCTGCTGCAGTGGGTACACTGCCATTCCAGTGTGCTGTGTCACCTCCCTGAGTGACGACTCATGCCTTATTTTCCCCTTTGCCTTGTGCTGCTGCTGCGTATGACCATGCTGGTTGCACTACAGGCTTAGGTTCCACTATGGCTGGGTATGCTCATCCAACCACTTCTGCATATGCTTGTTCAACTGTGACTGTGGTCCTGAGGTTGACTCATTTTATTGGTGTTTGGGCAAGCTTTCACTGTGCTGCCCTGCATTTGGATTTCGACTGTCCACCAAACCATACTGTCCATGTGTAGTGGGAGACTTGGTGTAGGTCCACCAACTCATCCCAGGTGTATTCAATGTCATCTCGGCATATAGCCGATTCTTCAATAATGTGACACCGTCCAGGTTGAATACTATCCTGGATGGCAAAGACTACTGAGTTCGTCCCTAAGCTCCAGTTCCCAGTTGATTATGTCATAAAGAGTAGGCCATGCTGGCCAATTGTACTTGTCATAGTACTCCTCTTTAAACAGGTACATGTAGCAGTACCTGTTTTCTCTCCACTGGTTTGGCGCTATAGGACTCCTAGCCCTTGGTCCTGGGAGGTGTGTTTTGACATTGGCATGCCAACCCAAAAGTCTGGCTTTGTGGTTGTTCCATGAGTCCTCTCCGATGTCTTTAAAGAAGTGCCCTAATCCAATAGAGCGGAGGTGGGGTCAAGGTTCGGTAATGAGTCATTCTGGTGTCCTGGCAATGATGGCTCCAGGTGGCTTGGTGATAAGAAGGGGGTCATATCGAATCCCCTTGCAGCATTCCTCCTCTTCCTGCTCATGCTTCCATTTAGCATAGCAGGTTGCTCATATATTTCTGTTCATCGTGTGCATCCACACATTCCAGTCTTCATGACTCATGGTCATGCCTGCATGTGCATATAACTCCTCTACATGGTGTGTGCATCTGAGTCATTCTATTGCTACCCAGTAACGTCGGATAGCTTGGTTGCCATTGTTGATTAAGAGGAGCCACTGGTTGTACTTTGACAAGACCAGGGCTAGCCAGATTGGGTTGGAGGTGTTGCCTTTGTATTGGACCTCCAATAATTCGATGAGGGTCTGGTATTCCCTCTCCGCTTTTTTCATGACTTGTTCTGCTCTTAAGACGGCATGAGTGGCAGCTCTTTCCATGAGTAAGGCTTCCCAGGCCTCTTTCTGTTCCAGCTCTTGCTGGACTTCCCGCTCCCATAGGAGGATCTGCACCTGTATGCGCTCAAGTCGTCTTGACTCTTTTCGGTGTTTCCACCAGAGTCAAACATGGTTGTCATATCGGCGAATGACTGTGTCACTGATAAATTCTCTAGGTCCTGTCTGGACCATGTTGTTGATTGTAACCCAGTCTGCATCAAAGATGCACCCGACCTCTGATAGTGTCGCCTGGGCATAGGGGAGGATGTAGTTGAACGAGCACTGCATTGTATCTCATTGTAGGTTCTGCTGTAATAAATCTTCAATCAAGTTCAGGCCTCCACCGACACTTGATCCATTCTTCTGGCAATTAATCCACGCCAATTGATGATGTCCCTTGGGAAACAAGGGAGTTGTTGTCTGCTGTGTCATGGGAACCGCAAGCTGTTCTAATGTGTGCACCCAGCAATTCACCTCACTATCTTTGTGCCTAGTTATCAACCCGAAATTAGGTAGGGTTGCTAGTACAGGGAGTATGTGAGGAACTTTGGTTCAGCCTTGATATGCAACACAAGAGAGGTGTCTTCACTCATTCCTGAGTTTTTCGGCAATAACAGTGTACTACACCCGGGGCATGTCTGTGGTCTCCTGCCTATGCTCTCCCAGCAATGCTAGTACTCTTGTCTGTTATTGTGTGTAGACTACCCAAGTAGGGTTTGTCGTCAGGCCCAATGGGGCATATTGAGGATCTCTTGTTCGAGACCCATTGACAATGCTGTGTCATAGTTGCCTGGAGAGGTCGCGGGCTGCGCAGTTACTACCTTTCAGAATGAAACTAGGCCATTGGCGTTCTGAGCAATGACGAGCCAAACGTGCTTGGTGCTAACCAATGGGGTAGAGTAGTAAAGACTCTAGATTATGTTAGGGAGACCCTAAACACAACCTGAAGACTTAGAGTAGTGGCTGGCTAAGCCAAAGAAAGGAAACTATTTGCTCAAGTAGAGTGTCTAGGACACAAACTATCTAGAGTCTTAGGGACTTACTACCTAAGACTACAACCCTTATATACCTATCTCCTGGTCTGTGCACAGTCAGCACGCAGCTAAAGTTCCTCACAATAGAGACAATGTGCAGCAACTGAGTCTGCGCCCATATGACCTTTCTTGGAGACTTCCTCCCACACCAACACTCTGTCCTTTCATATACGGCCATGCTTTTGTCATGCATCTTGGCCAATTCCCATCTGCGCCGGTACCTAGTTGTTGGTACATCTCGGCATTCCCATGTTGCCCCTATTGGCATTCAGTCTATGTCCATAGCCGATGCTGACCTAACCTCCTTCCATATAAGGGTTGCAGTCCTAAAGTAATCTGTCTCTGCGACCAAGGTATCATCTGAGTCCTGTATCTAAACATTTGAGCATAGTGAAATAGATAAAATGAAAAGAAAAATATAGTCCAACTCCTCTAGACCGTATCTGCATAGTTGTCATTAATATCGTTATTGTGAAAATTGATGGGGACGAGGTATGCTCATAACATTAGTGGTGACAGTAGTTTTGAAGGACCTATGTCAATTTTACTGCAAACCACAGCTTTCCCCAAGACTTTCGAGGCTTCCTGTGTCGCCAATACAGCCTTGCCCCCAGTTGCAATATTCGGGAAACATTATAAGCCTGTTGCACAAAAAATTAAACCTGTGATCAGCACGCTCCCCTCCCAGTTTCATATCCTTAGGAATATTATAGGAGATCCTTTGGCAGACATGCCTTTATTAAATCCTTGCCTGCCTTCATTTTCGCCTACAGGACACTACACTCAAGAATGAAAAGATGCCCTTGACCTAGTACTGTTACAACAGTCTTTTTCTTATACTTACCTATTACAATAACCTTTCTTCACTTCGTCGCTACACTTTGATACCTGTTTCATCCTCCTGAACCGCCCTTTGTTTTACTTCCTTTTATACTCCCTCATTGTTCCCCAGACAGTATATAAACCCTCACATGTACCATAGTTCTTTAGTTCCAACTTAATCGAGTATTGTCCTTGCTGAACAACCTCTTGCTCTCATCCTCCTCATCATTCGAGCTGCCTTCATCGTCGTCAAGAATAACGTCGAACAGCATTCTTGTCTAGTGACTGGGATTAGACCAAGACTCTAGTCGTCACTATTGACTGATAACGAACCAAGGGCATCGATCCTAACACAAGTTGGAACTCACCGAACCGCTTAGTGCATCGTCACTAGCTAGACAACATAGATCCGAAACGACCCGAAAACCAGACTCTCTAACCAGAGACCGCCAAACGATTCCTTTCTCTTTAAAGGAACATATTATCTAGAACAACAGGAGCTCTTTTTCTCGACACTAAATAAGCGTTGGGAATTTCAGAGGAGTAGGAAAGAACAGAAACACCCCAGTACCTAACGAATACTTTGAAGGGGATTATATCGAAGGAGACGAACACTCACTACCCGGAAAACTTTGGGTTGAGTGGAGAAACGAACAAAAGGAACCAGAAGAAGAACTAGAACTATATTTCGAAAGACCCAAAGAAACCCTTTGGTGGGAAGAATACTGTGACGAGGAATTTGACTTCGACGGTACCGATCCATACTACTCTCTCTCAGAAGCATCCATAGCAGGGTGGAACGCCTTCCTAGAACAAAAACAAATTGAATATGAACTAGAAAACCCAAGACCTGAAACAGACGCCGAAACCGACACCAAACAGATGGCAACTAATGTTGAAACCACCGATGCCCCCAGGGGAGACATCAAACCAGTCTCAGCACGAATTTTCACAGGAGATCGGACCGAAGCTAAATCATTCATCAACTGGTTTAGCAATTTCTTTGCAATAAATGCCCATAACTATGAAGGGAAACATGAAAAGAAAATCAGATACGTCCTCCAATGCCTAGGAAAGGAACTGGATGACTGGAAGGAAATAATCCGCGATCAGTTGGACGAAAAGGACGAACTCTCTTGGGAAAACTATGACACCTTCGTCAAACGATTCATTGACGATTGGGGAGAAGTCAACACAGCAGTCAGAGCACTAAATGAGCTCACTAAATTACGAGTCGGAGGAGAGATCACCGTCCCGATCTATGTCCGAAAATTTAGAATGCTCATAGGATCCTCCGGACTAACCGGAATTACCGCCCAACTCCAGGCATTCGTCCGAGGCCTACCAACCACCATTGCTGCCAAGATTCTTGAAGGACAAGGCGATTTTAAAAATATTACGGATGCCTACAAGAAAGCAGAACAACTCAATGCAGCATGGGAAATGATGAAAGCGCTAGGAAAAACTGATACAGGGCGTCGATTCAATAAAACAGGAGGATCTAAAACAATCAATGCCATGCCAACTGGACGCCTCACTGATGGACAATGAGAAGAATATATGCGTTCTGGGAAGTGTTTCAGATGTGGAACCATTGGTCACTTATCTCGAAACTGCCCAAAGAAGGATACCACCAGGAACCCGCCCCCTTCAGGACGATTCACCAGAACAATCACCGAAGATAACGATGCCAAGAAAATTCGCACTATGATTGCAGCTCTCAGCACGGAGGATCGAGAAACTCTCCTCACTGACCTTGAAACCGAGGGTTTTTAAAACGGAGGAACCAGAAAGCGGTTGGAACCTCCAAGAACGATTATGGACAGTTAGCACTCGACTCTGTAATAGTAAGATCGAATAATAATCAACGACTCTCAATAACTGTCCAATCGCCTGAATTACCCGCTGAAATATCTGCCCTCGTTGACTGTGGAGCAGAAGGAAACTTCATTGACGAAACTATAACAAAAAACATGAGCAAGAAACCACTAATTCGACCAATATGAGTTAAGAATGCCGATGGAACAGTAAACTTAAATGGAATGATCACACATAAAGTCAAGATCCCCTACCACATCAGAGATCTACAGGCCGAAACGAACTTCCTAATCACCAAACTAGGAGATCAAAAGCTTATACTCGGACTTCCCTGGTTAGAAAAATACAACCCAGCAATAAACTGGAAGGAACGAACCCTTCAGCTCGATTACCAACCAATAAAACAGACAGAAAAGAATTTGGATCAGGAAATCGAAGAACACTGGATTAGGGTCAAAACTTCAGCATCACAGGCGCTAGAACACACACTACGAAAAGAAACCATAACGACTCTACCAAACGAGTACCAAGAATGGAAATCTACCTTCGAAAAAGTGCCTTCAGAATGATTCCCGATCAGACGCACATGGGATCATGCAATTGACCTCAAAACCGGATTTACCCCAAAAATCAGCAAAATCTACCCGCTATCGATAAAGGAACAATCATCTCTTGACGAATGGATCACCGAACAGCTAGCCAAAGGATATATTAGACCATCTAAATCCCCACATGCCTTGCCATTTTTCTTCGTCGGCAAAGAAGGAAAGTGGAGCACTCCGGCCATGTCAAGACTACCGATATCTGAATGAATGGACGATAAAAAATGCATACCCACTACCGTTAATCCCTGATCTAATGACCAAGTTATCCAGCGCTCAATATTTCACAAAACTTGATCTCCGATGGGGATACAACAACGTTCGAATAAAAAAAGGAGATGAGTGGAAAGCAGCCTTCATAACGAACAAGGGACTATATGAACCAACAGTCATGTTCTTCGGCCTATGCAATTCTCCATCCACTTTCCAGACAATGATGAACGAATACTTCCAGGACATGATCAATGAAGGATGGTTAATCATTTACATGGACGACATTTTGATATGTGGAACAACACCCGAAGACTTAGTAAACCGAACAAAACGTGTCCTAAAACGACTGAAAGAAAACGATCTATTTCTCAAACTCGAAAAATGCAAGTTCTGTACTCAGGAAATCGAATTCCTCGGAATGATCATTCGACCTGGAGAGATAACAATGGACCCAATCAAACTGGCAGGAATAGCAGATTGGCCAATGCCGACAACGGTCAAGCAAGTACGATCCTTCTTGGGATTTGGAAATTTCTACCGACGATTCATTGGAAATTTTGCAACCCTTGCTCGACCACTTATTGATCTCACAAAAAAGGATGAAACGTTCCTTTGGACGCCAGAACAACAGACAGCATTCAACAACCTGAAAAAATGTTTTACAACAGCCCCTGTACTCCGAATGCCAGATGTCACCCAGCCATTTATCCTGCAAACCGACGCCTCAAATAAAGCAACAGGAGCAGTGCTAAAACAAGCCGATGAAGCAGGACTTCTACACCCCTGCGGCTTCATCTCGCATGCCCTGACCATGACAGAGCAAAACTATCAAATTTACGACAGGGAACTACTGGCAATTGTCAAAGGACTTGCAGCATGGCGACACCTTCTCCATGGATCACCCCATACCACTATTGTTCATTGCGATCACAAGAATCTAACCTTCTACCGAACCCCGCAACGCCTTACCCCCAGACAAGCCAGATGGTCCTCCTTCTTAAGCGAATTCGATCTCCGCATAGAGCATGTTCCTGGGACTAAGATGTTTGAAGCAGATACCCTATCTCGACGACCAGATCACATCGGAATGGACGACACCCCTGAAGAAACCACAGTATTACCACCCGAACGATTCATCAGGCTTATAGCAGATAACCTAGCAGAGAAGTTGCGCAAAGGAATGACTAAGGACGACTTTGGACAAATATTAGTCGAAGTAATCCGAAATCATCGGGCACCACCAATAAAGTCAAAACTGCAAGACTGGACATATGTCGATCACATAGTACACTACCAAGGAAAAGCCTATGTACCAGATCAAGATGGACTGCGCACTCAACTCATTAAACTAACACATGAATCACCTACATCCGGGCACCCCGGACGATTTAAAACCCTAGAATTACTCAAACGAAACTATTGGTGGCCTGGAATGAACAAACATACCCGAGAATGGATCGAAGGATGCGCGCTCTGCCAGCAAATGAAAGTAAACACTCACCCTAACACCCCTGCCCTGCAACCAATCAAATCTAATGCCACCAGACCCTTTCAACAAGTCACAATCGACTTCATTACTGACTTACCAATTGCCAACGGCTTCGATTCGATCATGGTCACGGTGGACCATGGACTTACAAAGGGGGTAACCTTTTCCCCTTGTCACAAAATGATCGACACACTAGGAACTGCAGATCTATACATAAATGAAAATTTCAAACGATTCGGTTTACCAGATATCCTCATATCTGACAGAGGACCGCAGTTCACATCCAAAGTATTCCGAGAAATAGGAAAAGCGCTGGGAATCAACCATCGAATGAGCACAGCCTACCACCCCCAGACAGACGGTGAGACAGAACGAGTTAATCAAGAACTAGAAGTCTATCTCCGAATGTTCTGCACAAACGAACCACATAGATGGAAATCTCTACTCCCAATTGCAGAATTCGCCCACAATAACTGACACCATGATACCATCAAAGCATCACTGTTTCAGCTAATGTATGGAACAGACCCTGTCGCTATTCCCACAGCTGCACCCCCTATGACAACCCGGCAGCTGAAGACCGACTACGAATGCTACAAAAGGCTAGAGAAGAAGCACTCGCTGCGCACGAACTTGCCAGACAGATGGTGGCACTCAGAACAAAAGACAAAAGCATCAGATTCGAAAAAGGAGACAAAGTCTGGCTCGAAAATCGAAACCTCCGAATACCTTACGAATCAAGGAAGCTAGCGCCCAAAAGAGAAGGACCCTTTATAGTCGAACAGGCACTAGGACCTGTCACTTATAGACTGAAACTCCCCAAACAATGGCGCATCCACCCCGTGTTTCACGCCACACTGCTAACTCCATATAAAGAAACAATGGCGCACGGGCCGAACTTCTTGAAACCACCCCCTGATCTCATCAACGGACAAGAAGAATTCAAAATAGAAGCGATTGTTACCCACAGAAAACGAGGAACCGGCTATCAGTACCTAGTTAAATGGAAGGGATACGGATCAAACGAAAACTCATGGGAACCAGAAACAAATCTGAAAAATGCTGCGGACATCCTTAAGACGTATAAAACACGCCGACACCTATTGTAAAAGCAATGGTCTACTACCGCAACAAGCAGATCCTCAAACAGAACATTAGACATACCAAAAAAATTGCCTCCCCCTACTCTCGATTCTCTCCCAGACAATCCATCCCGAAACTTAGACACCTGATCATCCAACTCCCTTATCGAACCCATCCTCACCAAGGAAGACATGCAATAGGAACAGCCTTCATCGAGCTACGCAAAATCCTACTTTTTCAAATGAAAGTACCATCACTACACCCAGTATATAAAAAAACGGGACAGCCCCGGCTCTACAACGACAACCGACACCATCACTAGAAACCAATACAACAGAGAAGCACGAAGAGTGCTAAACTTGTGGATTATAGACCGATTAAGGGACCTGGAAGCGACGGGAGTGACCTGCCTACACCACGAGGCGTTATTCCCCGACAGAATCGACTTCCCATCCAGGGGACCACTAGACTTTGACCTACCCCCGAACTACCTATACATCCAGCATGGGGGGATACCACCTCCATACCCGAGTCTTCCACCACCACCCCCATTACCGTAACTTTGAATGGGAACCTGGATACCCAATGATCACAGGTGTCATCCATCATACAGACTATGGCACGATTACACATCGAATCCCACCTAGACCCTTACACGAACCATATGTGACGGAAGGGCCTCCCACACAACCCAATACCCCTAGACCAGAACCATTAGCCGATCAAATCTTACGAAACATCCTCCCCGCAAACGCAGATGACTCGTTTTGGGACATAGAATATTTCGACAAGGCCCACCTATAAAAACAACAAGATTCCCACTTCCTAGCTGTCCAACTAAACAACACATACACAAGAATGTTCTCTCTCGTCGCCATCCTCATCGCCCTCGTCTTCACCTTCTTCCCCTCCATCCTCATTGGTGGGCTCATCCTTGCCACCCTCCTTGCCACCCTCGCCCTCACCTATTCCTTCCCCGAGAAGCTCCCCGAGTTCGACGTCTTCACACCGCCCATCGAGATCTTCATTGAAACAGAAACAGCAGTCCACGTTGACAACGACCTACACGTTCAATCCGCCCGAGCTCGCCGAAGAACTGCCTGCTGAAGAAGAACTTATCCCCACACCTGCTCCAAAATCAAATCCCCTATCGCCGCCGCCTCACTCGAAGCTTCATACCTTACAGCCAATCTCTGAGACCTCTCCGCCCCGCTTGGAGCCCTCGTAGGACTCACCCTCACCACCGACCCAAACGCGATGACCTACGCCGAGCGAGACCTCGTGCTTCGAGAACTGCGCCAACTGAAAGTCACCCTCGACGCCGTACGATGTCATGTAGACTCGGCGCAGAAGGACGTCGAAAACATCGTTCATTGGTGCGAATCTAGGGCGGATCATGCCTGGACTACTCAAGGATGGCCCTGAGAAGTCGGTGACTTCTCGCATAGAGAGGGGGTAATGTTACAATGTCTTTTTCTTATACTTACCTATTACAATAACCTTTCTTCACTTCGTCACTACACTTTGATACCTGTTTCATCCTCCTGAAACCGCCCTTTGTTTTACTTCCTTTTATACTCCCTCATTGTTCCCCAGACAGTATATAAAACCCTCGCATGTACCGTAGTTCTTTAGTTCCAACTTAATCGAGTATTGTCCTTGCTGAACAACCTCTCGCTCTCATCCTCCTCATCATTCGAGCTGCCTTCGTCATCGTCAAGAATAACGTCGAACAGCATTCTTGTCTAGTGACTGGGATTAGACCAAGACTCTAGTCATCACTATTGACTGATAACGAACCAAGGGCATCGATCCTAACAAGTACATGAGAAAGGGTTCTTAACAAACAAGAGAGGAAGTTACTCCACCATTTCATGATGTTGCAGAATGAGGCTTTTGCTTGGACAGATGCTGAGTGTGGATGTTCAAGCTGGAGTTCTTTCCCCCAATTGATATACTGACCATTCCCCACTGCCCTTGGATCCAGAAAAATATTCCAATTCCACCTGGCATCTACAATGAGGTCTGCAAAATGATTCGAACCAAGATAGCCCACAGGAGTCTATGAATCTTCAATTTGTTTGTACCGGTCTAGGTGTTACGATTTTCGAGCCAGACTTTGTCTCCCTTTTCGAATCTGATGCTTTGTCTTTTGTTCTGAGCACCACCATTTGTCTGGCGAGTTCATGCACAGCAAGTGCTTCTTCTCTAGCCTTTTGTAGCATTCGTAGTCGGTTTTCAGCTGCCAGGGTCGTCATAGGTGATGCAGCTGTGGGAATAGCGACAGGGTCTATCCCATACATTAGCTGAAACGGTGATGCTTTGATGGTATCATGGTGTTGGTTATTGTGGGCGAATTCCGCGATTGGCAGTAGTGATTTCCATTTATGCGGTTCGTTTGTGCAGAACATTCGGAGATAGACTTCTAGTTCTTGATTGACTCGTTCGGTGGTAGGCTGTGCTCATTCTATGGTTGATTCCCAGCGCTTTTCCTATTTCTCGGAATACTTTAGATGCGAACTGCAGTCCTCTGTCAGATATGAGGATATCTGGTAAACCGAATTGTTTGAAATTTTCATTTATGTATAGATCTGCAGTTCCTAGTGTGTCGATCGTTTGTGACAAGGGGAAAAGGTTTACCCCCTTTGTAAGTCCATGGTCCACCATGACCATGATCGAGTCGAAGCCATTGGCAATTGGTAAGTCTGTAATGAAGTCGATTGTGACTTGTTGGAAGGGTTCTGGTGGCGTTAGATTTGATTGGTTTGCAGGGGCAGGGGTATTGGGGTGAGTGTTTTACTGTCATTTGCTGGCAGAGCGCGCATCCTTCGATCCATTCTCTGGTATGTTTGTTCATTCCAGGCCACCAGTAGTTTCGTTTGAGTAATTCTAGAGTTTTTTAAATCGTCTGGGGTGCCCGGATGTAGGTGATTCATGTGTTAGTTTAATGAGTTGAGTGTTGCAGTCCATCTTGATCTGGTACATAGGCTTTTCCTTGGTAATGTACAATGTGATCAACATATGTCCAGTCTTGCAGCTTTGACTTTATTGGTGGTGCTCGATGATTCTGGATTACTTCGACTAATATTTGTCCAAAGTTGTCTTTAATCATTCCTTTGCGCAACTTCTCTGCTAGGTCATCTGCTATAAAGCCTGATGAATCGTTCAGATGGTAATACTGTGGTTTCTTCCGGGGTGTCATCCATTCCGATGTGATCTGGTCATCAAGATAGGGTATCTGCTTCAAACATCTTAGTTCCAGGGACATGCTCTATTCGGAGATCGAATTTGCTTAAGAAGGAGGACCATCTGGCTTGTCTGGGGGTAAGGCGTTGTGGGGTTCGGAAAAAGGTTAAATTCTTGTGATCGCAATGAACAATAGTGGTATGAGGTGATCCATGGAGAAGGTGTCGCCATGTCGCAAGTCCTTTGACGATTGCCAGTAGTTCCCTGTTGTAAATTTGATAGTTTTGTTCTGTCGTGGTCAGGGCATGTGAGATAAGCCGCAAGGGTGTAGGAGTCCTGCTTCATCGGCTTGTTTTAACACTGCTCCTGTTGCTTTATTCGAGGCATCGGTTTGCAGGATAAATGGCCAGGTGACATCTGGCATTCAGAGTATGGGGGCTGTTGTAAAATGTTTTTTCAGGTTGTTGAATGCCGTCTGTCGTTCTGGTGTCCAAAGGAATGTTTCATCCTTTTTCGTGAGATCAATAAGTGGTCGAGCAAGGGTTGCAAATTTTCCAATGAATCATCAGTAGAAATTTCCAAATCCTAAGAAGGATCGTACTTGCTTGACCATTGTCAGCGTTGGCCAATCTGCTATTCCTGCCAGTTTGATCGGGTCCATTGTTATCCCCAGGTCTAATGATCATTCCGAGGAATTCAATTTCCTGAGTACAGAACTTGCATTTTTCGAGTTTGAGAAATAAATCGTTTTCTTTCAGTCATTCTAGGACATGTTTTGTTCGGGTTACTAAGTCTTCGGGTGTTGTTCCACATATTAAAATGTCGTCCATGTAAATGATTAACCATCCTTCATTGATCATGTCCTGGAAGTATTCGTTCATCATTGTCTGGAAAGTGGATGGGGAATTGCATAGGCCGAAGAACATGACTGTTGGTTTGTATAGTCCTTTGTTTGTTATGAAGGGCACTCATCTCCCTTTTTATCCAAACGTTGTTGTATCCCCATCAGAGATCAAGTTTTGTGAAATATTGAGCCAGATAACTTGGTCATCAGATCAGGGATTAACGGTAGTGGGTATGCATTTTTTATCGTCCATTTTCAGATATCGGTAGTCTTGACATGGCTGGAGTGCTCTGCTTTCCTTTTTTGTGATGAAGAAAAACAGCAAGGCTTGTGGGGATTTGGATGGTCTAATATATCTTTAGCTAGTTGTTCGGTGATCCATTCGTCGAGAGATGATTGCTCTTTTATTGATAGCAGGTAGATTTTGCTGATTTTTGGGGTAAATCCGGTTTTGAGGTCAATTGCATGATCCCATGTGCGTCTGATCGGGAATCGTTCTGAAGGCGCTTTTTCGAAGGTAGATTTCCATTCTTGGTACTCGTCTGGTAGAGTTGTTATGGTTTCTTTTCATAGTGTATGCTCTAGCGCCTGTGATGCCGAAGTTTTGACCCTGATCCAGTATTCTTCGATTTCCTGGTCTAAATTCTTTTCTGTCCATTTTATTGGTTGGTAATTGAGCTGAAGGGTTTGTTCCTTCCAGTTTATTGCCAGGTTGTATTTTTCTAACCAGGGAAGTCCGAGTATAAGCTTTTGATCTCCTAGTTTGGTGATTAGGAAGTTCATTTCGGTTTGTAGATTTCCGATGTGGTAGGGGATCTTGACTTTATGTGTGATCATTCCATTTAAATTTACTGTTCCGTCGGCGTTCTTAACTCGTATTGGTCGAATTAGTGGTTTCTTGTTCATGTTTTTTGTTATAGTTTCGTCAATGAAGTTTCCTTCTGCTCCACAGTCAACGAGGGCAGATATTTCAGTGGGTAATTTGGGCGATTGGACAGTTATTGAGAGTCGTTGATTATTATTTGATCTTACTATTACAGAGTCGAGTGCTAACTGTCCATAATCGTTCTTGGAGGTTCCAACCGCTTTCTGGTTCCTCCGCTTTAAAAACCCTCAGTTTCAAGGTCAGTGAGGAGAGTTTCTCGTTCCTCCATGCTGAGAGCTGCAATCATAGTGCGAATTTTCTTGGCATCGTTATCTTTGGTGATTGTTCTGGTGAATTGTCCTGAAGGGGGCGGGTTCCTGGTGGCGTCCTTCTTTGGGCAGTTTCGAGATAAGTGACCAATGGTTCCACATCTAAAACACTTCCCAGAACACATATATTCTTCTCGTTGTCCATCAGTGAGGCATCCAGCTGGCATGGCATTGATTGTTTTAGATCCTCCTGTTTTATTGAATCGACGCCCTGTATCAGTTTTCCCTAGCGCTTTCATCATTTCCCATGCTGCATTGAGTTGTTCTGCTTTTCTGTAGGCGTCTGTGATAGTTTTAAAGTCGCTTTGTCCTTCAAGAATCTTGGCAGCAATGGTGGTTGGTAGGCCTCGGACGAATGCCTGGAGTTGAGCGGTAATTCCGGTTAGTCCGGAGGATCCTATGAGCATCCTAAATTTTCGGACATAGATCGGGACAGTGATCTCTCCTCCAACTCGTAATTTAGTGAGCTCATTCAGTGCTCTGACTGCTGTGTTGACTTCTCCCCAATCATCAATGAATTGTTTGACGAAGGTATCATAGTTTTCCCAAGTGAGTTCGTCTTTTTCATCTAATTGATCGCAAATTATTTCCTTCCAGTCGTCTAGTTCCTTTCCTAGGCATTGGAGGACATATCTGATTTTCTTTTCATGTTTCCCTTCATAGTTATGTGCATTTATTGCAAAGAAATCGCTAAACCAGTTGATGAATGATTTAGCTTCGGTCCGATCTCCTGTAAAAATTCGTGCTGAGACTGGTTTGATGTCTCCCCTGGGGGCATCAGTGGTTTCAACATTGGTTGCCATTTGTTTTGTGTCGGTCTTGCGTCTGTTTCAGGTCTCGGGTTTTCTAGTTTGTGTTCGATTTGTTTTTGTTCCAAGAAGGCATTCCACCCTGCTATGGATGTTTCAGGGAGAGAGTAGTATGGGTCAGTACCATCGAAGTCAAATTCCTCTTCGCAGTATTCCCACCAAAGGGTTTCTTTGGGTCTTTCGAAATATAGTTCTAGTTCTTCTTCTGGTTCTTTTGTTGTTTTTCTCCACTCAACCCAAAGTTTTCCGGGTAGTGAGTGTTCGTCTCCTTCGATGTAATCCCCTTCAAAGTATTCGTTAGGTACTGGGGTGTTTCTGTTCTTTCCTACTCCTCGAAATTCCCAACATTTATTTAGTGTCGAGAAAAAGAGCTCCTGTTGTTCTAGATAATATGTTCCTTTAAAGAGAAAGGAATCGTTCGGCGGTCTCTGGTTAGAGAGTCTGGTTTCAGGTCGTTTCGGATCTATGTTGTCTAGCTAGTGACGATGCACTAAGCGGTTCGGTGAGTTCCAACTGTGTGTTAAGATCGATGCCCTTGGTTCGTTATCAAGTCAACAGTGACGACTAGAGTCTTGGTCTAATCCCAGTCACTGGACAAGAATGCTGTTCGACGTTATGCTAGACAACGACGAAGACAGCTCGAGTGATGAGGAGGATGAGAGTGAGAGGTTGTTCAATAAAGGACAATACTCGATTAAGTTGGAACTAAAGAACTACAGTACAGGCGGGGGTTTATATACTGCCTAGAGAACAATGGAGAGGTATAAAAGGAAGTAAAACAAGGAGTAGTCCAAGCGGATGAAACAAGTATCAAAGTATAGCAATGAAGTACAGGAGGGCTATAGTAACAAGTAACTGTAGGAAAGGAAATCGTAACACTAGGTGGTTTTGTGTGGCTAAGAAAGATGGCCACTTATGCATTGTACACTCGCTCGAACCACTGAATAAGGTCACTATACAACATTCTGGAGTAACACCAGTTCCAGAACATCTAGCCAAAAACTTTGCATGTCAAGCATGCAGCGCTATGCTAGATCTCTATGTTGGGTACAATGAGTGCTTATTGCTGAAAGCTCTCGAGACCTAACAATGTTCCAAACCCCCTTTGGTGCCCTTTGACTCGTCACTCTACCTATGGGTTGGACAAATTCCATACCCATATTCCATGACAATGTTACCTTCATACTTCAGCCTGAAATACCAATTACACAATTCCTTATATTGACAATGTCCTGGTCAAAGGTCCAGCCTTGAATTACCTGCTTGAGGATGGATCATATGAGACTATTCCAGAAAATCTAGGGATTCGTCGCTTTGTATGGGAGTATTTTCAGAACCTTAATAGGATCATGCAGCAGATGAAGTATGCTGGTGGCACCTTTTCCAGAAAGAAGCTGGTAGTATGTGCTGAGGAAAAACTGTAGTTGGCCATGTCTGCACACCCAAAGGAAGAATACCAGATAGGCAGAGAGTTGAAGCAGTAGTTAATTGGGCCCCTTGCCAGTTGCTGACCGAGGTTAGGGCCTTCCTTGGCATGATAGGTCTTTTCGAATCTATATCTGGCACTATTCGCACAAAGCATACCCTTTGACTATGCTGACAAAGAAAGCGGTTCCATTCGAATTTGGAGAAGAGCAAATTTGCATGCAAGAAGAATTAAAGAAGGCAGTACTCGACTCCCCAGCCATTAGGCCGCTAAACTACGAATCCCCTGCCACAGTCATCCTGGCTGTAGATACCTCATCTATCGCAGTCGGGTTTTATCTTTGTCATGCTCAGAAGAAGACCCTAAAAAGCACTTCTACAGCCATTTTTGGATCCATTCACTCAACGAACATGAATCACACATTTCTCCCAGC